>PPLK02000002.1:0-413904 GCA_003707795.2 Clavispora fructus
ATAATATCGCACAGTTGTATCACAATCTTCACAGTGACAATCACCTTCCATCATCTGCACAGTGACAATCACCATGCTTTCCATAATCTTCCCGTTGACAAAATCGATCATATCCTGCTACCTTTATATAATCCCCAATCCTCGTTATTCTCATCCTTTACATTCTACTCCCTCATAATCTGTATTTCACCATCTCTCCCCATCTCTCCACTTTTCGATTTCCTTTTCCATTCCCATATCTCTCTCAATCTTGCAACCGTCACTACCCAGTGCCCAGACAGTGATTCCCAGGTGAACTTGCACTTCCAGGCTCAGGAATTTGCGAGAGATTGCTATTGCCTTGGACAATATTTCAAAATTTCAAAATTACTGGAATCCGGCCGACGCAAATATGCGAATAAATCCGGGCACACCGGTTTCGATCCGTGACCTTCGATTCTGACCACGGAACTGATGTGACAAGCGCATTCTTCTGGAATCATTGTACCCGAATCGTGATGATGGGAAAATACAACCACTCTGGCGTGCACATTCCGCCACAGAAAATATCTGGAACTTCCGTTGTGCACAGATTAGCGCCCACCGGAGACAGATCCGGAGTGCACACGGTAACCCAGTTTCATCCACTCCGACACAAACACCCGGAACAAATATGCAGAGAATCCGCACGGGATTAATCACTTGCTCCTCGTAAACCATCGCTAATAACATCTGTACGTCGCCACAAAGAACGAAGCCCAAGAAAAGAGACCATGGCTGGTGGTATGTCAATGGGTAGGGAGTATGGTGCTGGCGATCGTCTATCAACAATCATCAAACTGACTATAACCGTCCATCCACTATAAACCGTGCATCCACTATCTACAACTATCATTTATCAACAATCGTCTATGATTGGCCTAAATCGGTGCCCCCCACATTGCGGCAGGGTAGATGCCGGACTCCGGCGCAGGAATTCTTTCCGGGATTGGATACAGCATCGACCAAGGGTTTAGTCATGCAACGGGCCGGCCCGAAATTCAGATAACGAAATTGGTCAAGTGGGCACCGTGCAAGGGATTCCTGTAGATACGGCTACTGATAGCTTATCGCGCCGGAAGCGGTTGCTGCCTGCAGGGCCCACAAGAAAAATCGTACCAAGAAAACAAGACAAAACAAGAAGCAGGGAGTAGGAGAGAAGAGGGAGGGGAGAGAGGAAAGAAAGGGAGAGGGAAAATAGAAGAATAGAGAAGAAGATAGTATGGTAGAGAGAAGTGGAGATAGAGGAGGAGATAGTGGAGCAGGTAGTAGAGTAGAGGGAAGAGAAGAGAGCACAGAGTGGAGAGTAAAGGGAAGAAAACAGAGTGGAGAATCGAAGAGAAAGCACAGAAAAAAGTAGAGAGCACAACCCGACAGAAAAGATAGAAATATCAGACAAGCTTACAACTCATTAACTTTCGAATCACCGTTTGGAACCTAAACGGCGTGAGTCTCCTCCTGCACTGTATCCGCATACACCCGCAGTTAGTCAGATAGGCAACGAAAACGTACGAGAAAAAAACACAACCACAAAATTACAAAATGACAATCACACAATCACACAATCACAATGACACAATCAGAATCCCACAATCACAATGACAATCACAATCACAATCACAATCACAGACCCTCGGTACCTCCCCCGATTCTCCACGTAATTAGATGTGCGGTGGGTGACTCGGAGGTCCTGCACAAGTGGTGTTTCTTTTTCTGCACACCTTATCGCACCGGCGCCGGAGGTGATTGGCCCACGCTTATCTTCGTAGCGAGATGCACACCCTGCTGCACCGTGGGTTTCCCATATAAATATAGACCCGGTTCCCAAGATTGATTGGGGTTCTCTAACGCACTGGAGATATGTCTGACTCTGACTCTGGATTCACCGGTACCGGAACCGGCGGTGACTCGCTCACGGTCAACTTGAACGAACAATTCGTGGCTGCCGACATGGTGTGGGTGGGAACTTCCGCGGTGCTTGTGTGGATTATGATTCCGGGCATTGGTTTGCTCTACTCGGGGCTCTCGAGAAAAAAACACGCGCTTTCGCTTTTGTGGGCGTCGATCATGGCGGCGTGCTTGACGTCGTTCCAGTGGTTTTTCTGGGGCTACTCGCTTGTGTTTTCCCACGAAACCAGCTCGCACTTTTTGGGCACAATGGACAACTTCTGCTTGATGAAGGTGCTTGGCGCGCCCTCGGTGGTGTCGACTGTTCCAGACATTTTGTTCTGTCTTTTCCAGGGCATGTTTGCGTGCGTGACAGCCATCTTGATGGTGGGTGCCGGCTGTGAGCGGGCCAGATTGGGCCCCATGATGGTGTTCCTCTTTATCTGGTTGACGGTGGTGTACTGTCCGATTGCGTACTGGACCTGGGGTGGCCTGGGCTGGTTGTTCAACTTGGGCGGCTTGGACTTTGCCGGCGGTGGCCCGGTGCACGAGAACTCTGGTTTTGCTGCGTTGGCCTACTCGCTTGTGTTGGGTACGAGACACGATCCGTTGACCATGGGCAAGGTGCCCAAGTACAAGCCGCACTCGGTCACTTCCATTGTGTTGGGTACGGTTTTCTTGTGGTTTGGTTGGTTTGGCTTCAACGGTGGTTCCACCGGTAACTCCTCCATCAGATCGTGGTACGCCTGTGTCAACACCAACTTGGCCGCGGCCTCGGGTGGCTTGACGTGGATGTTTGTTGACTGGTTCAGAACTGGCGGCAAGTGGTCCACCGTGGGCTTGTGTACTGGTGCCATTGCTGGTCTTGTGGGTATCACCCCTGCGGCCGGTTACGTGCCGGTCTACACCTCCGTCATCTTTGGTGTTGTTCCTGCCATCATTTGCAACTTTGCCGTGGACTTGAAGAACATCTTGCACATTGACGACGGTATGGACGTGTTCTCGTTGCACGGCATTGGTGGCTTCACCGGCTCTTTCTTGACGGGTATCTTCGCGGCGGATTACGTTGCGGCCACTGATGGCGCCACCGTGATTCCTGGCGGCTGGATGAACCACCACTACAGACAGTTGGGTATCCAGTTGGCGGGTTCCGTGTCGATCGGTGCCTACTCCTTTACCGTCACTGCCATCATCTTGTACGCCATGGACAAGGTTCCATTCTTGAGATTGCGTTTGCACCCTGACGAGGAATTGTTGGGTGTGGACTTGGCGGAGATTGGTGAGTACGCGTACTACGACGAACAAGATGACGCTGATGGATTGGGCCCAACCACCTCGCCTTACGTTTTGGAGCCCATTAGATCTAACGACCCCAAGGTTGCCAAGTTGAGACAGGCGGCCAAGGAAGAAAAGGCCCAACAGTTGGAGGGCACTACTGTGGACGGCCAGGTGATTTCTCCCACCGAGTCCAGCAACAACAGCAAGGAGTAATTTATTGGGGCGTACCCCGTTTGTAATAATATATTAATGTGAATGAAACCTAGTTTGATGGAGGCAGTTGTAACGAGTAATTGGGTGAAATTAGAGAGACCAGCATGCATGGTTTTCTTGGATTTATTAACGAATCATTCAATAGGATATCGGCCCCTTTGAATTTGGTTTCGGTCACATCTGTGACCAGAGCCCTTTCGTCTCCTTTGGAAAGTTGACTGGATTAGCCTTGGCTAAAAATATCACCAACGACCAAGGCTTGAGAGAAGACTAGCGCAAGAGAAGACTGCGCGGCGATTCATATTGACATCTTTAGGGTTAACTAGATTTTCGTTGCTAGACGTTCATACTCGGATCTATTGCTTCTTCGAGTTAGATCCAACCACTGGAATATCTTTTACCGGATGGTTTGTTTACAATTTCCCACTGAAAATACTTTGATCACACATTCATGATTTCTCAACATTCATGATTTCTCAACACATTCATGATTTCTCGACATATTCTTGCTTTTCTCTGATTGCAATTTCGTTTCGTCAATGCCAACTCAAGTACCAAAACTCAACATTTAATTAATTGCAATTCTTTCACAAAATCAGATTGCCGTTTCTTCCGGTGCTTCTCCTCTCACTAGGCTTCCCTCATGGCCAGAACATTCATGATAAGCGTGCATACAACCACCCCCGAGACCCTTATCGGTTCATCACTCTTACCCCATTTCTACTCCCAAACACTATGGTTTCCGCAAACATTCTTCCCGGAGAAGGAATCGAAAACGAATTTTTCCTCGGAAATTCGCTCTATGACACCGTTGCCAAGATGAGGGAGCTCAACGAGCCGTTGAAAATCGCTTACGGCGCCAAAAACTACCTTGACACCCCGATTTTGGTGACGTTGCCCAAACTCGCCACCCGCCTTATGTTCCACAGCTCGGGAAACCAGGAACTTATGCTCATCGAGATACTTGACTTTTCCTGCCGCAAACTTTGTTATAAGGGGACGTACTTGAACGATATTGTCTATGTTTATCCGTCAGACGAAGAGCTCAGCGGCTCCAGCGAGATTCCCGCCCGCAAGAAGCAGGTGCTGCCGTCAACATTGAAGCAGATCTACAACAAGATATTTGGCCCCACATTTCCCGGCCGCATCGATCGCGAGCGCCGGTCATATGTTCTCAGCTACCCCGGAATTGCGTTCCGGTTCAAGATTAATCTGGATGACTTGTTGCGCCGGCTCGAGGACGTCTCCGACAGCAACGACATCCTATCGATTTTGACGAATTGGGATGTCGCGGGAGATATCCCGTGTGAATCTTTGGCCGTCTATAAAGGCGAAAGCTACGCGGAATTCCACCACGGCCTTAGGGCGCTCTCGCGGTCTAATCTCAGGGACTATGCCAAGAGCGGGTCGAGTCTCAGTGTGAGTCAGATCCGCGTGGATTTGGCCCGCGGAACGGCGGACATAGAGCGTGATCTCGATGGCCCCTTACCCACAGCCACCATAAAGATTGGAGAAACCACGCAGCAGGACATCATCCGGCTCCTCGGGCCTCCAGACGCGTGTTTCAACAAATTCGACTCGCGGCTTCTGATCCACAAACACCTCAAAGCCATTGGCATGCCTTCGGAGAAGTCCGGGTCGGTGTACAAGTTCCACAACTACTTCCGCCACGGAGTGGATTACCTTTACAACTTGAATGCGGCACAGCAGAGCGGTGGGGTGCTTGAAAAAATCATCATACACAACGGAGGAATCGCCGAGTCGTTGGATTTCATGCGGTGGAACAAGTGTGACTGGTCCATTTACCATAAGGAGGATGGATCGTCGGTGGAGGTGGACTCACTGATGTACTTTGGCGATTTTAGCGATGAATTCTTGGATCGGGTCGACATAACCAAAAACGGCCCGGTGTTGTTGAACCGGGGCGAGTCGGAGATCGTGGGGAGTGACGAGGTGGAGTTTGTTCAGGTGAAGGAGATTGGGGACACGGATGTGGTAGATGTCAAGAACGGTGCAACGTGCAAAACTTGGGGGCAGCTGAAGTTGTATGGGTTTCATCGGTGTATATTCGAGGTTGTTTCTAACGGCTGTGTCTCTAGCGTCACTGTGTACTAATGAGAGAGAGAGAGAGAGAGAGAGAGAGAGAGAGATCAAAATTTGTAGGTGTCAAACTATAGGATATAGGATAATAAGAAAGAAAATGCATTTAACACGAAGGACTTGGGAAGCACTCCAGAGTTTGCTGAGAATGAATGTGCCTGTAATATCGTTTTGCGGATAATGAATTCGTGTCCGATTGCAGGTCAAGCGAATCTGACCCATGGATAACCAATCTTCAAGCGTTTGTTTCCCAAAACAGACTCAAAGATGGTGCTTTGGTGTCTAATTGCACTTTGCTCAAAACACTGTGAGACTATATTTTCCAGTTGAAACAAATCTAGATACAAAGTGCAATAACACTGGTTCTGTTGCCGGAGTCTGATAATAGGTCGAAAATGATGGTGGAAAACGGTTACAGTCGGATTTGAAACTCGTGAAAAACCCCGAGTTTATGTCACCTCTATCGAAACCTCTGAATTCAGAATTCACGGAAGGGAAAGACCCTTCTTGAGAGAACCCAAACGGCCGTTTTTGATAAAGTGACAGGGAAGGGTCAGATCTCCGATATTTTTCAGTAAAACGATTGCGATTTGGACGAGTATCCAGAGTGCACCATAGCCCGATGATGTAATAGATTCTAATCTTGTATAATCCTGCTTTCAATACGATAAAGAGTAGAGTACCACAATCGTAATACATCAGTACCATATAGGCCAAGGTGCAAATTGCGACTCGAAGCCCACCAGAACCACAAGATAATCCACAACACCAAGAAGTTCCCAAAAAAAGAAAAGAAAAACCAGAAAAGACCATCATCCATCAATAACACACCGACCACCCACCATTCTCCATCCACCGCCCTCCGCCCACCACCCACCAATCCTACAAAATCCAATACAAAATCCACCCTCCACAATTGTACAAATCCAACTGCGCGACATCCGATGCACCACTTCTCCCCATGAAACTCACCCCCCAGGTCCTCCGAGATGCACCCAACGTCATCAGCCCCGAAGGTAAGTTAACCGTGGTGCTCCGAAACCTCGACATTCCCTACATCGAAAACCTCCACCTCACCAACGACAGCATCCAGGCGCTTGACCTCACCAACAACCACATTAGCGAGTTTGGCGACGTGCCCGCTCGCCCGGACTTGGAGGTTATTCTTTTGGCCAACAACAATATCTCGCGCGTCGGCACCAACGGCGCGCTGCCGGTGCGGTCGCTTCTGCTCGCCAACAACAACTTGCGGGCGTTTTCCGCCCTTGTTCCGTTGCGCCAGTTCCACGCGCTCCACACACTTTTGATGGCGGGCAACCCCATCGCCGGGGAACACCACTATCGGCCGTTTGTGATCTGGCTCCTTCCGTCGTTGCGCGTGCTTGATGGCGCCAAGGTGTCGCCGGCAGAGCGACGGGCCGCGTGCGAGCTCTTTGGCGCGGGTTTTGACCAGCAAACGCCGGCGGCCACGGCGTTGCTCCATGGCGGGGCGGACGGCGCGGCGGAAACCAAGGACGAGCGGCTCATGGGCGCCACGGTGAAGCGGCTCGGCGCGGAGGAGCGCGCGGAGCTCGTGGCGCAGTTGGAGCGGGCAGAGACAATGGAGGAGATCGAGCAGATCCAGCGGGCGTTGAAGCACGGCTACGTTGACTAGCTACGAGAGCAGGCGAAACTGAATCTGGTGTGGGCGTCGCATCTGGAAGGTCTGGGTTCTGGGTTCTGAGAGCTGAGAGTTTTGGGTGTTCTGAGAGCTGAGAGTTCTGACAGTCGGACTGCTCTGACAGTCCGACTGCTCTGATGTTCCACTGTTCCACTGTTCCACTGTTCCACTGTTCCACTGTTCCACTGTTCCACTGTTCCACTGTTCCACTGTTCCACTGTTCCACTGTTCCACTGTTCCACTGTTCCACTGTTCCACTGTTCCACTGTTCCACTGTTCCACTGTTCCACTGTTCCACTGTTCCACTGTTCCAGTGTTCCAGTGTTCCTGTGTTCCAGTGTTCACTGTTCCCATTGTCCTCTGTTCCAGTATCCGTAGTTATAGGCCCAAATAACAACCAGCGTTAGATTTCCCGTAGACTGCGGCCATCCATTGCCCGATTCGGCTTGGTGCGGTGAACCGAGTCCTGACCGGTACTGGACCCGTCCACAGTATCGCACAATTTGCACCTTTTCTTTTTCACCTCCGCCATTCTCGTTGGCACCAGCGCCTGAACCATTGTCGCTGGCATTTGCTCCCTTAGTTCCATCGTCTCTATCCACATCCACCGCTCAATCTCCACACCGCCATTCAATCTCCATCTCTCCATCTCCATCTCCCACATCTCTCTCCATCTCTCTACCATGTCCCGGCCAAAGAGAAAGGCCGCCGGCAACAAAAACTACTCGGATGCCATCCACGAGTCCATCATCGACGACCTCATGAAACCCGCGCCGCAGAACCGCCGCAAACGCCCGCCGTCCGCGTCCCCCACCAAACCGACTCCGCCCGGACCCGCCCCATCCACAAAATCCACAGGGAAGGTGCCGTACAACTGGCAGCCGCCGCCCGCCGCCGCCGACACGTTCTCGCGCCGCCTCAACTTGGAGGGCGCGTACGTGGACACAGACGCCCAGGTTCTCTACTGCCCCAACCAGCCGCTTATGCCGTCCTCCGACCGCCCGGAATCCGTGTCGGTGGAGGCGGAGGCCGCAAGCGCCGCGCCGTTGCTCCTTCTCCACATGGGCCAGAAACAGCCGCCGCCAAAGAACCCGCCCGCGGTGTTCCACTTGAAACGGGGCGACTTCATCCACATGGTGAGCGAGCCGCCGGGCGAGCCGTACTACGTGGGGCGCATCATGGGCTTCACCCGCCGGCGCAAACGCAGCGCGTCCGCCGCACAACTGGGGCCGACGTCGCCCGCCGCAACCCTGGGGCCCACTTTGCCCGCTGTGGTGCTGGGGCCCACTTTGCCCGCTACCGCGTACGTGTTCCAGATCCAGTGGTTCTACCGCCCCCGGGACATCTCCAAACACACCAGCGACTCGCGCTTGCTCTTTGCCTCGATGCACAGCGACACGTGTCCGCTCAGCAGTTTCCGGGGCGTGGTCACGGTCAAACACAAGGCGGAGGTGGAGCAAACGTACGCGCCGCCCAAACACGCCAAGGACGTGTCGCCCGCCTACACCCTGGCGGTGGAGTACTACTGCTCCTTCCCCAACCACTTCTACTTTGACAAGTTGTTCGACCGCTACATGATCAAGTTCTACGACATCATCAAAACGTCCACGTTGTTGCCGCACATGGCCAACACCGCCAACAACAGCAAGCACTTCCTCCTCGCGCTCAACAAGCGCTTCGAGTTCATCTTCATGGAGGCCTCGCGCACCAAGCAGTTCCTCAACAACTTCAACTCCACCTCCAGCTCCCACTGCGACGTCTGCGCCGAGTGGTGCTCGCCCAACGAGTCGGTGGACTGTGCGGGCTGCTCCAAGAACTTCCACATGCTCTGCCTCGACCCACCGCTCTTGAAGAAACCCAGCAGGGGCTTCAGCTGGTCGTGTGCCGTGTGCACCAAGAAACACGAGTTGGAGCACCGCAGCAAGAAGATGCTCATGCTTTCTCACGACAACCGCTCCACCAACGAGGAGGAGCTCTCGCTCTCGGAGACCGCCGAAGCCGCGGACCCGGACCCGCTGCCGGCCGAAGAGAAGCCACACGAAACCATCTTGCCCAAATACGAGATCATGGCCATCGACTACTTGAACAACGACGCACACGTCTCTTTTGAGCAAAGACGCCTCAAGGAAGAATGGCCCCTTCGATACCTCGGAAAGCATACGCGGTTGGAAGACGCAGTTGATCCTGACGACAGATCGCCGTATCCTCGTGCTTGCACCAACCTCGGGGCCCGTTTCCAGGCGTCAAATATCCCCGAGTTTGAAGATCACCCCATAGTTTACTATGACCCTGAACCCCCCAAGGAGCGCACAAACAAGCTGAAAAAGAGTTCGGGGTCGAAGTCCGTCAAGAAACCCAAAGACGAGGAGGAAGTGGAGAAGATGTGCGTTCCAAAGGAATTTGAGGACGTTTTGCCCAAAGATTACCCTCCGTGGCTACAGCGGCGTCCCAAAGGCTATGTTGAGCGAGGGGAAGATGACGGCGAGGGGAAAACGTGCACACTTATGTGGAAACCCTCCGACGAGGATAGGGCAAACGATTTTGTGAAATTGGATGCCTACATTGACTCGTGCAAACCGATTGCTGAAAAGCTTGGCTTGCTTTCCAACTCTCCCAATTTCATGGACGCTATTCTCAAGTTTTACTTGGACTCTCACGGAGATGCCTCCCAAGCACTCTCTCTTGCCAAGACCCTCACAAGAAAGTCATTGAGAGAACCTACGTTTTCGAAGGAGGAAATCAAGCGATTTGAAAACGGTGTGAAAAGCAACGGAAGTGAGCTTTTCCCAACATTTAAAGAAGTGAAAACGCAGTCTTGTGCTATGGTTGTTCGGTTCTATTATCTCTGGAAGAAAACCGAACAAGGCCGCTTGATTTGGGGCAATTTTCCTGGTAGAAAAAAGAAGTTGCATAAGGAGAAGTCCGAAGGGAAAGCCGACATGAAAATTACTCCCATGGTTGATGATTACGCTGACAGCGACGATGACTCCTCTTACGAAAACGAAAAAATCATTGCCAAGAAAAAAATGTTCCAATGCAAGCATTGTCAATCTTACCAGTCTTACAAGTGGTTTAAGATAACAGGATTTGACAGCACTAGCGATAGTGATGAATCATCCAAGGCCATGCAGTCGAATACAGGCGTTGTTTCTGCCCTATGCTTCAGATGTGCGAAATTATGGAGAAGATACGCGGTGTACTGGGAAGACCCCCAGGAAATCCAAAAGAGGAATTCCCGCGGAGTAGGTGGCTACAGAAAAAAGGTGGAGCCAGAGCTCATTGCGGACTCTCAATCTATCATTGAATATGGTGAGGCCGCAGGTGGCCTCTGTTACGACATAAACCGAAGAATGATTACTTCCAGTGTTATTGTGCCGCCTCAGACTCTCCTGAAACCCACTGCATTGGCTAGAGCGGACCAGTTTCCGAAAACAACAGCTGCAAGCGAAATAACCACTAGGGCAACGGGTTCCAAAGTTGGTTCCGTGACAAAATCACCAAAAGTTGAGCAAGCAGAATCAAAGCCGGCGCCCCGTTTGACATCAAGACAACTTTCTCTTTCAACAAAACAGGCAATCAAGGCTGAACCACCAGCTGAAGAACCAGCGCCTAAAAAGCGCAAACAAGCAAGTGTGAACGTGAAGGTGAAGGCGGAACCAAAGGAAAAGATCCAACCGCAACCCAGAAAGAAGGCTGAACCCGCAAATACTGCAACCAGCTCATCCACCAAAAGCCAATCTGCATCCAGCAATAATAAAAGGAAGCGGAAACCTGATACCGAAGAGGCTACTGTTCCCGTGGCAGATACCAAGAAGCCCGCAACCAAACCACCAGCACCAAATGTTAAGAGACAACGGAAAGCTGCAACTGATACTGCTTCTATTCTCAACCCAGTATTCAACCTGGCGTACCAAGAAGATCTTCCGAAAGTCGCAACGGTAGCTAAGATCGACAAAAGGCTGTTCCCCGTACTTGATAAAGAAGTGTTGGAGACTATCATCGACAACTACAAGCTCCGCCAACTTACGGATATGAAACTGTTAACCCTTCAGAACCAAACTCCTTCCAATGCCAAGGTGGAACAGCCGTTTGGTGTGGCTGACCGGGATTGCTGTGTGTGCTTGGACGAGAAGAGAAATGAAGAATCCCTTCAAGAAATGCTCATTTGCTCTAATTGCGGTGTTAATGTCCATGCGTCTTGTACTGGGATCACGATTTTTGGCAAGCAAAAGCCAATCAAACAGTGGCTTTGTGACCCTTGCACTAACGATTTAAGCCCTAATTACAGTACAAACTACTCATGCTGCCTTTGCCTCGCAAACGAGCTCAACTACGAGGGTTCAATTCTCGGTTCGTCGAAGGCCAAGCCAGATTACTTGGTTCCAATCCTCGATTCCGGTAAGTGGTGCCACTTATCATGTGCTTTGTTTTCTTATAAGGATATCCATTTCCGGACTTTGGCTACAGCACCTTTTGTTTCCAAGGAGATTTTGCATGCTTTGAACACGAGGTGCTTTGGTAATGCGGTGGAGAGTGTTTCAAATGTATTTTTGGAAAACTATACTTGCCGATGTGGAATTTGTGGGTCTTTTAACGGAGCCTTAGTGCAATGTGACATGTGCGACGAGAATCAAAAATTCCATGTTACATGTGCCCAAGATACGGATAACTTCAGGCTTGGGTTCAAGTTGTGTACCACCAAAGTTTCCAAAACCAACACCAACACCTACTTTGGAAAGGAGATGGGCAAATTGGAGCCTATTCTTCTTTGCCCCAAGCATTCGGATCAGTCGGTTTTGCAGATTCGCGATAGTGGCCGGCGAACACTGACGGGTGAAATGCGGCCTCTTATTCAACTTTTCCTCGAGGATATTGCAAAGTCGATTTCGCCCAAATTCAACGGTCCCCATCTAAAAGCTCAGAACTACATTTCTATGATCGCGAAATTCATGGAGAAGGAGGATGTTCTGCCGCGAAAACTAAAACTCACCGCACAAGAACCCGAAGCACCCCAAAACTTGGTCTGTTTATCATGCGGCGTCAGGTCTTCCCCCAACTGGTGGCCCGTGGTGGACACTTCCGTGAAATGCCAAAATTGTCATTTCAGCGATTTGAAAGGCGAAGAGAACGACCTCGTGTTGGAAGGGGGAAATCTCAAAAAAGAGCTTGAGGCTCCACTTGATGGCGAATCCCATGGCGTCAAAGACACGTCGGATGTGGTTTCTTTGATTTACGTGCCTCCGAAACCCATGACACATGAGATTTTGACACATTTAGATAGTATTCTCTCATGTACATAAAAATGTCACGTGCACTAATGTCTAGCTTGATTGAGAATGTTTTTTTGATCAACCAAACCCTAACATTGCATAACCCATAAACCAACATATTAAATCGGAGGCGTCATGCTTAAATTATCCGAAAGAGATATGCCGGTGATTCCGGGAACAAAAATAGAAAACGAGGAGCTACAGGAATTGCGGCTTATGTTGGCAGATTTGCTAAGAAGAAAAAACACCCAATTCCCCGGTTCTCAACCAGTTTCGTTTGAAAGAAACCACATTGAGGTGTTGAAGAGAAGGGAGTACTTCGTTTGTGAAAAATCGGATGGATTGAGATGTCTTTTGTTTTTGATCAACGACCCGGTCAAGGGCGAAGGCGTGTTTCTAATAACACGAGAAAACGAATTCTACTTTGTGCCCAACATCCACTTCCCATTGTCATCCAACGAAGAAAACGGCAAAACGTACCATCACGGAACTTTGTTGGATGGTGAATTGGTGTTGGAGACGAAAAACGTTCTGGAACCGTATCTCAGATACTGTATTTTTGATGCGTTGGTGATCAACGAAAAAGACATCACCAACCGCCCACTACCCAAGAGACTCGGCTATATCACGGAGAATGTGATGAAGCCATTTGATAGCTACAAATCAAAACACCCGGAGATCGTCAACTCGCCGGATTTCCCGTTCAAAGTCAGTTTTAAGATGATGAAGCTGGCGTACAGAGCGAACGTGGTGCTTGCGATGCAAGACCAGCTTTTCCATGAGTCAGACGGTTTGATTTTCACTTGTGCCGAAACACCGTATGTATTTGGCACCGACGCCACGTTGCTCAAGTGGAAGCCGGCCCACGAAAACTCCATCGACTTCAAAATGTACATGGAGTTCAAACAATTCCAGGATCCCGACATGGATCCTCGCGACCCCGATTCTTCTTACACAGACTACGAGAGCCTTCCGGAACGAATAAATCTCAATGTGTGGAAGGGAGGAAGAGAGTATGAGCAGTTTGCCCAAATGGACCTTGAAGAGGAGGACTGGGAACAGCTCAAAGGATTGAACGAACCGCTTCAGGGGCGAATTGTGGAGTGTCGCAAAAAGCTTGACAACCCGCCGTTCTGGGAGATGCTCCGGTTCAGAAACGACAAGAGCAACGGAAACCATTTCCATGTTGTGGAAAAAATTCTCCACAGTATTGAAGATGGTGTGACGGAAGAGGAATTGATCGGTGCATGTCCACAGATAGAGAAGGCTTGGAAGGCCAGAGAGTACGAGAGACATCAGCGGTCCAAACTCGCAGCGACGAACCACCCCAATGCTAATTCTCACTCCAGTGCTAATTCCAACGCCAATTCTCACTCCAGTTCCAATGCTCATGCCAATTCTCACTCCAACGCTCCACCCGTTGCCCCATACATTTCGCATCCACCGAACCCACACGGGCAAAAGAGACCTCCTCCAGCCGAAGAAACGCAACAGGCCAAAAAACCCAGACTGGAGGAGGAGGAGATGCTCAAAGACATGATGCCAGACTACGAAGACGACAGCGAGCTGGATTGAGTTCACGTCAATGTATTATTATTATTATTATTATTATTATTATTACTACCATCATCATCATTCGTGTCGTAGCACACACCGTAAAAACGCCCGAGTGGGCGGAGCAAACGGCCCTAGCGCTCCAAATTGATGTTGTTGCCGAACTTGCCATACAAGTGGGCCTTCAACAGCGCTAGTTTCAGGTCGATTTCGGAGATTTCTTCCGACACCTGGTCGATCTTAGCGTCCAACGTCTCGTTTTCGATTTCAATCTTTTCCACTGCTTTGCTCACAGGCAAAAATGCAAACACATCGCCCACCTTGTACTGGATCTTTTCGTCCTCGTCCAAAAGTTCGATTTCTAGCGCCAAGTCGTCAATGTAGCCTTTTTCCGACGTCAACTTGTCGAGCAGTTCGGTCAACGCATCCTTTTGGTTGATCAAGGAGGAAAACTTGTTGATCTTTTGCTGATCCTCCCACAACACTTCTGTCGTGTTTTGCTGGCCCGAAGGGAGAAGTTCCATGGTGATGTAGTATGAACAAGTGAGTGTTGGCGCAGTTATATAAATGAGTGCGCCACGAACTTTGCCAGGAATAATGTATAGCGGGGAGCCAAACCTCACAATAGGAAAAGCAGCGCCAAATAAAATAACCAAAGCAACAACAGATTATTTGCCCGATTCGTCTACATCCTTCCAAATAACCAGTTTCGTGTAGAATTTACTGAACATAAATAAGAATGTCGCGCATGGTCCTAGAACCACGCCAACTTGGTGTTGTTCTCCCAGATAAGAGACCCGTCTCGAAGTTTGGCGTCATCCTCTTTGTCAATACAGCACAATGCGCTGAGAGAACTGTTGTCCAAACCATCAATGCTTCCATACTGCTCGCGCAATTTCTGTACCAACCGGGGATTGATCTCAGACTCCCAAATGACCATCTTTTCGAACCCGGACAATTGGGGAATACCGTGCTCAGTCTCGAAGTACGCCTTAACCAGCGAAAGAAGCTCGAATGCCACCTCGTCGTACGACGCACGTGTTGTGTCCACGTGGATCTTGACGATGGTTAAGTAGTTTTTGCGTTTTTGCGCCTTGTCGTCGTAGTCGTATTCGAAGTGCCATGCAATGAAACCGAGCATTTGGCCGGTTTCGGGGCTCACCACTTTCATCCCGAAGTAGTGCGGGTCAATGGTGTGGAATTTGGCCACAAGATCTTCGTACGAATCTTTTGTCACGTCCAAATCCACGTGCGACTCTGGGTACAATCTGGAGACCACATATTTCAGTCTCAAGTGGAACCAGTCAATGTAATCCGACGTGGGGTCAACCGAAACGCGGTCAAGACCGTCAGCCGCCACTTTTTCCCGCATTTCCAGCTCGATATGAGCATTGTACTCCGCAAACAACGAGGCAAACTCGTGGTAGCGGATCAACTCCACGTTTGCGGGTTTCTTGTAAGGAGAAGTGCTCTGCACAAGAGGAACATTTACCAACGGCACGTGGAACGACTTGAACCCATTGCGGGCGTAATACTCGCCCACCTCGGAGTACAAGAACACGAAACCATCTGCGCCCAAAACGGCGGGTGTTTTGGCTATTTCCATCAACTTGTCCACCATGAAGGTCGCAAGACCCTGGCCCCTGTTTTCGGGGTTGGTGAACACGCCGCCAATACAGCCACATAAGACGGATTTTCTGGTGATGGAGCCATCGGCGTTTTTGTGGAACTTCCATGCTTTTCTTACGAGAAGCTCAATGGAACTGAGGACCGTGTCGGGTTCGGCGAGTGCTTTTAATCCAAACACAAGGACTCTGTTTGTTTCTGACGATGCGATCTTGGCCATATTCAAGATATGCTCTCTTTCCACATATTGTTCCACCGAAAGGGAACTTTTCCACGCGGCAGAATTTTCCACTCTGGTCTGGTCCACTGAGGGAACATCGTGCAACTGTTGCAAAAAGTAGGCGGATGCGTCTTTTCTGGTCATTGGTTGGAAATTTCACTTGAGGTCACTTTCAAAGACTTGTTCTTGCACAGACTTGTTCTTTTAGTCACTTCTTGTACTTCTTATCGTCACTTTCACGGTTAGAGTCGCCTATATCTTCCAGTCTTGAGTCAGATTGTATCAGTCAATGTGGATCGTTACCAGTCAATGTGGATCGTTATCAGTCAATGTGGATCGTTATCACTTAATGTGGATGGTTATCACTCAATGTGGTCGTCACAGAGAATCAGAAAAGAGGGTAAAGTGACGCAATATATACCTGAGATAACACAAGCAATTGAGGGGAGAAACTGCGGCTAAGCGCCAGGTGAAGTTACGTTAACGGCAAATGAGAACTTGCATATCCGCTAACGTCAAGGCAGAGCGAAGTGGCGAGGCACTGGATATCTGGGTGCAGGATCGACGATTGGCAGTGCGGGATTGCCTATCCGGGACAAGGGTGCGAACCAGTGCGTGTTCACATTGGGATCACATTGGGAATCACATTGGGATCACATTGAGAATCACATTGGGATCACATTGGGTGAGATTCTTTGAGTATAGCGAGCAGTATTACAGTGTCGTTCGGTTGGAATTGGGAATGTGGTATTGGGATGTGAAAAAGAAAAGTTGTTGTGATCTAATCATGCCGCTGGGGCAGATGGCTTCGTATAAAGTTTGTATACGGCATTTAAAACGTAAATGGCATTGTAAAGTGTTGTGCCGATATCCTCCGTGCCGACCGACAGAATCAGGGAGGGAGTCGAGGTTGAGTAAGTCCGTTTTGAGAAGTGAAGACAACATGAGACTTCAAGACATGAGACTTCAAGACATTAGTCTTCAGACAGTAGTCCTTAGAACAAGACATCAGTTTCAGACATTCGTTTCACACAGTCTGACATTCAAATCAGTCAATGGTCAACAGTGTCCAGTTCTCATTCAAAAATTGCGTCGCCCACCAGAATTCCCACTACTCTGACTCGTAATCCTCCGCATGCAACTCGCGCATCCTCATCACCGCCTCGTGAAGACTGTACGGAACGTTTTCCTTCAACCGCAAAATGATATCGCTTTCGTCCCAGCCCTTATCCTGGTACTCCTCGATCTTGTCGTTCATATCCACCAACTGCTTGTAGTATTCGGGCATGCGGCCAATCAACAGGTCGGACAACTTGGGGATTTTCAGGTTTTGGAGAAGGAACTCGCCACCCGTGTCGCTGAAGGTATTGAGCACAAGCCCAAGCGCCGAAAGAAGCAGACCCACGCTCTCGCTCCGTAGTTGCGCCAACTCGGCCAAGTTCACCGGATTGCGCGAAAGCCGCTTGGCCACCGCCCGCAAATGGTACCGCGCCGGGTCCTCTTCTATGTCATGGCACAAATCGTAAAGCCACGCGAGCTCAAACGCCGGGGTGTCCGGGTACGGCACGAGTTGTGCGAACCGCGAGTCAGCGATGATATCAAACGATTTGCGGAGCAAAGAGTACTTGGACATGCCGCTGGGATACCGGTCGTAGACCTTGCTCAACAACAGCTCCGGTGGACACGGCAAGCGGGCGTAGGACTGCGCCTCCAGCGCCGAAACGTCGATGTTGGGCACTTCCAACCGGTACAAAAAGCCCTTGATGTTGGCCCAGTGCACAAAGCTCTTGAGCGCTACAAGCACGTGCGGCAGGTCCAACGCCGCCCCGCCATAGTACTCGTGCACGTACTCGCGCATGTAGTGGCCCTCCAACTTGGTGCCGATGTGATGGTCGGTATGGAGAAAGTTCAACTTGGCGCAGTAGAGAAGGTTGTAGCCGCGCACCAAGTGGTCTGCGGTTACGCCCGACGCAAAGCTGAGTGCACTCTGCCGTGTTTCGGCCGAGTACTCGAACGCCAGCCCCTTGTACTTGATGACCGACGAGTTTTCCTCTTCGTACCATCCGTTGACCTCGAGATCGCGGGCCACACCCACAATCGCGAGGCAGAGCTCGGGAAAGTCCGCAAACAAGTCGTCCGAGATGGAGCCAAGAATGCGGAACGCCAGCATGGTCGAGAGCTGGAGCGATAAGTCTTCGGGATGCACGATCAAGTGCTTGTCTTCTTCTCTGATGCGCTGGAAGTTGTCATTGACAAACTTGTACTTGCGGCCTTTTTTCGAGATTTCGATGGTGGAGAGCGCGTCGATTTTCTGGAGCACCGAATCGGCCACGGCCACAAGGGCTTCGGAGGGGCAAACGAGCGTGGGCATAAAGTGGAAAAGGTGGAGTAGACAGAGTAGACGGTGGTGTCTGCAGGAGTCGCGTAAACAGTGGGTTGAGGGCCAACCGGAGGAAGGAAGAGGAGTTGGGCAAAAAAACGGAGCAGCGGAAAATACCGTGGAGTGGGGGCGGCTGAGAAACGGAATAACACCACGGAAAAGGGTGTGGAAGAGGTGCTGCGGCGTGGAGTTGCAACCGAAACAAAACCTGGGGCAATCTATTTTAGGTAAAACGGTCGTGCGCGAGATGTCAGTTGGATCGAGTCGACTCCATGTCTAGGGCACGGTGAAAATCCAATTAGAAGAAACCGTGGAATGAAAAAGCAGAAACCGGGGGATAATAAAACCAACTGCCAAACTCAAAACAAATCTCCAAGCCCAAACCAAGCGGTCGCTGATTGGTGGGACGGCTTGGTGTGGTGGGATACGTTAGGCTGTTAGAAGGTTTAGTTAGAGTAGGACGGCACATCTACCGAAGCCACTACCTGCAGGATTACATCAGGTTTATGCAGATGTCGACGCACCCTTGTTGTTGCCACTGCGACACTCCACCCTACATTAATCTACAGCGCAACTGCAGCCATTCATGCCGACCCAAATATATTCGTAACTAACGTAAATATGATACAACCCAAAAACCTACACCACCAGCTTTCTCTGGCGCAAGCCCTTGATTTTTCTCCGGCGTGCATTGATAAACCAATTGCTTAACTGCTGCTGGTTCAACCCCGTGGCCATCATCAACCGCGTCTTCTCAAACGAATTGGGGTAAGGGTGATCAAGGTGCTCGTTCAACCACTTCAACAACATGTAGGTGGTTTCCTTGGGCAAGTTGTTTCTGGTGCGAGACCGTGAGCTGAGTCCGCCAGTGGCCGCAACCGGCGACCCGGGCGTTTCCAGCTGCGGTGAAGACGGCGCCAGCGATGTCCAATGTGGGTCAGACGCGATATGCGGTGCCTCCCCCACCGCCGCAGAGGCGCTCGTCACGCCGCCATGCATACTGCGAGGAAGAGATACGGGGGTGCGGAGGGCAGGCGGCGACGACGTGTACGCCCCGACGCCGTAGCCCGGCACCGCATATGCGGCCACGGTTTTGGGCAGGGAATATTGCTGCGGGTAGAGAGGCATCACCGGGAATGAAGCACTGAGCCGCGGCAACGATGGCAACGCACCCAAGGTGTTGCCATTGGCGTAGAAAATGTCGGATATGGGCGGCAAAGTGACCCGATTTTCCATCATGAAGTGATTATTACACAAATGTGGAGGAGATGGATCAGGCAACAGTGAGGAACGAAAAAAAGGTCTTGTACCAAGCGTGACAGCAGTGACGGTACGAGTGGGAATGTGATGAAGTTGAAGTGCAAAGCCAAACCGCAGGGATTCAGGGGAAAGAAAAAGTGCTAACGCGCCACCAACCAAAATGGCGAGGGGATGCGTATAAATATAAACGTGTTAATGGCTCGGCATCCAGAAATGTATCCCAAGTTTTCTTGGTATACCATGCACAGTTTTGCATGTCATTAACCGGAAACAGACGGACCTGTGGGCATCCCGCACGTACTGCAGGACAACAATCACTCGCTCCAGCTAGTCAATATATGAAACACTGTTTCATGCAAACCGCCTTCCATAAAACGCTCGTTTGCTGTCACAACAACAAAAAAAAAAATCGGAATACAAAAATAAAACAAAGAGAACTGGAAGCACTGTGCCCATGCTCGAGCAATGGTTCAGCCGCATTCCACTCATAACGGCAGCATTGCAACTGTGACACTACGCGACATCCGTGGTTGTTCTATCTCCGCCATCTCCATCTCTCCCTCCCAGACGAGCAAATTTCTAAGGAGATGCTCGTGCGGCTCGTAAACAAGTGCCGAGGTGATGTCAAAGTGTCAAAAGCCATTGAATTTGGCATGCCAAGAAAGACATGCCTGCTGTCTGCAGTCTGCGCATGGCTTGCCCTCGGAATTGCCTGCTCTAGATGCACCCCTTGCCTTGAATAGACAAACAAATGCCACCGATCATCATTTTCGGCACACGCGCTTACGCCAAGAATTTGCACCCGCAATTCCTGCCATGTGGCCATGTCTCCACATTTGCGATATCGGCGACCTTACCCGTCAGCATTGCCGCATCCGTCTACCGCACCCCCTTTCTCAAAATAACATCCGACTGTTTTCTCAGTAGATTAGGTACAAACGAAACATTAAAAGGTCGAGGGGCCCTGCCAAGACGGTTTCGCGGGCGGGATTGTTTTTTTCCGTCTTTTTTCGCTTTATTTTTTGACGCTCGATCCTTTTGCGAAGTAGCTTATCCGGTACATGATCTTGACAGCTTCCCTAGGACCTCCCTGCACCTAACCATATTTCTTGCTCTCCTCCCGCGCTTGGCGGATGTAGTGGCAATATGCGGACATAACGGTTGGGCGCAAACCGTATAACCAATCTCGGGCGAATCGAATGTATGGGCGGAAAAGAACATCAGTACCTCCCCAATACTACCACCATAGACAACATTTCTCCCGCTCAGTTTCCTCTCGGTACAACAGATAGTGGCCCCAAATGCTAAATGGGATCTGTTCACACATACCCACTCGAGGTCGGTGCGGCTTTGTGTAATGTTCAATGTGTCAACCAAAAAGTCACGCTCCATATGCAGGAGCGATGCGAGGGGTCCACAGGCGGGCCGAGGCGAACTTAGAAGGGCCGAAAAGTGTTACCTAGGCTGGGCTGAAACTACTGCACAAAGAAATATTTTTTTGTCCAATTTCTTTACGTTTTTTCCACTGCTGCACTCCACTCGTATCAACGGCCAAGTTTGCGGCCAGTGGGTTCGTGGAAAAGGGGCTCTGGTGATTTCTCGATCGTGCATTGACCGAAAACCCACCATCGCTCGCGCCTTGGCAAGGAAAAAAGATAAAAATAATAGAGGACCGGCTTGGCGATAACTACGTGCGCCTTCTTGGCACATTTGGCCGCGCCAAGAGTAGCGCCAGTATCTATTCCTCATATATGAGATCACGCTATTTTGCGATATGGCCGCATCTAGAGCTATGAAGTTGTGCGAAGGATCAATGTGTGAAGTAGTCGACAAGTTATGTCGTTAAAAAGCCGCTCGTGCAGCCAAGTTCAAATCCACAGGAAGGCGCGTGCGGCGGCGTCAAACCTAAATTAGGGAGCCACATGACATTTGACGCCTCAAAGTTTCGGGGAGCCGGAACGGGGCTCGGATCCGATGATACTGATGCGGCGGTTGCGATTCCCGGGGTCCAGGGTGCAAATGGAGCGAGCAATTTGTCTGCGACCAGGAGATATCGGCAGGCCGAGAAGTTTTGCTCGATTCGTTTCATGTCGATCAATGCATCCAGCCGATACGGCCCGAAGCAGATAACAACTCCGAGAATATGTCCCATAAATCACAATGAAGGCTGTCATGCCAAGGCGCTTATGCCACGGCGCGCTAAACCGGAAACGGCGTGACACTTGGATTTCCATTGCGATCTCTGGATTTGCATGGTAATTTCCGCCGGAGTTACATGCTAAGCAAAGGTTGCGTTTTGGGAATTGCCTGATTTCACGGGAAGGGCCATCATACTCGAATTCTGGGGCTCCGGAAATAAGGAGGACAAGTCCGCGGTGACACCCGAGAGATGCGAGAAGCAGGATACCACAGGGTTGGAGTGCGGGTTAATACTGCCAAAGTAATTGAGATAGCGGAGGGTACCTAGAGGACCAGCCAATGAGCAGTGCCCACCGAGGTATCGTCAAAGATACTGACGACTTGAAGACGCTGAGATGAATCGAGAAAAACGTGTCGAGGTCAGCTGGCTGACCACACTTGATTATTGAGCCATTGACTGTACACTATTGGCATGTCAAACCCGTTGGATAATATATCACGATGGTCTTGTCGTACCCGTCGGATAATATGTCACGATGGTCTTGTCATACCCGTTGGATAATGTAACACGATGGTCTTGTCATACCCGTGGGATAATGTAACACGTTTGTCATTTCAAACACCATTGGCTTCAACACCATCTCTCAAACCACTTGGCCACACTAACCCACTGTTACTGTTCCAGTACGACACACCAGCCACCCCTTAGCGCAATCAGAGGCGGTCGGACAAAAGCCGCTCAAACTGCAGTTTGTCGTATTTGATGTACTTGGCACGGTTCTTGGTGAACTCGCCGCCGCCGTACTTGTCGTAGAGCTTGTTGTAGGCGTTGATGATGAGCTTCTTGATCTCGCCCAGCAAGTACACGCGTAGGTCCTTCTCCTGGACGTTGAACTTCTCGTACTGCTTGAGCGCCTCCTCGAACGACTCGTTGAAGTTCTTGAACAACTCCTTGGTCTGGTCGCGCTCGCGCGTGGACATCTGCCCCCCGTTCATGGCGTTGGTGGTGGTGATCTGGGTCATGTCGCGGATGATGATGTACGAGGCGTAGTTCCAGTCGTCCAAGAAAAGCTTGAGAAAACGGTTCTTCAACCGCAGGAGCCGCTCCATCCCCACCGTGGCCAACGTGCGGTGGAACGATGCCAGCCGGTTGACGATGGTTTCGATCATCACCACGTTCTTCACCAACAAAAAGCCCTGCGCCAGCTTGCGCATGCCGCTGTCGCCCGCTTGCTCCCGCAAGTTGATCTCGATGTTGACCATAAGCTCGTCCACGAGGTCCAGCACGTACGACGACGTCAAGAACGCGCCGCGGTCCTCGGCCTGCGCCTCGGCGCCGGCAATCACAGAGGTGTACACGCCGATGAACCGGAGCGGCGGCTGCGTGTCGAGCCACGACCCGAGCTTGCGGCCCTCCATCAACGCCGCCAACGACTCGAACTCGCACACGCGCCGGATCTTGGACACAACCTCCACAATCACCTCCGGGATGCTGAGCTCGTTGAACCGCTCCACCGCCGCCACCCGCGCGTCCACGTACTTGACCCACTCCACGAGCAACGTCCGCGCGCGCTCCGTCAACCGCGCGTACTCCTTGGACACAGACGGGCACTGGCCCAACGCGGTGTGCAACGCCGCCAACCGCGCGTCCATGGCCCGCAATGCGTCTAGAAGCTCCAACACCGCCATGTCGAGCGCCACCACGCCCTGCGCGTCGAGCGCGCCGTTGTAGCCCGCCAATATCGGCGTGAGCCGGTTGTTAAGGTACCCGGCGAGCGTGTTGGCGAGAATGGGCGTGGCCGCGAGCTGGAGCCGGTCGCACACGTCCGCGGCGCCCGCGGCGTACTGGAAAAACCGCTCGGCGTACGCGTCGATGCCCAGCGTGCCCTTCTCGTACGGCGCGGCGATGGTGCACTTGGCCTCGTGCGGCGCCATGAGCTTGCAGAGCTGGGTGTAGAGGGTCTTTTCCACCGCGGCGTGGGCGTTGCGCACGCTGCCCTGGCGCGCAAAGTAGCGCAACGCCTCGGCCACGTCGGCCTCGCGCGGGATCTCGCCCGTGGCCAAGTCCATGCCGCCGAGAACCCCGCTGAAGTGCTTGACCACGTTCATCTCGGCCTTGTCCACGGTGTTGGCGAAGCCAATCACCACGCCCTCGAAGTCGCGGATGTCGCGCTTCATGTCGCGGAGCAACTGCGCCAGCGCCTCGAGGCACCCCAAGTACTGGCGCATACCCGCCGCTTCAATGGGGCCGGTGAGAATGCGCTGGGCGTCGGCTGCACGCGCCAGGTAACCCGACACGTCGTGCAAAAGTGCCAAGCCGTCTTCAACCGACGCTTTTTTGGCCGCGAGCGTGTTGAACTGCGCGAGAATGGGGCGGATGCTTTTGGAGCCAGACCGGGTCTTTTGGCTGATGGTGCGGAGCAGCCGCGTGATGTCGTTGAATGCATCCTTGGACCGCGCGAGGTTTTGTGTGAGAACAGCCACGTCGGCCTCGTCCACGTCGATCTGCATCTTGTGGTGGTGAGGTGGTAGTGGGTGGTGAGTGGAGTGAAGTGGAGTGAAGTGGAGTAGAGTGAGGTGTAGTGAGGTGTTGATACTGGTGTGCAGGACGTAAGGTGGAAGTTAGAGGTAGAGGTAGAGGGAGGTAGAGGTAGAGGGAGGTAAAGGTAGAGGGAGGTAGAGGTAGAGGGAGGTAGAGGTAGAGGGAGGCAGAACTTGAGAAGTTAGAAGTAGCGAGTCGGAGAAAACTACGGAATAATTTGCTCGTGCTGCGGTGGCCCAGTGATTTCGTCTTCGACCGAATTAATTTAAATGCCGGGAAAAAATCGACTACAGTTTTCCTATTTTCGGGCCGGATTCCACTTATTCCACTATTTCAAACCCTTCTCTTCCGTTCCTGTTGCCCTGGACAATCACTTGCCATGTTTTACACCGTCACTCTAACGGGGCCAAAGTGCGACATCTCCACTGTCGCACTTGGATACCTTTACCTTATTCACTGTCGGGATAGTGGCTGGTTGAACGAACGCCATTTCCAATAACCATTTGTCCCCTTTCCCAACCCTCCCTCGAAATCATTCCCTTCTCTTGCATCCAGAGCTTTCCACTTTTACCTAGCTTCCTCTTCTCTTCTCCACTTCCCCACTCGTTGGGTCCCACCTACTCATCCACCAGGTGTACGGATTTCTTCTACTGCCCACTCTTCCCATGTTCGTGCCATTGCCGGTCGTAAGAGACGACGAAGAAACGGCCAGTAGTCTCGTCTCTACTCTCAATGCGGCCCTGACCCAAAAAAAAGCCGACAAAAACCCCAAATTCCCGTTCTTTGTCCGCAAAAAGGAATGGACCATCCACACCTCATCGGGCCCCACGGTGATTGATAACTGGAAGTTCAACGAATACGATTTCTCGGACCCGTCCATAGACTTGCCTTGCCGTGCTCGTGGTTTATTCACCTTAGAAAACACCATTGTTGCCCGTGGATACGACAAGTTTTTCAACCAGGAAGAGGTCCATGACACCAAGTTGGACAAACTCAAACAGCTACAGGGCCCCTTCTCCGTTTCAACCAAAGAAAACGGATGCATCATCTTTCTTTCGGGGTTGGAGGATGGCACGCTTTTGGTGTGCTCGAAAAACTCCACTGGCGAGGCGTTGAAGGATGGCGAAATGGTTCTGACCAAGCATGTGAAAGGCGGCAATCTCCTGATTCTGCAGCAGTTGGCAAAGGCGGGCAAGACATCGCATCAGCTTGCAAAGGTGCTCCACGACCTTAATGTCACGGCCGTCGCCGAGTTGTGCGACGATGACTTCGAGGAGCATGTGGTGGAGTACCCAAAGGAATTGGCCGGCTTATATTTGCACGGCCTCAACTTCAATACCCGCAACTTCCAAACCTACCCAATGGACCGCGTGAAGCAGTTTGCTGCCGAATGGGGCTTCCTTCAGGTGTCCGATATGTCGTTCCCCACGTTCGACACCTTATGGCTGTTTCTAGACGCGAGAGCGCAGACCGGAACATTTGAAGGCCGGGAAATCGAGGGGTTTGTAGTGCGGGCCAAAAGAGACGGCGCCGACTTCCTCTTCAAGTACAAGTTCAGCGAACCCTACTACTTGTACCGCCAATTGAGAGAAGCAACCATGAAATTGATCGATAAGGAATACCCCCAAACCATCCGGCAAATTGTGCTCCGTCTCCCAAAGCAGCAGGCGGCCATTGTCAACAAATATTTGGAGTTTGTTTCAGAGATATTTGACGCCCAGCCAGAGCTCAAAGACCAGTATTTGGAGTCTTCGGGCATCATCCGGTTGAGAAAGATGTTCTTGGCTCACATGGGCTACAACGAGTCAGACGGACTCAAATTGATCGCCAACTCGGCCACCGACGAGAAGCTTTCACAGAAACTCAACAACCTCATCGAGGCCACGACGTTCCACTACGCTCTAGTGCCCATTGCGTCGATCGGCTGCGGAAAAACCACAACGTTCAAAATATTGACAAATTTAATGCCCCAGTGGGGCCACGTTCAAAGCGACGACTACTTTAAAAAGGTGCTTAAGTTCCAAGAAAAATGCCTTCGCGAGCTTGATTCTCACCAGGTGGTGATGATCGACAAAAACCACCATAAGAGCGTGGTTCGGTCTGATCTCTTTAGATCTTTCAGCCACCACGAGAGCAATTTTGTGATGCCCAGTATTCTGATACGGTATGTGGGGCTCAATTTTATGAGCAAGGGAACTTCCGATGACCATTTGAAGTTTCTCCAAAATAGGCTTATTCGCCGTGGTGACAATCATCAGACCCTTAGAGTCAAACAAGAGGGCGACAGCATGTCGAGAATGGCCAAAGGATTCTACGAAACATTTTCCCCACCAACTTTGCGGGAGCCGCTCGATGGCGAATTGCCGGTTTCCGTACAAGGAAGCAAGTACAAACACCCGGACGACGGGTTCAATACGATTATCAACCTAGACTGCAGTGAAGAGGATAGCTCATTGACGAACGCAAAAACCGTTTTGCGTGAATTGGCGCAACTCTACCCAGATATCCAGATTCCTCAATTCTCCGACGAACAGTGGCTAGCTGCATTCGAAGAGGCCAAGGCATATAAACCAGAAATCGTGCACAAACTGAACGTTCAACAGAGACCAGGAAGACCCGTCTATGTGGGCATCCAAGTTGAGCCTGCCGCGATATATGAAATTGCCGAACGTTACTTACAGAAAGAGGAAACGTGGAACAAGCTTGTGGGCAACGACCGTGTGCAAAAAGAATTCCATGTGACCTTCATCCATTGTGCGGCTGGCCGGAATCCTACCACCAAAGGAAAATGGGAGGAAGCGGGAAGAAAGTTCCAGTTAAAAGCGAATGGTAAATCCATCAAGAAAGAGAAGTTCCATTTGCAGTTTTTCTACGATGTGCTTATCGAAAAGGTTGTTGTGGTGGTAGGGAAGTTGATTGCTCTCCAGGTCAGCTTGGGCCAGTTTTACACTAGAAAAGGCGCAGAGATTGTGCCTGATTCCGACGAAGTACTTCCTGGAAACAAAGTGATGCACATCACAGTGGGAACAGTGGACCAGCTGATTGCACCATTTAAATCAAACCTATTTCTCGAAAAGTTGGCGGAGCAGTATCCAGAAACCTCAGACGGGGAGTACACTGTTGGTGATCAAACGTACTTGGTTTGGAATGTGGAGAGAAAGTTACAGAAGAAACCGGAACAGAAGATGTTCACCCTTTACCAATTGTGATAAATATGATGATTTCACCAGGATAATGGTTACTTATGTACCTCTTTTGCTTTCAAATCATGATAAAGTGAAGCTTCTGCAGAGGCTTTACATTTATCTTTAACGTTGTGTTCTATAATTTTATGTATAGTTATGAGATGCACTAATGATAAGTGCTCGATAGTCATTCGTCCACATGGTGACACTTAACTTCTAGCCGAATGTGGCCCAAAAAGTAATATAACCCTAAGATCATGGCTCAGCCAAACCTCGACAAGGCATGGAGATACCTGGCATCCTCCAAGGTACTTGAGATACAACATGGAACAAACTCGTCAATAATAACCAGGCACAAAGAAATCCCATGAAGTTGGACCGTACTTGCGGGCAAGAATTCTATGAAGACCAAGTGGCGGCCGAAAATTCAGTTTGATGGCCAGCGGATCAACGAAAACAAGTGCGTAGCCATTTTTCTCAACAAAACCAAAAAGGTTATTGGGCCCGGTTAAATCGGCTCACCCATGCGGAGGCAAAAATGATGGAGATTGCCTACAGAATACCCGAAAACCCAAGATGGAGACTATTTTGAACGGTATATCGTGAATGTGGGGCAGAAACCCATGTTGCAGGTGTCCGCGATTTACGAATAGAGTGGAGTATAAGAATAGGCACGACAGATAACCACCACCAGCAACGCAGGTGACATTTCAGCACATCAGATAACTTTCACCAGAAACGGAAGCGATATTTCAGCACAACAGAGCAAAACGCCAGAGTTCTGAATTGGCCTTAATGAGGACGACTGGCCCAGATCGGGAGATGAGTGCGAGTCGGTTCGCACTAAAAACCACCCGGCACTTTTGCTGATCCAGTAATGAAATACGTGTTTGTGCCTATTTCCACCATCGGCTGCGGCAAATCCACCACTTTCCGGATCCTCACCCAGCTCCACCCTAGTTGGGCACATGTGGAAAACGATGACTGCAAGTCGAAGCGAGAGTTTCTCGGCAAGATCACTGTGGCACTCCAAACGCACAATGTGGTGCTTTTGGACCGAAACAACCACCAACAACTCCACCGCCAGCAGATCGTCGAGACACTCAAGCGACCCGAAGTGATGTTGGTAGCATTGGAGTTCGTGGATGCCACGCTGGACCGAAACCGGTTACGGAGCACCACGTTTGACCGGGTGGACAAAAGAGGCGATAATCATCAGACCATCGCTGGAACCAGTCAAAAGGGGCTCGCGCGGTCCATCGTGAGCCGATTTATCAACGAGTTCTGCCCGCTAGGAAACTCCGGGTTCGATGCGCAGTTCGACTACCGCCTCAAGATGGACATGGGTCCGGTTTCGTCATTGGCCAACGCAGAGATCATTCTCCGGTTCTTGGCCGATGTTTCGGCGATTGCAGATGTGCCTTCGAGGCAAATTCTAGAAGAAGAGTTCCACCGGAGTCTTCAGTATAGGGCCAAGCAGAGGCATCGTGACGCTAAACCGACGAAAAAGTCAGACAGCCAGTCGAAATCCACCCATGGAACCAAACCGGGAGGAATTGGTTCCCGAGCGCCTAATAAACCCCGGAATTCCACTCGAGGAGATGCCAATCGGAGCCAGCCCATCGGGACAAGCAGAGACCGTTCGAACCTAGCGCACATTTCAGTGATTGGAGTAGGAAACCAATCAGATTCTACAAGATAACCAGTGAGCTACAAGATAACCAGGTGGCTGTGATGCCCCATGAGAATTAAATGGACCAACACGCGGGAACAACTCCTGAGAAAACGGACTGGTTCCACTGGGCCAACCGTGTCGTGGGTGATGAATGCTCTGCACGCAAGTGTAGCTTCCTTGGCACAGAGTTCCATGGGAATTTTTCCCTCTGTGGTTTAGAGAGTCATACGGGCTGGGGTGAGTTCCCTTAGTGGTGACAACTATATGTCTTTGTTTGGCAAAGAGGCAAAAACTGGCAAGAGAGGTAAAAGGGCGTGGGATGGCGAAACGAGTCTTGGACGGCGAAATGGGGCTGGGATTGATTTGCTGGTTCAGACACATGAAGTGAATGAGGTTGAGTAACTGCGAATGTTGGACCCATGCGATACCGTATTGTGATTCACAGACTGTGCCATAGTATAGTTGTGCTGTACGCTGTTGGTTTACTCGATTTATTCTGTTTTATAATCTAAGCTATTAGTGGTTATCATCTGTGCTTGGGTTCTTTCACATTTACGCCTTGTGACCTTGAATTCAGACGAGGGTGTAACTGGTATTATGATAATGTGAATGGAATATGGAAACATTGAAATATGACAATAGATAACAAGGAAATATGGAAATACGACCATGGTAAGAGTAATATGGTAATATGGTAATATGGTAATATGGTAATATCATAATATCATAATATCATAATATCATGATTTGAAAATATGAAGATGTGGGAATACGACCATACGACCAAACTACCTTATGACGATGTGAAAATATGAAATTATGATAGTCTGAAAATAGGAAAATATCAAAATACACAATTCTGGTAGTATCACCATATGGGTTATTTTTGATGGTTAATGGTTATGGGTGTGTTACAAATCACTTGATGAATATTTATTTGATTTTGCATTCTCACCGGAATCGCTCAGCCATCCGTCAGCGATGACCAATTGACGTTCTGACTCCCTCTCATCAAACTATTAATCTCAACAGGGTTAGAGGATCCCAGTCAGACCGCCTACAGTATCATAAGCTGCACCTGTAGTGATGCTATTTGGGCAACTTGAGCAGATTACTTCTATACGATCAACTATCAGTATCCAGTCTATGTGATACTACCGGTGAGGATAACAATCTGACCATTATCCCGCATGAACACATCGGTCCATATAGTCACAATGGTCACATCCTGATCCATAAGAGGAAAATCCGACGCTCACACGGAACTGAAGTACCATGATGGTTTGTAGAGTCCACCCCTTTCTAATTCTCTCAACTATATAAACCTTGGGAATTTCCTTAACCTCTCAAACTAAGAAATACAACACCAGAGAAGCTCGACTCCATCACGACCTTCTCATCAATACAAGTTCAGTTATCGCTATGACCTCAGCTGCCACTTCTGTCGAAAATCCCAACTCCTCCTTCAACAGTGCTTCAAGTACAATTGAGGATACTCTCAGTGACCTTGGATCTGCTAACACTCATCCTAAGGTCCTGTCCGTTATTGTACCCAGCTTGCGGCGTTGTACTATGTAGACGTCATGCAGTTTGGCACTCAACATTGATATGGTGTGCACAGTCCAACCCCACACTTCAACTCCGAGGGCCGAGCAGTTGGGCCAGAACCAGAATTACGCCACGTGTACGAATAGGAACATAAACCATCACACCATTCTACTTCGTTGAAGAAATATCCCGCCGCAAAAACCCCAGTTTCTTCCCGTGGAAATCCGAATCCGACCACGCTTGTACGAGGAAATTGTGCACCACGAAAATTTGGCCCGCACCCAACTTCTGTGCATTCTCTTCCATCTGGTTTCCACTCACGGTTTTCCTTCCCCACGATCGTTACGTGCCACCGACTTTCTCGGTACCCCAGCGGGTTTTCTATTCCTTCACCTTTGTTATCTCGCGGAATGGTCAAGCTGATCATAGAAAACATCGACTTTGGCACGGTGCCGTTGGGCACCATCAAAATCGAGTGTTCCGATGCGTATATCGCCAACGACCACTTGTTGCGAGGCCAAATCTCGTCGGTCGCGTCGTCGCTGTCGGCCTCACCTGTCGTTTCCGACAGTTCGTCCGAGTCGGAGGAAGAAGAGCCGCACGCCGCCGCTCTCGAACCCTCGGTTTCCGTGGACCAGAAAAACCAGAACATCACCTTGCCCAAGCACAACTCGGAGGTGGTGCACATCTCGGTGGACATTGGCGGCACGCTCACCAAGTTGGTGTACTTCAGCGCTTCCACGCTGGAAGGCACAAAGAGCGGCGGCAAGTTGCACTTTCGGGACTTCCAGACCGGCACGTTTGAGACCGAGGCGCTTGGGTTCATGATCCGGCTCGTGCGCAAGAGCATCGTCAAGAAACACCTCCCGCCCATCACGTACATCATGGCCACCGGCGGCGGCGCGCACAAGTTCCACACGTTGATGAACTCCGCGTTCAAGAAGAACCGGTTGCCGATGCGCATTGTCAAAAAGGACGAGATGGAGTGCTTGATCAAGGGCTTGGACTGGCTCATCACCAAGATCCCCAACGAGATCTTCACTTACGACCTCGCGGAGGACAACATACGCTTCATCGAGAGCCCCTACCCGGAAAACGACCACATCTACCCGTACCTCCTCGTGAACATCGGCTCGGGCGTGTCGATGATCAAGGTCACGGGACTGGGCCCGGACGGGTTCGAGCGGATCGGCGGCTCGTCGTTGGGCGGCGGCACGCTCTGGGGGCTACTTCTGCTTCTCACCGACGCCAACGACTATAACGAGATGTTGGAGATGGCGCAGCGCGGAAACAACGAGAATGTGGACTTGCTTGTGGGCGACATCTACGGCACCAGCTACAACAAAATCGGGTTGAAGCTGAACCACATTGCGTCGTCGTTTGCCAAGGTGTTCAAGAAGTTGCGCTTCAGTCTGCCGGAGAAGAAGCTTCTGGTGCCGGAGAAGTTGGCCCAGTTCAAGCAGGAGGACATTGCGCGGTCGTTGTTGTACCTGATATCCAACAACATCGCGCAGATTGCGTACTTGCAGGCGCAGCGCTTCGGGTTGAAGCGGATATACTTTGGCGGCAGCTACATCTCGGGCCACGTGCAGACGATCCACACCTTGAGCTATGCGCTGAACTTCTGGTCCAACGGCGAGATGCAATCGTACTTCTTGCTCCACGAGGGCTACTTGGGCAGTGTGGGGGCGTTTGTCATGGGGCCCAACGGCGAGTACGTGAAGGAGAACGGCCACGACGCATAACGGTATTCATTTCGGCCACTTATTTATTGATAGAGAGGAATCCGGGCGACATGCGTGGCCCGGCAGGAAGATTTCTTATTTGATTACTTTGTGTAGTGGCGTAGGAATTAGGGTCGGGATGGAGACATTCGGCTCTGGGGGTAGGGATTCTGGATTAGGAAGACCGGTTACTGTTTTACGTGCCGAGGTGTCTGAGGTGCTCCGAATAGTTTGGTGCTGAAATTACGGCTGGTGTAACATGCTAGATGGCTCGGGTCGGTCTCTTTTCTCTTCTTTCCTCCATTATCTATTTATTTTTTTTCCTTTTCTCTTCTCTTTCCTTTCCTTTTCCTGTCCTTGTCTGCTCTTCTTTTCTCTTCTCTCTTCTCTTCTTTTCTCTTTCTCTTCCCTTCGTACTGTTCCCGCACTACAACGTTGCAGTGGAATGCGCGCGGCAGTGCATATATCTCCGGCCCCTCACTATACATTTTTCTGGCAAACAATACACCGTTTGATCAACCACCGGTGCACTTCTCCCTTAGGCTCCGTCTCCCCCGTCTCGCGTGAAACCGCTCCAGATTGCTTCGCCAATCGCATTCCCAGTTGATTCTCCGCGTGTTTCGCCTGTCTTTGCGCTCTTTTGTATCTTACGTCATATCGGCTCCACGAATATGGACCCCGTCCAGATTCCGCCCAACCCGCCCTCGTCCGAGCCCGCTGCCCTTGGAACAACCGCATTCCCCCCGTTTTATTCCGCCAAGCAGTTTTCCAACTCCCCTATGCCGTATGCGGGAGAATGGGACGAGTTCCACCAACAGTCCCCGCTCAAATCCAAACTGACCCCTCGCGGCGCCAGTCCGGCGGTGAAAACGGTTTCGGAAAAACCCAAAAGATCGCCCCCCGTGCTGACCCCCAGCCGGCCGCCCCCGGCCCATGGCGGCTCGCATTTGTCCAAAACAGAACTGGCAGAACCTACTCCTCCGCCCGAATCCGCGCCCGAGCGCAAAATAGTGGCTCCGATCGACGTGTTCTGGGCCATGGTCAACGATATCACCGGCAAGGACAAGTTGGCCAAGTTTGGCCAGTACTCGTTGCGGTTGGTGCTCTACCACCTGAAACAGGCCGAGATGTACTTGAGCGACGACAAGTTAAACATCTCGCGCATTGGCAAGACATACCACGGCTCGGACAAGATCCTAGACTTGATGGTGAACTTTGTGCGCAATCCGCGGGCGTTTGCCCGGGTGTTGCTAATTTTGGTATGCTCCACGCTCACGCTGCGGCTATCGGGATTGGCGCCGGCATTGGGATCGTACCGACAGTTTTTGCGGTTCGGCAAGTCGCCGTTCCGCGTGATGGCGTTGTTCAAGAAAGTCCGCCAACACTTGTACTTTGATGGCCCTGCTGGGGTTTGGCGGGTTCTGCTGGCGTTTTTCTGCAAGAGCACGTTGAGCGAGCTTATATCACTCTACTACTCCATCAACGACGAGCTGGGGCTTCTTTTCCGGCTCAAGTTCCTCCGAAACAGCACGTGGAAGGGAATTGCGGCCCGCCACGAAGCATACGCCTGGTACTGTGACTCGTGGCTTGCGATGTACAATGCGTGGACCGATTTCCAGGACCTCTCGCGGCAGGAGATGGACATGGAGATTCTGATCCGAGTCAAGCAGCGGGCGCGTGCTCTTTCCAAAGAACTTTTGGGCGGGACCTCGCTTCACGCGTCTCCGTTGGACGACGAGGCCAATGACCGCCAGGCGTTGAAGGAAATTAAGTTCAAGAAGTCCAACGCGGTGTTGGATATGTACAAGACGCTTTCCGACATCATATTCAATTCGTACACCGTGTTCAACATGGACCTCCACTTTGCCACGGCACAGATCTGGATGGGCATCAGTGCGTCTTTCTTGAGTTCGGTCAAGTTGTACCGGCAGAAGAAGCAGATGCTCCAAGGTGTCCATGCGTAGAAGTTGATAGACCTTAATAGTAATGGAGCAGGAGCGAGTCTCCTAGTTGACCGGGAGTAAACCTTAGATGACTCGAGATGCAGTGGAGATTGAATCTGGATCTGTAGAGTCTTTAATCCACTAAGTAATACTTCGTCGAATCCGCCACCATCCACTAAACAAAGTCACCCACTAAACAAAGTCACCCACTAAACAGTCACCCACTAAACAGTCACCCACTAAACAGTCACCCACTTAAAAAAAGTCACTTCGGCTCTTTCAAATCTATATTCACATCTATATGTCAGCAACAATGTCCTCCAACGACACATCCAGCGGCACCTCCGCGGCTGCCTTCCAGAACTTCAGAAGATGGCGGTTTCCCGAGTCACACGCCACCACCACTATCCGCTGGCCCGGACCGTACTTGCGGGCGATTTGCACCGCCGCCACGCAGTTGACTGCGGCCGACAGGCCCCAGAACAACCCATCGTTCACACAGAGGAACTTGGCCATTTTCGTGGCCTGGTCATCGGTTACACGAACCGCCTCGTCGATGTTGTCCTCGCCCTGCTTAAAGTTCCACGTGAGCCGATTCAACCCAATGCCTTCCACCATGGTGTCCACCTGGTGGCGTCTGCGGGTGCCTTCCTTTTCCACCGAATCGTACATCACACCAAAGTTGACGCGGTTTGCGAGGCCAGAGCCCTGAGGATCCGCAAGAACCACTCGGATCGACAGATCCTGCTCCTTCAAGTACTTGGACACGCCAGCAATGGTGCCTCCTGTGCCGGAGCCGGTGACAAACGCATCGAGAGAGTGTTCGAGCTGGGTCCAGATCTCAGGCCCGGTGGTGCGATAGTGCACCCGCCAGTTGAAGTCGTTTTCGAATTGATCGGCGAATATGGCGTTCCGCGGGTCTGCGGGGTTGTTGTTGATGGCAAGGGCGCCCTTGCGGGCGGAGTTGGTGTACTGGTTAGGGTCCACGATCGGCGCCGGTTTGACCGGCTCCAATTCGGCGCCCAAGGACCGAAGCAACTGCATTTTCTCCGGCAGCGTGTCGTCAGGAAGACAAATGTGTGCCGTGTAGCCCAACGCGTTGGCGAGCACCGTGAACGAGATGCCGGTGGACCCCGAAGTGCCTTCGAAGATGATATCGCCATTGTGCGGCTTCAACCGGCCCAACCGTTCGTTTTCGCGGATGATGGCGAGGGCCACACGGTCCTTTGCCAGTCCGGCGGGGTTCATGAGCTCCAACTTGGCGTAGACCTTGCATCCGGTGAGGCGGGAGAGCGACGGGATCTCAATCACCGGGGTGTTTCCAATGAGCGACACCACCCCGCGGGTTTTGGGGCGGAGAAGCGGGTTTACAGATTTGGTGCGGGTGGTAGACCATGCGGCGTAGAGGGACGCCGCTACAGCGACGGCAATGGCCCAGTGTCTGGGGGCCATGGTGGGGGAGAAGTTGGTGAAGGTGCGGAAGATTGCGTTGAGTGGACCTAAAGGTAGAAGCGGCGCGCTCTGGGTCGTGGTAAGAGCGGTGCGCCCTGAAACAGAAACGAACGGCGCGCTCTGAAACAAAATCGAACGGCGCGCCCAAAGTCTGCGCCCGAAGCTCGAATAGGCAATTACACGGACCGCCTTCACATTCCATGCACGGTTCCGTAATTGAAGTTGGAAGATTTCAGCAGCGTTCAGCTTTCGGGAAAATTCGGCCCTTTTTGGCTAGACGGTCCCGTGGGCAGAACGGAGAAGTGGAGAAGTTAGTAGAGAAGTTAGTAGAGAAGTTAGTAGAGAAGTTATGGAGAAGTTAATAGAGAAGTTGATGGAAAAGTTGATGCAGTGGTTTCTAGAACCTCGGGTTTTATCAGTAGCGGTAGACTTGGATGTAGCTAGACACAATGTTTGCTCCGAAGAATGCCAATTGTTTTAATCTGCCGGCCGCTTAGGCGTATGAATGGGTTGTCAATGGAATGGTCAGTGCTGAAGTTGGGCCGCGGAACAGGAATACCGCGGAGCAATGATAGTGGGCGGAGAACCGAGGCGCGAGGAGTATAAAGCCGTTGGGCGGCACTACCGAACCCGATTCTTCGTTAATTCTCGGTTACATATGAGACGAACTGGACTAGCATTGAATTGTGGAAGAGACCACGAAGCTGGGAGGCAGGAAATGGGAAAACTGGTCAACGGGGGAGTTGAAGATTTGAAAGATGGTGGGATTTGACTTAAACAGAGGTGAGATGTGAGCAGAAGAGTACAGAGGGAGAAATCCAGTGCGCAGACGAAGCTCAAGGAAGTGGAGTGAGAGGTGAGAGGTGAGAGGTGAATACGTATCAGAAGGTGAAGCTCAAGCATATGAGTCGACTGCAAGTATACCGTGACCTATACCGTGACCCATGCGGTCATCGCAACAGTCTAACTCGCATACTTCGCCGCGCCAATAATTATCATTTTCCCGGAGACTATTTTCGCTACTACTGCACCCTTATGCGCCCTACGGCCGTGTTCTCCGCGCGGTTTCTTATTCCGCGGGCTGAAATTCACATTTCCAGGCCAATCTCCAATATTCTCACAGATTACCAGATTCTCCATCCTCTTCTTTCCACCAAGTTCCTCTCACGCCTTTCCGGAATCCATCCGCTTCTTTCCATTCTCCTTGCCCAGCATAGCTTCTTCGCCTGTTCCTGCCCTTAACCGGCTCCCACCTTCCCCGCGCATTCCGGAGTTCTAGCCGGCCCCGATGCACACTCGCACTAACAATAGAATTAGTCAAAACACAATCCGCCCACACGGCAACATCAATGAATCGCTCGAATTGAGCGCCATTTGCATCGCCTTTCGGTCAGCTGGACCTTGGGCGGTGGGAAAAATTCCAATTGGAAATTTAGGGCGGTGGCGGTAGAGTTTCCGCACTGACACCGGGCGGCGTGGCGCGCCGCGCATCCCCCGCTTTTCTTAACTACACGCCCGATAACACTTGCTTACCCTCATTGCTCCTACTTCTTTTCACGAGCACGACCACTGAACAACTAACTGATCACCAACTGACCACTAACTGAACAGTTAATTGAGCTTGAACTGAACAACTTAACGAGCCTCTGACCAACTCGAGCCAACTACCGACCTCGAACTACCAAACCCGAACTACCAAACTCGAACTACCAAACTCGAACTACCAAACTCGAACTACCGACCTCGTACTACCAACTTCGAGTTACCTCGACTAACTAACCTAGACGTCAGGCTTTCCCACTAAGCCGACCCACTTTCAAACACAGCCCGAGATTACACTCCTACCCCATCACATGAAAGTCAAACCGGAACCCGAAAAACCCAAGGCTTACACCATCAAGTACAAGCGCCCTCGCGGCTCCCGTGCTTGCACGGTGTGCCGTGCCCGTAAAGTGCGGTGTGACGCCGAAATCCACATTCCGTGCACCAACTGCATCACGTTTGGCTGCACCTGTGTTCTTCCGGAAATGAAGAAGCGCGGCGCCACCGACAAGAAACGGCGCAAGGACGAGGACGAAGTGGAGCCGGTGCCGGTGCCGGACACCCCGGCGCCGCCCGCCTATCTGCTGGCGCCCGCGCCACCCGCCCAATCGCTCCCGACCTCGGGCCCCGGGTTTGAACCCATTCACAACATCTCGCAGGTCAGCGTGCCGCCGTCGCTCACGCTGAATTACAAAAACCGCCCGTCCATGCACAAGCGCGAGTTGCTCGCGTCGAAAGCCAAGTCGTCGCTCACGTTTCTCGGCAGCCTGAGCATCAGCCTCATGACCAAGCCCGTGGGCCAGAACCACGTGGTGCTCCAGGAGGACTTGTTCGAGTTGCCCGACCACCTGTCGTTGGACCTGGTGGAGTTGGAGATTCTCAAGATGCGTGGCGCTTTCCTCCTTCCGTCCACGGACTTGGCCCGTGACTTGGTGGAGCTGTATTTCGCCCACGTGCACCCGTTGATGCCCGTGATCAACAAAACCGAGTTCATGGCCAAGTTTGCCGACCCCGACGACAGCCCGTCGCTCATGCTCTTGCAGGCGGTGCTCCTCTGCGGCCTGCGCGTGTCCAGCAACCCGCTTCTCTTTGATAACAAGGGTCTGAGCAACTTGGCGCTGCTCACGTTTTTCCGCCGCGCCAAGGCGCTCTACGAAACCAACTACGAGTCGGACCCGGTGCTGATTGTGCAGACGGTCATCTTGATTGGCTCCTACTGGGAGGGCCCGGAAGATGTGACGCGAAACTCGTTCTACTGGACCCGTGTCGGGGTGGGCTTGGCCCAGGGCTTTGGGTTCCACCGTGACGTGTCGTTTTCCCCCAACTTGTCCACCCAGGAGAAGAAGATCTGGCGCCGCATTTGGTGGTGTCTTTTTGAGAAGGACCGCAACGTGGCCATTGCGTTTGGCCGCCCGCCCACCATCGATTTGGCCGACTGTGACGTGCGCATGTTGTCTATGGACGACTTTGACGAAAACGACCCCGAGGCGAACTTGGTATCCCCGTACCCGCTCAACGAGACCCACGCGCTCTACTTTATTCATTTGGTCAAGTTGGCGGAGATCACCGGCATCATCATTAAGTACCAGTACACCGTGAAGGCAGAGCTGATCAAACGGGTGTCCAAGTTTTCCATCATCCAGCGCTGTGACATGCTCATGGGCATTTGGTTCACGAACTTGCCGCCTCAGCTCCAGTTCTCCCTCACCAACAGCTCCAAGCAGAACTTCTACGGCTGTCTTCTCAACGCCCAGTACTACAACCGCCTCTACTTGATACACCGGGCTAACTTGTTGCGAATGGCCCGCTCCTCGTCCACAAACCCCAATAACTACAAGTACCCGTCGTGGGGCATCTCGTTCCAGGCGGCGCGGATGATTTCGATCGTGTCTAAGATCATTCTCGATAAGGGAATGATCAAAGACTGTCCGGTGATGTTCGTGTACATTTTGTTCAGTGCGTTGATGATGTTGATCTACCACATTGACTCTTCCAACAGCGTGATTGCCTCTGCTGCTTCCGACTCCCTTTTCATTACCAGAGGCGTGTTGAAAGAATTGGGCAAGTACTGGCCCATTGTATCGGTGCTACTCAAGCTATTTGACAAACAAGCCAACGACAAGATAAAGCGCGCGAAGGTTATTGAGCGCGAGACCCGGGTCAACGAGCACCAAAACGGCCATTCCGATACCGGCGTGTTACCAAAGGCCCATGACACGGGCCATTCGTCCTCCCCCTACCAAAAGACCCCCAAAACGGAAAACTATAATGGCGACTATGAAAATCCCGAACACCCGGCGTCGATGAATAATCATCTTGATGAGCAAGGGCTTGAGAAACTTGTGCAGCAGTACAAGCAGAAACCGGGCCAGGAAGATGGGCACGGCGAAGAAGCCCTGAATGAGCATCTTGTGCCCCCGAAGACCAATTCGGAAAACACCCCGTCGTCCCAGACATCGTTCCCCGATATTCTGTTGGTGACAGATCAATTTAATTTCAATCATAATTTTATTGAGAATTTCCAGCCTACACAATTGTTTCCCCGGGAAAACATCAGTTATCCTCCGTCGCGGGCGGATCTGCCAATGAACCATCCTGATCTCAACATGACGTCGAAAAACGGGAACGCCATGGCCGATAGCCCGAACCCGTTTCCCTCGGGATTGTTCAGGTCCACGACCAGTTTGAACGACGCTGATCCGTACACCAACTTTATGGACAACGAGTTTATCAACATGAACTTGCAAGCATCGGCAGAGGATGATGCGTACCTAAAGGACGACTTGGCCTCTATGATTGGCATACCCCAGTGAGGACTGCTGCAGCCGTGTTTATATGTGTCAGAATGCGATATGAATTTTAGAAGTTGCATCTCTAGAATGTGCGCTTGCCCTTTTTAGTCTTTGCTCGTTTGAGGCTCTCGAGGATCTCATTCCGCTGGAGCTTTTGGCTGTAGCCCACCATATTCTGCACCACGGACTCGTAGATCTCCTGGCTGTTTTGAAGCTCGTGGATTTGGTCCTGCCATACCGAGCTGAGTTGTATGAGCTGCGCGTAGTTTTGTTGCATCTGCGCCAACTTGGATTCAAGCGACTCGTCGGATGAACTCTGCAAAAAGAGCTCCGAGGTGTTGTTCATGATATCCGCCTCGATGCGAGACAATTCCTGGTGCGTTGATGTGAGTAGCGCTTGCTTCTCGTCGGGGGAGATGCTGAGAGTGCTGAACTCAGGAATGTCATAGTGTTCCCAGTCAATATCGTTGACGTTGATGGATCTTCTTCGGCTGTGGCCCCGGCTTTGTGCTGCGGATGTCACCGACGGAGCATCCAACTCGTCCAAGTTGATGGGCACCCCCAATTTGATGAGCAAACTGTGTCTTATTTTCAGCTTAATCCAGTTTGGTGGATTGAGACGGGGGTTCTTTGATAGCATGGCGAAAAGGGCCAGCGTGTCTGGTATAAGCGGCGTTGCTTCCGCTGAACTGTCCATAGTGACCTCAGGAAACACCTGGTCCATTACCTTCTGCAACTCGTCGTCCAAGGTGTCGAGATTGTCAAGGGAAATGGAGCTGAACCCGTCGGGTTCGGTTTGCGATTCCGGCGCCTGGAACTCTTCGAAAGAGGCTTCGTCAAAAGATCCGAAATCATCATCGTCAAAGTCTTCATCGAAACCCAGCTGCTCGTCTGGACTTTGTGGATCGGCAACGGGGTCTTTAGAGTCCACCTTTACCGTTTCCACTTGTGGCACTTCATCTTCCACTTTCAGGCCCGCTTCATGTTGGAGCGAAATTTCATCGGGAAATTGAGCCTCGGCCAATTTTTCCGGCTCGGTCGTGTTTTTTATCGAGGCAGTGTCTTTGCTCATTTCACAACCGGTCGTACTTGGGAAGCTGGTGTAACTGAAGACACTTCTGGTAAATGGTGCACGGGTGTAGGTGCGTATCGGCGCGCGGCTGGAGCTTAACTATGACCAGACTGGGAGGAATCCAATTACACTTTCCTCCCGTGGTACTTTCTCCATGCTGAGCATCGTATTCTTTTCCGTGGGCAACCCGGGTCGCATGAATCGGCATTCGACGGGACATTACATTCTCCAACATCTCATATCTGATTTTGGCGCCACCCAGCTTGTGAAGAAGGGCAAGTACTCGGTGACTTCGGTTGACAATGTAATTTTCGTCAAATCCAACTCGTACATGAACGAGTCGGGCCAGCTGCTCCGAGCGTTTCTTGCGGCGGAAAAAATCCGCCAATGCGTAATTGTAGTTGTGTTTGATGACTTCGAGTTGGCCATGCCCAAAGTCAGACTCCAACGTTTCAAGAACAACGAATCGCACAACGGGCTCAAGTCGGTGGCCCGCGAACTCCAACTGCAAAGCATCGAGGGGTTAAAGTTGGGGGTTGGCATCGGCCCCAAACCGCAAAATGCGACACAGGCCACAATGGCGTCGTGGGTCCTTTCCGACTTCAAGCTTGACGAGAAGCAGCTTCTTTCCACTTCGCTACAGGCAGTGTACAAGTACGTGGACCGGATCATCTCGCTGGATGGTGCGGTTGGCGATTGCAACAAGCTCAATGCTCGCATCACCAAGGAAATGAGCGCCGAATAACCTTTTTTTGTTGAAAGAAGAGTAATAGATGGTGCTTCTTCATTAAGAGACTAATGGTGCTTCTTCATTGGAAGTATAGACTAATAAATGGTGTTTCTCCGGTGAGAAATATTCAGCGCGTCCTCGTCGTAACCACGCGAGCTGCTTTTGCTTCTGTCCGTGCTCTCAATGTCATTGTCGGCTCTATCGTGATTGTGGTTGTGCGACTCGTCCGACGATTCGCTGTCATCTTCGGATTCCTGATGGTACACTTGCTCGAACGGCAGCACGCCCATTCGGTTCGCCTGGTTATCACTGGAGTCCAAAGAAAGATCGTTCATTTCATCCGATAGCTCGGGGCCGACGCACCGTTTTGCATCGTCGGAAGTAACCAAACTCGTCGAACGCAGACGAGACATGCCTCGAATGGACATGGCCGCGGTGCTCGTGGCCTTCTTACCCCGCTCAATGGCCCGCTCAATGCTGAGACGGTGCCGAATAAATAAAAGCCGCGGAAACATGGACTTTTGCCCTTTTAGCAAGTACTCTTCCATCTTGGGCTCGTCGGGGTCCAGAAGAATGTAGAAAAAGTCTTTGAGTTTGTAGCGTGGCCATATGGTGATCGAGCCGGTGAATCGCTGTAAAAAAACATCCAGCCAGTCCTGTTTCAGTAACCGGGGCAAAAGGTCGAGAAGTTTGATGATTTGGAACCATTTCTTGATCTCGAGCATGAGTAGCCGCTCTACTGCCGTGGCAAAAAATCCGCCTCTAAAAGAAGCGTACTTTTGTTTCCGTGTGCGTCTTCGTGAAACCGTCACTGGACGACCAACCGTGCCTTTGGGAGCGTAGAAAAAGAGCGAAATGTGTGGATTGACCTGGGACACAATCAGGAAGTTCACATTATAGTACGAGTTCAACGAGTCAAGGGGAATATCGGTTTTGAGCGATCCATCGCGCCACCTGTTACCCATGCTGAAGGGTACAAGCGAGTCTGTTCGGGTGTCCTTCATCATCAACACCACCGGATTTAAAATCCCCGGAACCGCCGAAGACGCCAAAAGAGACGACCACACAATACAGTTGGGCGAAGTCACGGTATTGCACAAGATTACCGGCGAATGGGGCTCCGCGGGAACAGTCGAAATGTTGAGTTTTCTCCCAGTAAGCTTGTATGCCTCTTTGAAGGTAGTCGAGCCCTTGGTGAAAAACGTGGACTTTCGGGCCCAATCGACCGCATCAAATCTGGCGCCTGTTTTCCACCACCGGGGAATCCACACCCACCACGGATCCTCACACGCAGTAATCTTCCGCGCCAATTCGGGCACCAAGAGCTTGCGTAACTCGTCGTCGGACCGCGTACAGACCAATGCCGCAATAAGGCCACCGCCGGAAGTTCCCGATATGATCAGCGGTAGCAAGTCGTTGTCCAACAACGCTTTGACTATGCCAAAGTGGGTGTATGCAAAGCAGGCGCCTCCGCTGAGACACAAGGCAGACTTCCCGTAATTCTTGGAAACGGTTTTGAAGAACCGGGCCTTCTGGCGAAGCGGAATAAGCAGCTCGGGTGCATTGGTCACAATATCGATGCACCGGGTGACTTCGGCCACATAGTGCTCCACCAACGTCTTGGTGCCGTAGTACCGATGGGAGTAAAGCTGTCTGTTTTCAATGCCCGCAAAGTTCTTTTTCAAACAGCTCTGGAGGAAAATCATCATTTCCGGAAGATCTCCGGCCAACCGCAACGTGCGGAGGCGGCGGACAGTCTTTTGCACGGTGCGGAAGTCGTAGTAGGAAAACCGGGGGTTGTCGGACCACTTGTCAAGACCCAAGTACTTGTCAAGTTTGATGGCGTTTTCCACCCACTCGTCGTAGGTTTTGGAAGCACGGAGCTGGGCCCGGAGACGGCGCCGTTCACCCGTCCAGGTGAAGAAATATTCCAGCAACGCAACGTACGCCCGCACCAATATGTAAAGACCACAGAGAAAGCACATCCACGCGAAGATGAAGATCAACGCCGGCCACCGAAAGAACGTGAACGACGCCAGCACGCGGAACTCGTTGGTGTTTTTTTCCGAAGATTTTTTCTTGGTGCCTCCCGTGGGGAACCAGTCACTTTGGGAGACAATTAGGTCCGGGCGCTCTTTTGGCACATGGGGTGAGCGATGCAGAGAAACCGGGGTGAGTTGTACTGGTGCATCAAAATGGGCCAGGTTCATTGCTCCTGCCATGCTTTTGACATCTTCGTACGACGGCAGGTTGTTGGGAGGAGAAAGCACCGAAGAATCGGCATCGTCCTCGTCCCATACTAGCGCCTTGGCAAATGCGTGCAAATCGTCTTGGTTGACATAGTTGGTTTCTTCGTCGTATAGCTCGACCATACCCAGAGAGTGTATGAGGCAAGGACGATATGAGGAGACGAGGGAAGGAGGAAAGGTGGGGAAGGACAGGTGATAAGTGATTAAGGTGATAAGTGATGGAGGTGATAAGTGATGGAGGTGATAAGTGATGGAGTTGGTTGGAGACGGTAACACAACGTAATTGCAACAAAAGTCAATACCAATATCAGGTTTGGAATAGCAAATTGGATAGCGAGCGGAGCGAGAGTGGTGGTGCTAGGAACTTGGGCTATATAAATGACCGGTTGGTTTGTGGTTGCGACATCACCCAGGGCTACGTCATGGGTGCAGGAGATTAATACGTTGGGACATACCAGTGGAACCGTTGCGGATGACGGCGTAAATGTGGTTTTCATAACGGTAGTGGAATCAATTGCGGTCGGCACGTTGCCCCTTGCGGAGCGAAAACCAACAAACGGGTTTTGCCGTTTCGGCCTCGGGTGCTACTTGCTCCGACAATTGCGCACCTGCAGATCCCACACTGGACTCATGGTTGTTCTCTTGGATATCGAGGGCACGGTATGTCCCATCTCGTTTGTGAAGGAAAGCATGTTTCCGTACTTTCTTGCCCACTACGCGGAACACTTGGTGGAGTTGCAATTTCCCGTGGACAGGGAGCAGAACGCACTTGCTGAAACCCTCAGTGGGTTTCCTCGGTCCGCCACCTCCACGTTGGCGCTGCTCCAGTCTCACATCGACACGCTAGTGGCGAACGATATCAAGGACCCTGTTCTCAAGGCGTTTCAAGGACTTGTGTGGAAAAACGGCTTTGAAAAGGGCGACTTGCGGGCGCCGTTGTATGCGGACGCTATACGGTTCATCAACTCGACGCCGGATACGTATATCTACTCTTCTGGAAGTGTGGCGGCACAGAAGTTGCTTTTCGGCCATGTTGACGTGGCGGGCCAACTGGTGGATATGACGCCGAGCCTCAAGGGCTACTACGACATCACTACTGCAGGGTTCAAGCAGGAGAAAGCGTCGTACGAGAAAATTGCCCGGGACATTGGGTGCACGGAGGCGGAGGTGACGTTTTACTCGGACAACGTGCAAGAAGTGAAGGCGGCGCTTGCCGCGGGGATGCATAGCAAGGTGGTGATCCGCCCGGGCAATGCCGAGCTCACCCGCGAGGACCGGGAGCGGTATGAGTGTGTTAGTGTGTTGAGTTAACTGGAGGTCCAACAGTCTCGGAATGGGGTCTCTCGGAATGGACTTTCTCACCATAGAATAGAATGCCTCTCACCATCAGTATATACTCTCACCATCAGTATATACTCTCTCCATGAGAATAGACTCTCGCCGTCTCTCATCAGAATAGACTCTGTCTCTCTCTCTCTCTATCTCTCTCTCTCTCTCTACACCTCCTAGCCGTACCCATACATTGCTTCTACAATCTATAGCCTAGGTGTCGCGGAACAAAATGTCCGCCGTCACCTCCTCATTCTTCTCGCACGCCATGTACACCTGCAACACCGTGTCCCGGTCAAACCCCAACTCGCACAACCGCCGCACCGCACTCTCGTCCTGCTCCGTCAACTGGATGCGCACCACGCCCTCCTCGTCCTCCTCGCCCTCCTCGTAGTCGTACGCCAACTCGTCCTCGCCCTGGCCCCCCAAAAACCGCTGGATGAACCCCTCCGGGTCCTGCTCGAGCAACTGCGCCACCTGCGGGTTGGACGCCGCAAGCTCCTGGAGCGCCAGCTGCACCATCTCCGGGTTGCTCTGAAGCGCGTCGCGAAGGAGCGCCAGCCGGTCCTCCTCCATGCCGTCGTCGCCGTCCGCCGCGGCCGCGTGCGCCACGTCAAACATGTTCTCGTGCACCCCGGCGCCCTCGTCGCCCTCGTCGCCCTCCGCGTCGCCCGCGCCGGACTCCATGTCCACGTCCGCCGCCTCCGGTGCCGCCACAGGCGCCCGCAGCTGCAACGACGCAGGAATGCCCGTGAGCAAGTACTCCACCGCGCGGTGGGGGTTGTTGAACGCCGCGCGCAACGCCTGCTCGATCTGGGGCCGCTCGTAGCCCATTTCCATCATGTTCTGGATGGCGGCCTCACGCTCCAGGCCCAACGCAAAGTCACCGCCGGGCGACGCAGACGCATTGGCGGCAGTGGACGATGCGGACGCATTGGCAGTAGACGAAGGCGCGGTTTCGGCTGAAACCGCCGGGCGGTCGGAGGTGGCGGACTCCGGCGTGGGCGCCGCCGCCGCCACCTCGGGCTTGGGCTCCTTCTTCTTGGAAACCATGAAAATGATCGAATCGCCGTCCTTGACCTTGACTTCTTCGAACCGCTTGTCGTCCTGGAGCACCTTGCCCGAGTACACAAACTTCAACTGCGCGGGCTCCACGTCGCGGGCAGCGGCTACCTTTTCCTTGGCGGAAAGCACCAGGTCCGCCGGTTGGATTTCGACCTGCACGGTCTGCTTCTTCAAGTCCTTGAAGGTGATTTGCATTGTGGTGACAAAGAAGCGGAGTAGGAATGAGTTGTGGCGACTGCGAGCGCGCGCACGTGATGCGGAGGTTGGGTTGGGGGTGATGGGTTCTTGATCGGGTGGGTGGGGGTGTGACGGCGGGTGTGGGAGTTGGGAGTTTGGGGTGTTCTGCTGGAAATGTTTGGTGGAAAATGTTTGTGTTGGTGGAATGTGTGTGTATTGGTGGTTGGGTGGAGGAAGACTTTTGCACCCATTGTGCATTCTGGTGAGATGGTGCGAACATTGGATCCATGGGAGGAACGCGCACAGGAAGGAAGTGAGAACCGGAGAAACAGGCATACTGTAGAGAGAATAAGTGATGGGGATAACCATGGAGAGTAAATTGTGGAGAGTAAATGTGGAGTGTGAATTGTAGAGGAGAGAGTGAATTGTGGAGAGTAAATGTGGAGAGTAAATGTGGAGAGTAAATGTGGAGAGTAAATGTGGAGGGTAAATGTGGAGGGTAAATTGTAAATTGTAGCCGGGGTACCGTAGAGAACAACGATAGAGAATAAACCATAGATAGGCCATAGAGAATAGACCGTAGACATGCCATAGATAATAGATCGTAGAGAATAACCATGAATACTGTAGAGAATAGACCATCGAGAATATACCATGAATAAATTGTAAATCGCAAATAAACCGTAAAGCACCAACGCTAAATCAACTTGAGTGTGGACATGTGGCAATGCATTCAGCAGACTCAACAAATGCTTCCTGCTTGGGAGGTCAGATGCCAGGCACTTGGTTCACATCTTCTCAGATCCAATCTCGGTCTTGCCATTTCCGTCGAGCCTCGTTCTCGTTTCCACAGTAGTTATTCCGCATGAAAACACTCAACCACCCTCCAATATCCTTAATATCACGCTTAACACAAGTCAGCAATCGATCTCATCTACTTTGACGAGGCGGGTCGCTGTGTTGACTTGGGAGAGCAGTGAGATATCAACGAAGGTGATATCAATATTCCAATGAGCGATGGATTCTCTTGCATATTGCCGGGACTGGTGACATATTATTCGTGAACCGATAATGGATCTTGATCGATCGACGATGACCCGGTGACTCATCATTATTCAAGACTCTGTAGAGTGTATGACTATGACTATGACTTACTATCATTCTCGATGACTCCATGACTCTGACTCCATGACTCTCTATGACTATGATTCTGTCTCTATGACTCTGACCCCATGACTCTATTATAACTCTCCACGAATCTATGACTCTGGCCCTGGTTCTACTCCATGATTCTGACTTTCTACACTATCACCTCCACCAAAACCCTGGTCTCCGTGGTACACGTGATTCTTGACGGAAATCCCCACATTATGCAACAGGCGCGCTATCGGCATACCCGGTACCAAACACTGGGAGTGCACATACGCCTCATCGTGTTTGGTGATGTTCCTGAACACAACCCAAACGGGAGAAAAAAAACAGTCACACTGCCCTTGTGACCTTGTTATCGGTACCCCATATTACCCCGTTTGACCATGTCGGAGCATCTGCATCGGCATAGCCCCGACCCAGAAGCCCACCACGACAATGCCCATCTCCCCAATAATAATATCTCCTTGCAGAATTCCCCGTCTCACCCCGAGGATCTAGATTTGGAAAGTGCTATTGGCGATGCTTTCAAGCAATTTGCGTTTCTCAACCCCGATGAGGACCACCCCGCCGACCCGGAGCATCTAGAACATGAAAACCACCTGCATCATCATATTCCCGAACGTGAGGACACCATTGACCTCGAAGCTGCAGTTGGAAATGCGTTTCTGGCGCTTGCGGAGCAGATGGGTCACGACCAGTTTGACCAGCTCGATCAGGAAATGGAACGGGAAATGGAAGCGGAAACCGAATCTCTTAAGACAGAGGCGATCGGACTGTTGTCCCGTGACGAACTTGCACCCACTGCGCCAGAAACCACCACTCAGCAGGATAATGCACCAGATGCGAAAGCGCACCCGATAGTGCAACCGATCGGTGCAACTGCAGATGCTACGACAAATACAATTGCAGATGCAACTTCGGATATAATTGCAGATGCAACTACTGGTGCAACTACAGATACAACTACAGATCCATCTACAGATACAACTACAGATCCATCTACAGATACAACTACAGATCCATCTACAGATCAAGCCGCACGTCCAGGTGCTACAGTCAACGAAGAACGCAAGCTTCCATCTGCAGAGCCTCACCCCGAACTGGACCTGGCAGCAAGTGCAGTGAAATCACATTCACCAGTGGAGGTGAAACACGAAGAACCAGAAGAGGAGGAAGAAGACGCGGAGCTCGATTTGGAAGCGGCCATCGGCAACGCCTTCAAAAACCTCACCGAAGATTTGCAGGCAGATCAATCTGGGGCCGCAGACACTCGCAAATCGCCCACCCCGTTTGAAACTGACATGGACCAGGATACCACTCATCAATTTCATCGCGAGTCCAGCGAAACGCACCACATCCACACAGAAGACCCCCAGCTTCTCCCTGAAAGTGAAGCCCAGTTCCAGGCTGAACCCAAAACCCAGTTTTCTGACGCCGACGCCCATCACGACGACAATAAGCTCGAAGATGCCATTGACCAGGCGTTCAAATCCTTGACGGATGAATTCGAACACTTGCGCCACGATCGTGAGCCACACCACTCGCCGGCACCGCAGGCGACAGAAGATGACGACCACATGTTGCACGATGCCATCTTTGCCTCTTTCAGCGAAATCATGGGCCACGAGAAACAGCGTAAGGCCCTGATTTACCCGGAAGCGAAAGATGACCACGGCTTGGACTTGAGTAGGGTGGTTCAGAACGTGGTGCAACAAATATCACTGGAACCCAACTCCCTTGAGGGTCACGAGCTTCCCATCCTGAAAGAAATGATGCAAGATTTGGCCCATGAGATCTCGCACCAAGTTCACCACCAAGATTCCACCCAAAAGGGCATCCCACCCAAAGAAATCCCTCACATTGACGACAACATCCTTGCCCATTTCCAACTGGAAGCTAATAAGGGCGACGAGAAACATGACGAGGCAAAAGACGACGACCCGGGCCTAAAAAACGCACTCGCATCCGCCATGCGGAATGTTCTCCAGCAAGCTGCCACGGAGGATGTATCGGAAAACGCCGGCGAGAGGTCCGAGAGCTTGGAGAAGTTGCAAATGAACGAGATCTTGCAGAATGCGTTTAATATGGCAATGCAAAACCCCCAGGAGTTGTTGACGTCTCTCGAATTGAACGACGAGGAATCCGCACAAACTCTCGGAGACAGCTCCTCTTCTACTTTGTCAACCGCAGCGGCACTCGCAGCTCTTTCAGTGAAGGAGGCACTCAGTAAGCATGACGGTGAAGAGTCGATGGGGGAGAAATCGTCTGTCGATGGGAAATCGCTTTCGATTGCGGAAACATTGGCATTGCACAGGTCCTCCATGGCGAATATTCCCAGAAGGGAATTCTCCTCGTCTCTGGCACTCGAAGACACCATGAGAGAACAACAAAAGGTGTCTACTATGAACCCTCAGCTCTCCAGCATCCTTTCATCTCTATCTCAACACATCCAATCGGGAAATCAATCGCAGAACTTGATGCTGGTCATCCGTCAAATGACAAATGCGTTGATGTTAAACAAAGCCTCGTCATACACAATGAGCTCGGCAACGCAAGAAATTTTGCAGGAGGTGCAGACACATCCGCAAGAGCAAAAGTTTTTTATCGACAGCTTGAAGAAAGCTAAGGGCTTCTTGTCGAAGGATGCTGCCGATGAAGCAAAGCGGAGGGCATTGTCCCTTATAGAAAACGTTATCGGACTAGTGAATGGCAAAACCGAAGATGGTCAGAGCTCTAAAGATTTGAATATCCCTGAAAATTCTTTGAACCAAGTTGAATCCTCCACATTATCCCAATTCTACTCTTCGGCATTGTCAACACTCTCCAATTTCAATAACTCTCGTTTTCGGGGTGGTCTAGGAGGAGAAAAGCTTGACGTGGACTCCAACGAATATAAGGAGAGAATTCGAGTCGAGAACAGAGAGCGGAAAAAACGATGGAGAGAAGAGAATTCGGAAAGAAACAAGGATAATGATTTACGTTCCCGAGTCATTAAACGTGCTAACTATATGTTTGGAGAAAGCCAGAGCACAGAAAAAAAGGTGTGGGTCGAGGAAGAATTCAATAAGAGAAGAGCCAAGCGTTTGGCCAAACAAAAGAAGGAGGAAACGGACAAATCCGTGGACAACCAATTATTTGTTGAAGCAGCTGGTCCCGAAGCTAAACACGCTTCAACAATTTATTCGCAAGATCCCAAATTGGTCAAGCGACTCACTGATTTCTTCAAGATTGTGGCCGAGGCTGGAAATGACGAAGACCCTCAAGCGCTCATGACTGCAACCTCCGCTGCTACAGCCGTCGCCGCTTCTGAATATGCAACTTCACACGGAATTTCAGATGGCCACATTGTTCAGAGTGCAATGTCTCAGATCTTGACCAACGTGCTTGACGCAACTGTCAGATCCGGCAACTTCACCAGAATCTCATTTCTCTCTAAAGGAACCTCATACCAAACCCCGTCTTCATCAAACAATGAAAACAGAGATTTGATCAACCGGTTTTCCGCCATGCCCGGAATAAGCACTATGGATTCCGGCGAGAGAAAGTCCGCCATTGACATTCTCAGACGTTCCCAGAAACGCTTTGGGATGGATTTTCTTTCCGGAGATTCCAAGAGATCTCACATAGACAACGAGACACCAGGGCTGTATGTTGAAAAAGACAAATCATCCATGTCGAGAATTCAGTACGAGATTGACCAGTTGAGGAATTCCATCTCTACATCTACATCGGGCCACATCTGGGGATCAGCCACGGGGTTGAAAATGCCTCTGTACAAGAAGCCTACCGGAACAGCTTCGCAAGACTTGCCGTCACAAGAAGTACCTAATAAGGAAGTGTCTATTCCAACTCTTCCAGTGGTGGCCTCTCCATTTATTTCCAATAAGATTGGATTGAAAACCGACGCAACTCCTAGTAGCAGCGTACTGGGAGGACTTAAGAAACCAGGAAGTTTCCAGAGACCGGCTTTTTCCAAAGCCCATAAGGGAAGAAGTTTAGGCTTCCCCACCCTTTACTCTGCATCATTTTCGCAGAAGTAACGGCTTACTATCTTTCTTTTCTTACATGTATTACTATAATTTATTGTCTATTCAATGGGTATCACGAATAATTTAAATAGGAGTAGTTTCCTTCACGAGCCACGCATACGCCCTCTTCTCTCCCATACGCAATAATTGCGGTCCAAGTTCTGCTCTGATGCATCTGTGGAACTCGTTGACCCATCTGCGCTCAACAGAACTCAAAAGAGAGACATCAATAAGCTTCAAGCAGAATGGCACCTTAGTCAAATAGTCAAAACCAAGGTAGCTCTGACCAGCCCGGGTTTTACCAAAAGATGCATCACATTCGATGATTGCTACCTCGCTCTCTACCCTGAATCCACATTCGCCATCAACATAGTAACCCGGCTCGTCAGTAAGAATCGCACCCTTTTTAAAGTAAGATTCATTGCCAACACCGCCAGCAGTGGTCAGAATATAAAGTGGCCCTTCGTGAACATTTCCGAAACTTCCGATTCCATGGCCCGTTCCGTGGTTGAAATCTAATCCTTCATTCCACAAGGGCTGTCTCGCATAGGAGTCAAGAATCGTACCAATGGTGCGAGAATCAGAGGGAAACTTGGCCATAGCTACCGCCAAATGGCCTTGGAGAACAAGAGTATAATATTTCTTGTAATCCTTCGTTAAGTTTTCGTAGCCGAACATGAATGTTCTGGTGATATCAGTGGAACCCTCAAGATAATGTCCTCCCGAATCAATCAAATAGGGAGTCTTCGTATCAATCACGTCATACTGTTCTGCATTAGGTGCATAGTGGATAATAGCCGCATTGGGACCACTGGATGAAATGGTTTCGTATGACAATCCCTTGAAATTAGGAAAGCGGGAGCGAATGCTATAAATTTTTTGTGACGCTTCAAACTCATTGATGGTAACTTTCTTGTGGAGAAGCTTGTGCTCAAGCCACGAAGAGAAGATGATAAACGCCAAAGAGTCTTTAGTCTGGGCAGTTTTTGCATTCAATAACTCCGTATCATTCTTGTAGAGTTTTAATACAGAAACAACAGATTCAAACACAAGAGACTGTTTCGTGAACGATTGAGGCAACGCCGAAGTCAATGCATAGTTGCACGCATCTTTGCTGGGAAGAATGAGCTTAACATCAGGGCGAGCAACAGTGGATTTTAAAGTTTCCAAGTCCGCATAAAATGATTCGTACGGTTTGAGTTCAAAGCCTTCAATACTGTTCAAGTATGCCTCAACCGTGATCAACTTCTCCGCATTGGCGTACAAGGTGACGGAACTGAAGGACACGATCAAGTAACTGAAGAAGAAGGGAGAGTAAGGAATGTCAGTATCAGCACGCAAGTTCAACAACCAGCCCACTTCATCTAATGCGCTGATCACGATATGAGAAGCCTCCCTCTCGTGGAGATGTTCGCGAACCCGAGATATTTTGCTTTCAGTGGTTTCTCCAGCGTATTGTAATGGAAAATGGTAGACCTGGTCCAAAGATCTCAAGGGTTTTTCTGAGCCCCACACCTCATCCACTAGGTTGACTTCCAGGAGCGGCGTGAAAACAGCACCTCCCAATTTCAGGTTTGTCTCAAAATACTCCCCGAGCGCAAGACTGAGAAATTTAGGGTCACACGAAATGACGTTGGAAACCTTACTTTGTGCCGCCTTATCAATTGCAAATTGCTGCCACCTGGGGTATCCTGCAGCACCCTGCTTTAAAAGACGCCACAAGGTTCCATCCAACTGCTTTTCCGCCTGCAAAAAGTATCTGCCATCGGTAGACAACGCAGCTTCACCGGTTAAGTCGGAGGGATCGTCCAAGGTAATCACACAGATTCCTGCACTTCCAGTGAAGCCGGAAAGGAACTCTCTTCTCTTATCGGAAAGCGCAGTCTCTTCTGACTGGTGCTCATCCTCACTTGGCACCAAATATACTGCAATCGAGTATTTCTTCATCAAGCGGCGGATTTGACGGAGTTTTTCTGCGGCGGTAAGACTTGAATTCACTTTCGTATTGCTGAAAGGCAATTGAGGAAGCGGTTCGTCGTCCAATGGTTCGCTTTTGGCCATGGCGGCATCAAACTTAGCATCGGAACCCAATTTCCATGACACCCCGGAAGGGAGGCATCTGAACGGATTCGAAACAATGTCGAGAAGGGAAAATGACTTGGTGGTTTGGCTTAATCCGTCATTCGACAGAAGAAGTGGTTGTTTTTCCATTAGTGGTGAATAATCAGGAAATGGGTCTCAGTTATATGGTGAAGCCGTATAGGCACAAGGACCAGCATCGCACGTGACCCGGTAGAGATACCGGCGGATTTGGGAAGAATGTGAGGCAGGGAATTATTTGCCCATGGATTTGCCCATGAATTTGCCCATGAATTTGCCCATGAATTTGCCCATGGTTGATAACAATATTACACTCGAAAGTCATCACAAAGTTTTGGGCTGCTCCTTCCATTAGTCTGGATTTATCCGTGACTGGAGCCACATGCGATAAGATCGCGCACACCAACGGAATTATGTATGCTAGTTTTGTTCTTGAAAAGTATCGCCGTCTTATGAAAAAGTTGGGATTTGCAGCAAGTACCGTGTGGCCAGCTTTGTCATTGAGAGTGTTCCAATTATCACGGTTTTTAGATTGTCGCTCAAAATTCATCTCGAGTGCGTCCATGCGCTCATAGATTACGTCATGACCACAAAGAATAGACATTCATTATAGATAGGGTTCAAGCGGGGTTCAGGTGAGAGCCTACCGCGAAGCGGATTAGGAAGATAAAGGACGCCATATGGATTCTGTTTCTGGGAATGTTTTCACTTTGGCACTGGGTCCAATTTCTTGAATGGTGGAATGCCAGACAAGTGCCCAGCCACGTACAGAGGCGATTACTCTAGCGATGAGCGAAGCAGGTAGGACAGCTTTATAACTTAAGTAATTTCTAAAAGATACACTAGGCGTTGATCGAACCATTGACGTAAAGTATGACCAGAGTGTTTCCATCAGTGTTCCTAAGGGAATCGAGCACCACCGCGAAATTAACATTATGTTCCTCTGTGACGAAATTCAGAAGGGCGGATTCCAGATTTCTCAAATTGATTGGAATGGAAATCTTGGATTTTTTTTTTTTTACAAAACTGTTGAGGAGACCAAGTTTCTGCAAGATAAGAAGGTCATTGAGCATTGGCAAGGCGGGGAATTAATACCTGAACGAACGGCATGGGTCCACCATCAAGAAATGTCTCGCAGGGCGCACTACAAACAAATTGTGTTTTAGTGAATCTTCTTACTTTCCGTATTTAAATAATGCTTACACACCCTTCGACACTGGTGTCATTTTGGTCCCGTAAAAACCCCAATGCCAACCCCGGCACCATATCTTACACATACACATAACATACGCGACCTGTATATTGTATGTGCGTGTCTTCTGCAACACCAAAACTATAACGCGTCTCACATTTTGAAACCCATCACTTCAATAAATCCGAAATGGGTCGGCTTGTTGGACTCGAGCTAGAAAACTTCAAGTCTTATAAAGGTTTAATTAAGGTTGGATTTGGCGATGCTTCATTTACCTCGATCATTGGCCCTAATGGAGCGGGCAAATCTAATATGATGGACGCGATCTCGTTTGTGTTGGGAGTTCAATCGTCTCACCTCAGATCTCAAAATTTAAAGGATTTGGTTTACCGAGGAATGGTTGATTCAACGAGAAACACCACTATGGCATCGCTAAGCGATCCTAATTCTGCGTATGTTTGTGCTGTTTACGAAAAAGATAACGGCGAACTCATGAATTTGAAGAGAACCATTTCCCCCGCAGGTGGTTCGGATTACAAAATCAACAACAAGACCGTTACTGCATTACAATACACGATGGCGTTGAAGGCAGAAAATATTTTGGTCAAGGCCCGGAACTTCCTCGTGTTTCAAGGTGATATCGAGAATATCGCGTCTCAATCGCCCAAAGATATCGCCAGGTTGATTGAAACTATCAGCGGGTCCGCGGAATATGCATCTGAATATGAAAGTCTCAGAGAAGAGAATGAAAGAGCCCACGAGGTGGCAACTGAAGTGTTTTCTCGTAAACGGAACCTCAACTCCGAGTCGAAACAATACAAGGAGCAAATGAAAGAGCGAGAGATCTTTGAGTTGAAGTTGACAGAAAAGAATAATTTGATTAAGTCTCTACATTTGTTTCGGATATTCCACAACGAGAAACGCCATTTCCAAATTTTAGGCGTTATTCGTCGTGTCAAGGGTTCGATCGAAGAATCAACCTCCAAGTTGAACGAGCAACAAGAATTGTACAACGATCTCATGGCCCAATACGCAGCCGAAAACATAAAAATGCGGAAACGCGAGCAAGAGATATCTGAGTTGCAGTCAACCTACGAAACTTCAAAGAGAGGATTGATCCCAATCACTGCAAATACAAAGTCACTCAAAACAAAGATAGAGTTGACCAAAAAGAAGCTCAGTGATCTCAAGGTAGACATTGAGAATCAGCTGCAGCAACAGAAGAAATATGAGAAAAATCTTGCTGATGCCGAGCGTCTTTCTGAGGAATTTGAACAGAGAATCAGAGATATGCACAAAAAGATTCTGTTGTCACCTGAAGATGTTAAGGAATATGAGGTTTTGAGAGGAAAGTTCCTTTCCAACTCCGGATCTCAACTTGAAGAGCAACTAACTGGATTGACCAACGAGAGGGATACATTTGACTCCACAATCAGAAACTACGAGTCACAGAAGGATAATGCCTCTTCTAAATTGTCCGAGTTGGAGTCAGAAATTCAATTAAGTCTTGATCCTAAATTCACTGATTTACAGACTGAATTAAAACAGCTTTTAGAATCAAAGACATCCAAAGTCAAAGCCAAAGAGTCACTTCTTGCCCAAAAAGAGAAGGCGAACCTCATGGAACTAGAACTCAATTCTACTTTAAGAACCACGTTACTCAAACTAGAAGAACTCTCTTCGGAACAAAAAGAATCCAAGAAGCAAAAAAAGCTCCGAGACAATGTGTCTATGCTTCGGAATATGGTGAAGGAAGGTTCCATCAAGGGTCTTATGTATGAACTTGTGAGCTGCTCGCAAAAAAAGTATGAAACCTCTTTGCACACTGTTCTTGGCCCAAACGTCGACGCGATCGTGGTTGAGAGTACAGCTGTGGCTTACAAGTGCATTGAACTATTGAAAGAACGCCGGGCGGGAACCGCCACTTTTATCCCATTGGATTCCATTGTCAACGAACAAATCAATTTAAACTATTTGAGATCTCTTCACGAAAACGCACGGCCAGCAGTTGATATTGTGAAATTCGACGATGTCTCGATCGAGAGAGCAGTTCAATTTGTTCTTGGCGATACAATCATTGTTGATACTATCGAAGATGCCCGTGAGTTGAAGTGGAACTCCGATGTTCCTATCAATAATAAAATGGTTTCTTTAGATGGCTCGATTGTTCACAAGTCAGGTCTAATGACAGGTGGTCCACAGGAGCAAAACCCGGGATTGCGTTGGAGCAAAGAACAATGGAACCAATTAAACGCCAGAAAAGACGAGATTAATGAGAAACTATCTAAAGTTTCTGCAGAAAAACCAAGTGCGATTGATATCAATAACTTAACCGATGAGATCAGTCAGATTGATGACGAACTTCCGTTGCTTAGAAGCAAAATTTCCAGCGTCGAGAGAAGAATTAATGAGAGAAAACTTGAAATTAACTTCCATGCTGAAGTTATCGCAACGCTTGACGAAAACATTAGCGAAAAAAAAAAAGAAGCGGAGCTGCTAAACGTTAGAATTGAAGAGGGGCAAGCTAAAATAAGTACTCTTCAAACTAAGATTTATAAATCCTTTTGTGAAAAACATAATCTTGAATCCATTCGTGATTATGAGTCCATCCATGGAGCCGCGTTAAGAATTCGTGCGAGAGAGAGAGCTGAACTTCAGAAGGCGATCTCTACGATCAAGAATCAATTGAGTTTCCAGTCAGAAAGAATAAGGGAAACTGGAAGCAGAATTGATAAGTTGCAAGCCAACCTTGTAAAGTTCGAGACATCGTATACCAAGCTTAAAGAGGATTTTACAGCAGCAACGACTGAAGTGGATACACTCGAAGCTGAATTGGAGCTTTATAGAGAAGAAGTGAGGGTTCAGAGAGATAGTCTTTCACAAAATCTTAAAGACGCCAAATCCAAGGAGGTTTCGGTCAAAGATGTTCAGTCAGAGATCAAAACTTTAAACAAGGAATTGATGAATTGCGAGGAGCTTATATTGAAAGTGGACTCCGAAAGATTAAACATGTTGAAAAATTGCAAGATTGAAAACGTTGACTTGCCATTGGAAGATGGATTTTTGGAGTCTGTTTCCCTCGGAGAAGGTATTGACGATGTATCGGCTGTTGCTTATCAAATACGCGTTGATTACAGCATGCTCGATTTCAAATATCAAGACCATTTTTCGGTCAAGATTGAAGCCGAAATTCGGGTGCAGATTGAGAATATTGATAAAGATATCCAACTGCTTACGCCAAATGCCAAGGCATTAGAGAGGCTTAAGGAAGTCGATCAGAAATTGAAGGCATTCGACAGAGAGTTTACGAAAGCTAGACAAACGGAGAAGAAAACCACCGAGAGATTTAACGAAGTGAAGAACAAAAGAGCCGAGCTCTTTATGAATGCATTCAATCATATATCCCAGGGGATCGATGGAATCTATAAAGAGCTCACGAAGTCCAGTGAGTCCCCTCTAGGAGGCTCCGCTTATTTAACGCTTGAAGATGAAGAGGAACCATACTTAGCTGGAATTAAGTATCACGCAATGCCACCCATGAAAAGATTCAGAGATATGGATCTTCTTTCTGGAGGCGAGAAAACTATGGCGGCATTAGCGTTGCTCTTTACTATTCACTCTTATCAACCGGCCCCATTTTTTGTCTTGGATGAGATTGACGCTGCTTTAGATAACTCCAACGTGACAAAGATTTCGAACTACATCAAGCGGCACGCAGGACCAGGATTCCAGTTCATTGTGATTTCTTTGAAGAGCACCCTCTTTGAAAACTCGGATTCGTTGGTTGGTATTTACCGCGAGCAAAGACAGAATAGTTCCAAAACTGTCACTCTTGACTTGAGAAATTACGCCGAGGAGCAAGAAGAGATACCCACACATGTTGCCGAACCTTCAATTACCCAGGCATAAATAAGAAATATTTATTTTTCTAAATCTTTAATGTTAGTGTATTTACGATCCACATTGGGGTGCGAGACCATCAGGTCAAGCTTTTCAATGCCGGACATGTGATTCGCGCACAAGCGACTCCGCAACGTGCGATGATCTTAGTGTATACAGATCTGTGTCCAAGCACATAGAGCATATGCGTTCATTACGGCATTTTCTGGCTCTAAAAACAGCCCATCGACAATATGCACATTCGTATACTTCTCTTTTAAAGAAAATAACCAAACGAGGCACGACGGATAAGACGTCAAGGGACCTGGTTCTTCATCTAGATATAACCACGTTTTTGGCGCAACAAGCGGTGAATCTCGATCATGTCAAGATTCCAGAAGATTTGATTTTCAAATTTCTTTTCGCAAAGACCAGCGGTGATATTATTGTTCCAAACGTGCGTATTTCGGCCTTGACCAGTGAAGGTGAAGGCCTTGCACTCATTCCACGGCAGGCCTACGACCAGAATGGAGATGCTTCCTCGCATACTGTGGTTAAGGTCCCAAAAACAACCATCGGTGACGAGGTGACTGTTACTCTCCGAAGACATCACGATTTTTATGCTGAGGCAGACTTAGTGAATGTTTCTCGAAAATCACGGAAGCACAGCAATAGAAACGACCGGCTTGTGGTTTGTCAGCATTTCGATAGCTGTAACGGGTGCCAATTCCAAATGATCCAGTACGAAGACCAACTCGAATTCAAAAAGAACATCATAACAAGAGCGTATGAATATTTCTATCCGGAACTTGACACGAGAAAAGTGCCTGATTTTGCCATGGTTGTGCCATCGCCGATGCAGTATGCTTATCGAACCAAGTTGACCCCACACGCAATGGTTCCTCGGAAACTTGAAAATGCCCAACACCCGTTGGCTGTGGGATTTGACAGTATTCTGAAACCAGCCCACACAGTGGACGTACACAATTGCCCTATTGCTGTTCCTTCGATTAACCGCATGATGCCGGTGTTGAAAAGCGTATTCCATAAGAACATTGACAAAAAGCTAGCAACGAATTCAGAGAAAAAAATTGACGCTAACTTTATTCTCAGAGATAGTTTGCGCATCAACGGAGAGACTGGAGGTCATGAAAATGTCTGTCTTACTCACCGAAATAACGTCATCACTGAGAAGATCGGCGAATTCATCTTTCAGTTCGAGGCAAATGAATTTTTCCAGAACAACAGGTCTATTCTCCCCACTTTTCTTGACTTCATCCGATTTCAGCTACTGCAAGTATCGTGTGGATATAAGCATCTTGTGGACTCTTACTGTGGTTCAGGATTCTTGGGTATATCTTTATCAGATACTCTTCCTGAAGAAGGAAAGGTCTTTGGCATCGAAATCGCCAAAAAATCTATAGACTATGCCAAGCACAATGCCGAAGTCAATGGGTTAAACAAACTTAAAAAAATCAAGTTTGTTCACGGAAGCTCCGACTCAATGTTTAGTGATCCGGAGTTTTTGAGTTCTGGGGTAAATGGGGAGGACTGTGTTCTTATCATGAATCCTTCCAGAAAGGGCTCTACTGAGGTTTTCATGTCCCAGATTTTGGAATTTAAACCAAAGGCAGTGGTTTACATTAGTTGTAATGTATTTACCCAAGCCAGAGACTTGGCAACACTAGAGAGACTCCAAAGAAGATCACAAGTGAAGTATAATGTCAAAAAAGTGACAGGATTTGATTTTTATCCGCAAACGAAGCACGTTGAGACGGTGGCAATACTTGAGTTGGCAAACTAAATAGACATGTATATATTAAACTACTCAAATGGTCTCCGCCAAATGAAGAAATTCGACTATTTAAAAAGAATATTCCTTGACAAACTCGTCAATAATATCACTCATAGCGTTGATACCCCATTCAATTCTCTTCCGCTGTTTTCTACCCGTAATGAAATCACTGTTCCTCAACTTTTTCCCGATAAAATGCTGGATTCCCTTCAAAAGAGATGGTTGTTCCTTTGCTTTGAGGATTCTCTCAATAAGTAATTTGTCATCGAACTTTTGCTCCGACATGCTTTTCTTCGAGCCGACGAGGCCCACTCCAATCGCATTCACTTGTGACTTTTTGCCGATTTGATCAAGGAAAGTGACAAACAACACCTCCATGAAAAGCTTGTTATCTGAAGATGCGGTAACAAAGTTAACTGTTCTCAAAATGTGTAAGGCCAAAGATCCTTCAGCAAAAAGATGTCCGAATAAACGGCCGAGATTCAAGATCTTCTTGAGCTTGTCATCATCTTCTTGGTCTTCTTCGAAACCGTAAAAGGCTTCTTCGTCCTCGGAATCATCACCACTAGCACCTTCAAATCCTTTAATTAAGTCCCATAACATGAACTGGAAGGTCTTTCTGAGAGAGTGGGAATCGCAAAGCTTAGCAGCTAACACACCGTAGTAGGGGTTCCAAGAAGGTTCAACAACGGCACAATGGATCAAGATCCGTGGGATGTCTCTCTCTTGAGCTCTTTTCAATGCCAACTTATCCAATTTGGTAACAGCATCAATGAAGTCATTGGCAGACATAATGGAAATGAAGATAGCTCTTCTGATATCGGTATTCATTCTCTGAGCCTTGGCTAGCTCAAGCCAGTTAGGCTCAGCACTGTCTAGGATGTCATTCATAACTTCGTTGTTCACTAATGGTTCATCATTATGCCCATCGTGGCCCTTCCAAGCTGAACCAACAAGCCACCATTTACCCTTCGTCTCAATATCTTTGATATCACGAAGGGATACTTGAATTGGATCGGAGAATTTGTTAGAGGTAAAAGTTCCCAAGAACTTTTTCAAGCGAATTGCCAATTGATGAGTGTCCTCGTTGTTTGTTTTCATCTTATTATTTTTAAGCGAGGTGATGGTTTCAATCAAAAACTGCATTCTCATGTTGATCGATTCTTTTGGCATGGATGCAGATTTCTTGGTGATGAGCAACACAATTTCTTTAAGAGCACCGGGATCATCAGTTCTCATTTGGTTACCAGAGTTTCTCACGATCTTTAATAAGAGTTCCGAATTAGATTCAGACAAGTTTTCAATAAGCGAACGAATGATATCATACAAAAGCTTGGACGACACAAGCTGGAATGCATAGATAGCAGACAATAACGAACTAACGTTAAGGGCTTCCTTAGATTTCAGAGAATCTGCTCTGAAAATCTCAAACTTTTCGATTAAAGTTTGAATGAAGTATGCACCGAAATCAACACCTTGAAGTCGGTAGATAGCCACTACTAGTGTGGCATGCAAATAAACGAAAGTGTCCAATAATCTTCCTTGTTGAATAATACTGTCCAAAATCAAGGTGGTCAAATTTTCGTTCACCAATTGTCTTGGGTTGATCAAATAAAGACCATTGATTTCGTTAACAATACTACCGACGTTAGCTTCAGACAACTTATTGATTGGCCCCTTGATGGACTTTTGTAATGCAAGAACTTCCTCTGAAACACCAGCATTTTCCATTGCAAGTTTTCTTCTGAGGGCTGGTGGGATATATCTGGAAGGTTCAGATGTTGAATCGGATTCCTTGACTGAATTTCCTGAAGTAGGAGCCACGAACGGATTTTCTTTAACATGGGGTTCGTCCTCAAATTCACTACTATAGTCTTCGGACTCTTCTTGTTCGCTGAGATCATCGTTGGATTGGTCCAAGTAATCAAAGTCTAAACCGTCCAACAATCCACCAATGACATCATCCTCAGAAGTTTTCTCCAACTTGGAGTTTTTGCCTTTACTCAAGCCCAACTTTTTGGCGTAAAATTCCATATCGTTATCGACTGGGTCCACAAACGTGGCCTCGACAACCTTTTCCTTGTGTTCAGCTTTTTTGTTCTTTGCTTCTTTCAACGCTTTCAATTTTGCCAAAGGATCTTCCTCCTCTTCCAATTCTTCGTCCGAAGCGCCATCGTAATCTTCAAAGTCATTCTCTGACAGAAACACTTCTTCTTCATTTTCGTTGGCATCTTCCTTGGATTGTGCCTTTTTCATCTTGAGAACCTTCAAAGCGGCTATGGGGTCTGATTCCTCTTCTTCTTCTTCGTCCTCCTCGCCTGTGAAATCACCCATGTCCTCAGAATCAAAGTCATCCTCCAAATCACTCTCTCTGACCACTCTGACTTCAGAGCTGCCGCTCTTCTTGGCCTTTAAAGCTGCCAATGATGCCATGGGATCTTCCTCTTCCGAAAACTCTTCGGAAAGATCTCCATCGTCAAATTCATCATCCAAATCACTTTCACGGACAACCCTGACTTCGGATGTGTTAGATTTCTTCTCTTTCAATGCACGCAAAGCTGCCATGGGATCCTCTTCCGCGCCAGAACCGTCTCCGGAAAACATGTCCTCATCAAATTCGTCAAAGTCATCGCTCTCAAAATCACTTTCCTTCACTATTCTAACATCAGACGTTGCTTTCTTAGTCAGCTCAGATTTTGATTGCATTTTCTCTTGACTCAGTTCAGCTGACATGGCCTTTTTCTGCTTCAAAGCGGCCAACGCAGCCAATGGATCGTCTTGGGTGGTTTTTTTCTTCTTCGACGCACTTAGCTTAGCAATGGGATCATTTTGACTTTCACGGTTCACAGGAGCGTGAGATTTCGAGTGAGATTTAGAACTTTCCAGTTGGTGAGATCTCTTTTGCTTCTTGAGAAGTCTCTCTTCCTTCCGCTTGTTCTTTCTGGAAACCGGAGCACCCTTCACTTTTCTCTTGGATGCGAAACGTTCATCTTTTCCATAGTCGCCTTTTTCTTCTTTAGATCGGATCTGATCTAAAACTTTATCCGGAAGACTAATTCCCCGGGGTTCATCTGAGTCAAATCTAGCCATGATGATGTGATGAGCATCAGAAAAATTCCCACTGATATGCGGAGAGACACCCATACATCCTGATTCGTCACCAGACTTGCAATACTCGAGTTGACGGAAACAGCTCCATTTCAACGACATTAATGAAATTTGTGTTTCAAACAGAAAAATGTATGGCCGGATTGAGGTAGTTGTTTATTGTGTTGCTTGGTGTTAATTATGGTGTAGTGTCAATGTATTACTTGGGGCGCACCGAATCATACAATGCCTCGCAAACCTTAATCCTCGTAAGTACCGAAATTGGTGGGATTAAAAGCTTATATTCCGGAGATAAAAAAAGCACTTCCAATTATTCAATCTAGCCTCTGGCTGTATTTGAATACCCCTCCACTATTGTGTCAAGATAGGATATGACTTACCAATCGACGTGACCTTTTCCATCTCCGAGGTCGACTGGCAATCGAAAATGTCTCTGAACATTCTCTCTTAGTCACCGGAGGTGTTGACCAGAAAAAATAATCTCCCAGGTACCCATCTCAATAGAACTTGAGCTGCACTTTTTTGCTACTTGGAACCCAGTTCGTACGAGTATTTTCATTGAGTTCCAAAAGTCCCCAAGTCAAATCCATGACTTGTACGCTGGAAAGTACAATTCAATGTAGACGGTCCTCAAGTATATAATCAATTGATACCCCCTGAATCGTATTGAATGCCATGTTACGATTTGAGGTAAGTCACCAGTGAAGTACGGCCTCGCTAATCTCTTTATCAATGTTATAGTATTCTGTACCAACAAGGCGAACTCCCCATTGGAAATTCTTTAGAGCAAAAATTTTATTGGCATCAATATCCCGTCTACAAATATTGAACCGTCTGGTTCCGACACCATAAGCCACAGTAGGCATAGAGTTGCCAATTTGAAAGTGTATCCGGAGAGACATATGTCTGAGTATTTTCAAGATTGTGTTAGCGACGGAATCACGACGACTCACCGACCTTTTACACCTCAACCCATTTTACGCCAACTTCATAATGGTATAATTGAAGCCGCCGCCATTCTTCGGATACACAACATCTGCGTAAAGCGCAGTCGATCCGAGTGCAAAATTGGAACCATATTCGCGCGCATCTCTGTTCCGACCCAAAAGCAGTGGGAGGATAAGTATCTGATGGAACCGGTTCCAGCCGCGAATTATTAGCACCGCAAGTCATTATCAGACCCCATGAACTCCTAAGCCACCTCTATGCTCCCGATCCGAAGAAAGTGAAGTTTTTGTTCGACTGAAATCTACGCCCTATATTTGTCCCACACAGTACTGTTGTGGCCACACTAAAAGCTCACTAATGTAGTGATTGGGGCATCCAAGTTTGGGGAAAAGAACGACCATTGGCCGTCACAGATTAAACTGACTCTAGATTCACAAATGGCCAATTTCGGCCGCTGGTCACACCGTTTGGTCCGGTTGCAGTTGGTCCCAGCTTCCCACCCGTACACCATTGCATCGGCCCCATACTTGGCCATAATAAAGCGCAACTGTGTTCCTACCACATATTTTTCTCGACATGAATCGTTTTAAGTTGGATTTGTGGGGCATGAAGGTCGACCTCAAGCTTTTGGGTGACATCTTTTTCCTCACTGGCGCAGGCCTTTCCATGTATTACATGATCAACCACCTTCTCAACGATTCCATAGACAACTCGGTTCGCAGTAAGGAACTGAAGAAGAAGAGTTCCAGCGTGTTGAAGAAGATCCAAACCACCAACCCGGACCTCAAGGACCTTTCGCTCAACGAGTACGAAAAGTCATTGCTCAACTCGTTGGTCACGCCCGACGAAATCAACGTCAGCTTTGACGATATCGGCGGACTTCAGCCGATCATTGACGAACTCCATGAAACGGTTATTTTGCCGCTTACAGAACCTGAAATCTTTGCCGCCCACCTGTCGCTCGTGAACTCGCCCAAAGGTGTGTTGTTCTACGGTCCTCCCGGATGTGGCAAAACCATGTTGGCGAAGGCGATTGCAAAAGAGAGTGGTGCTTTCTTTTTGCTGATTCGCATGCTGACGGTGATGGATAAGTGGTACGGCGAGTCCAACAAGATCGTGGATGCGATTTTCTCCTTGGCCAACAAGTTGCAACCGTGCATCATTTTCATTGACGAGATTGACTCTTTCTTGAGAGACCGGTCCTCTTCGGACCACGAGGTCAGTGCGTTGTTGAAGGCGGAATTCATGACATTGTGGGACGGTTTGCTTGCAAATGGCCAAATCATGGTTATGGGTGCCACCAACCGTCAGAATGACATTGATCTGGCGTTTATGCGCAGATTGCCGAAACGATTCCCCATCAGCAAACCGGACAGAGACCAGAGACGGTCGATCTTGCTGAAGATCCTTCGTGACGCCAATATGGCAGACGACTTTGATTTGGACACGGTGGTGATTAATACTGAGGGCTACAACGGTTCGGAGTTGCGAGAGTTGTGCCGGGAGGCTGCTCTACGGTCCATGAAGGAGTACATTAGACTGAACTACAAGAACGGAAGAAAGCGCAGCGATAAGGTTGATCCGTCAATGGTGCGTCCGCTTATGACCAGAGACTTTTTGAAGGAGGGTGAGCTCACGGCCAGTGTGATCGACTGAGGTGTCCAGGAACTAATGTGTTTATAGGTTGGGAATAAGACTAAAGCCCTTTTTGGGATTTCTCTAGACGCAAGTCCACCGTCGTCGCTAGCAAGCACCGTGATCGACAGTCATGATAGTAAAACCAAGAGTCAATTTATGTGTTGAACAAATTGATCGGTCGATAATACGATTTACGTTCATAAATGCCATTAACTGGAATGCTTAATTGACCATCAGAGATGTTTGACGAAACATTGCACCAGTTTATTCAATTATTGGAACCAGTAAATAATTCGCTCGACGATTCCGTTGAGATATTTCCCAAAGACTTCATCTATCCATAAGTAGCCGGTGATGGCATTATCTCCCTACACTGCCATACACACTAGAAGCCCTATAAGCCGCGAGGCACGAGTATACTTCACGTGAATGCCTTGTGCAGTTTCGCAGTATATCTTTGCTTCGAGAAAAAAAAAAAACCAAAACCTAATTCTTCCGGACACCGTCTTTCGGCGCCACGGCTTCGTCACATCTGGCATGTCATTATTCTCCCACGCAGAAGTAATGACTCCGCCAAGTGTGCGATTGGCCGTGGCCTTTGGCTTCTTCGAAGATTGCTACACCGCCCTAAATGGTATAGTGATTCAAAGCGAAGCCCAGAATAACATTCACCGTCAATCTGGCTCTGGTCTTATAGTGTCACATGATAGCGACACGCTAGGGGACCGGAAGTGGCATTTTGCTTGCTGTTTGATTGACGTGAGACAACCTTTTGTGTTCATGCACACAAGTCGTAGCAAGCGCCCGGGGGGCTAACTGTAGGTCAACTGTACGCCACCACCTTTTCACCTGCTCCTTTAACTTGTTCGTGAGCAGAATTTCTTTGCTTTCCCAAACTCTTTTTACCTTCGCCCAATGCTTCGCACACTACGTGGGGAATGGGTCAGAGTGGTATCTCCCACTCGGGTATTACGCTCCACTCGGGCATTTCCACCGGTATTTTCCCCCACCCCAGGGTTTTTCTCGGCAATCACCGGCCGCCGTTGCTTGCTGTCAGATGTTAACGAGCTCAAACTGGAAACGGGAGTGAATGACTCCGACGAATCGGCCGAAGTGACCGGTGTCATGGACTATCTGAAACTGACTGAGGCGTTGATCTTTTTCGATAATGTGTATCCCAGATGGCGGGCCAAGCTTTGGTACAGCAGACTTTTTAGCTGGGTGGCTACTGACAAGGCCAAATTCTCCGATGACCAATTGAAGGAACGCGTGTGCAATCTCATTCACGTGGAAGGTGCTCCGTTGCCTCAAGGTACCGTTCCGGGCGAATTCGTGCCATTGAAAAGAGATGGCGGCGCGTTTGTCAAGTTCCAGGTCCCGCTGACAACTTCCGTCAAGGAGTTGACGAAAACCATCGAGAAGAATTGCCAGGAGAACAGAAGGGCCCATGAGCACTCGATATGGCACTACTTTACCCCTTGGATCAATTTCCCCAGAGCGTACCACGTGAAGGGTACCCCATGGATTGAGGACATGAGCAGATTCCCTTCGTCGAAGCTTAAGGTGATTTTCGAGGGTAATGCTGTGACAGAAGAAGAATTGTATGTGTTGTTCCGCAGATACGGAGCAATTGTCGATATCGTCCCGCTGTCAGGAAGTGTCTCGTACGCCACAGTGATCTTCAAGATGACGGATGCGTGTATCAGAGCCAAGAACTGTATCACTGGAATTGCGTTGAATGAGGGCAAAACCACGTTGCACTTGCAATACATTCCTATTGAACGAGTGAACTACATCACCAACTTCATCGGCAACCATCAGAGAATTGCCATTCCTGTGATCTTAGCCATTTTGGCTGCGATTGCCGTCTTCATTTTCGAGCCCATCAGATTGCAATTCATCCAGTTCAAGATTCTGAGCCTGTACTCGTGGGATGCCCACAAAGACAACTTGCTAGTTAAGGCGTTTTACATCCCTTACAGAATGATTGTCTCTAGTATTAGCGACGGTCGCCACTTTTTGGACGATTCCCTCGAATCTCTTATCGGGGGAAAGAGAGAATCCGCTGATCTTGAAGATTTCGAGAAAGACTTCCTCTTGTCCGAGAGAAACGAAAAGGCGAATCAGATGAAGCTCTGGATTTGTGAAAATGCAAATACATTCATAATTGTGAGAGGGCCGAAGGGCTCAGGAAAGAGGGAGTTTGTCTTTGATCATACAATGAAAATGGAAGATACCCCAACCAAGAATGTTCTTGAGATTGATTGTGCTGCTTTGGTAAATGCCAGAAGTGACAATCTTCTATTGAAAGCTACTGCTGGCCAGGTGGGCTACTTCCCTCTTTTCACATGGACAAACTCTATTACTCAGTTCATTGACTTGGGTCTTCAAGGTTTGACGGGTCAAAAATCTGGCTTCAATGAAACCAAAGAAACTCAGTTCAAGAACATATTACTGTTGGCTCAAGTTGCTATCCGCAAAGTTGCGTTGGCTGATTTTGCTGCCTATAAGTGTGATTTGGAAAGACAGCAACAAAAAAAACAAGATGGTGGTGACGGTGACTTCAAATATAGCGAAGTCCGCGAAGAAGAGTATTTGCAAATGCATCCTGAAGCCAAGCCGGTGGTTGTGGTGAGCAATTATGCTTATAAATCTGATGGCCCCAACGATTTCACTTATGCTGCTCTTGCGGAATGGGGCGCTCAGCTCATTCAAACTAATGTGGCCCATGTCATCTTTATCACTCAAGACTCGGGAAGTATTCTGCACTTGACTAAGGCACTTCCTAATCAGGTGTTCAAGTCGATCTCTCTATCGGATGCGTCGTATCAAGCTTCTAAACAGTTTGTTCTCAAGCAATTGCATGATGATAAAGTGGCCCAGAATGTTGATCAGTGTTTGACCCCACTTGGCGGAAGAATGCTCGACTTACAAGCGTTTGTCAGAAGAATTCGCTCCGGCGAAGATGCCGAACATGCATTGCAAGAAATGATTCTCCAAGCCGCAGAACAAATTACGACGTTCTTTTTGATCCCCGGAAAGCAAGAGGCTGATGCAACCTGGACCACTGCCCAAATTTGGGCGTTGATGAGATGTTTGTCAAAGAACGAAGAGATTGAGTTTATTGACTTGGTGAAATCGCCTTTGTTCGCTCTGACGAATGCAACAGTGGCAACCTTATCCGCATTGGAGAAGAATGATTTGATCCGTTTGAAGAGAGAAAAGGGCATCATCCGTTCTATCACTACCGGACGTCCACTCTACCGCGCAGCATTTGAGAATTTGGTAAATGACAATAGGGCGTTCAAGTTATACGAAACAGATTTCTATAAGAGTCTCATCAGCTTGGAAAATGCGAAAATCTCTCTGGTTGAGGACGAGATATCCAAGGTTTCTTCATTGCATGACTTGAGATTTGTAAAGGAGAGACTTGAGTATCTTTCCAAGAAACTCAATGCGTCTACGGTGATTGTTGAGGAGTACGAGCAAAAGGTGAAGGAAGTCGGCAAGATTCCTGCGAGTTCGAAGAAAAACTTTTTTGGGTTTTGATTCCAGAGCTCACGCTGAGTTCGAATGCCTGTCTTCCCCCACATTTGTCTGAGCGATAAACCTGTTCTGGCTAGTCAATGCTTATATTATTTGTACATAACTTCATAAGTGAGGCCCGCTGGGGTCTACAATAAGACTTTTCTTTATGATCTCATAGGCCATCCTCCTACGGATAGTTTTCATATCTTTTTGCGAGAAGGAGAGATCCAGATTGCGCGCAATGTACTTGGCCACAGTACAAGTAAATACACCGCAATCATAACCATTCTGCTGCTGTGGGGTTTTGGCATTGGGCATCAACTGATACTCTGAAAGTGGTACCAGGAGTCTCTCTGCCTCTTTTTGCATGTACTGAGCGAGAAGCTCTACCGCATTACGGTTTCCACTGGATGAAAGGGAGTCGTGGTACCGAATTTGTTTGGCCTCGTTATCGATCACCGCCACCGCCCAGTGGGTGCTCATAATATTGATGGGCACGATAACTTTTTTCTTTTCTGTTACGTTGATTTTCCGCCGTTTGGCCCACCGGGCCACACCTTGATATCCTTTACTTTTCAAGGTGGAAAAAAAGTGTGTTGTCCAGCAGTAGACCAGGTCACTGCTTTCGGACACCAATGACAAGTAGAAATCGATCACATTGTCATTAAGCCACAGCCCATCAGATAGCGTGAGCAAATCACGCGAGGAAATGTCAATGGAGAACGCTGACACTACCAGCACTGCGTTACGGTTCCTCCAGTGGGCGTTGACCACCGCCAATTGAGGTTCGGACAAGGGTGCCACCGATGTACGGATCGCCGTGCGTTCTTTGGTGATGAGATCTTGGACCTCCTGTCGTTCCCGTTTGAAGAGCTCAGCCACTTTGGCGGTGGGAATGGTCGACAAAATGGTGTCTGTAAGCGAGTATTTCGGTACCGGGAGCGGTTTTGTGGGCGCATAGAACCGAGATATGGCGATGTCGTATTCATCACGCGGCGTCAGAAGATCGGCCAGAGACTCGCGTGCACTTTTGCGCGGAGCCGGCTTGGACATACGCAACGAATCGCCAAAAAGTTCGGCAATGTAAGTTGACGGCTCATTGTGAGAGAGGTTTCTGTGATCTGTGCGCAGTGAATCGGCCTTGGATTCGTGTCGGAGCCTTCGCCGGTTGGATAGTAGTGCTGTTCCGTACTGTAGATCACCCACTAGGTCATCCGAGCTGTCGATGTTGAACACCGAGTCGTAGAGATTCACCGTTCGGTTGTCCTCTATTGACATGATGCTCATATCATCGGGAAGAACTTGGGAATATGTGTGCGGGGAAGAAGGAGGCTCCGCATGTGGAGCATCTTTGAACGAAATGTCTTCAGAGGTTTCATTTTCTCGGTCAATCACAGGTTCTGGAGCCGCCAGTGGGTTGCTCTCTGGCCGTTCTTCACTTGAAATTTCACATTTATCTGCTTTTTCTAGCGGGTTAATCACCTGCCGTGACTCCATAAGCCGCATCATCCATGCCAGAAGCAAATAGAGCACCGATCTGACAAAATGGAACACCAGAGACTGCGTCCGGGGAAGCGGTTCCGGCTCGGGAATTGTTAGGTCCAAAATAACCTGAGGCCGTTTTGGTGGCTGCGGAAGAACATAGTTAAGTCTGTTCCGCGTGAAAAGAGGAGAATTCCCCGCCAATGACATGGTGGGATAAGGAAGCGGTAGAGACGAATGCAATGACTTTGGGGTGTACGGACCCATGAGACAGGTGTACGGGTGCGCGACTGGGAGCCTCTATCGAAATAGACTTATTCCCTATTACATTGACTGAGTTTTTTCATGATTATTGACTGAGTTTTTGATTGTTGACTGAGTTTCGCTTGATATCAGACTACTAGGTCTGTTGAACTTTTTTTGACGAATCATTATACGGTCTTCACATATTACTGACATTCTCAAAATTCCGTGGGTACGCACATTTCTGTCGAAAACGGTATGGCCACTTATACGACTCCATTGCAAAAGTTCCTCAACCTTATAACTCACGTGCCATCAGATTAGAGCTTTATTAATAGCACAGGTGGTCAACCATAAACAGAACGTGCGTCGTACACTGGTTCTGACAACGCATAAGGCGTTCGTACTGCCTGCAGTCACCTCAACCAGCGGACGACAGACCATTGCAATAAACCAATGCGGGCGCAGAGGCACGGGTGTATAGTGCAGAATTATTCCGCGTGGTATATGCACGGGAACTATTAGGCGGACCACATTTGTGGCTCCGGTAACTGGAAAAGCAAACCAACCCCATATTGCTCCTTTCCGCCCCAATTTGCCCATTTGGGTCTTTGGCCATTTGGGTCTTTGGCCATTGCTGGTCTTGTTGCGTATCGCACACCCAAACATTCATCCTCGGCTCCGGCTTCCGAGTCAACCCACCACGTGGTGAGCCTTATCAATCTCACTTATGTGCAGTACGCACGCATGTCACAGAACACTGGCGTGCTTAGGTTAATTGACCCAGCACACACTTCAAGTGTATTTCTCCAGATGTCCAACGACACCGAAAACGACGCCACCGACACTGTTTCTGTGCCAAAGAAAATGCTCTTTGCCAACAAACTCGAGCTGGAGATATATCCGCCCTGGAGGGAACACTACATCAACTACCTCAACCTCAAGAAACTTTTGAAGGAAGGTGTGATCTTGCAGAACGCCTGGACGGAAAAAGACGAACAGAACTTCGTCAGCGCATTGGACTCGGACTTGGAAAAGGTGTACACGTTCCAGCACAACAAGTATGACGAGTTGAACGAACACTTGAACGAGTTGCAGGCATCCACCGAGTCGGCGGAGGCCAACTTCGACGTGCAACGGTTCTCGTCCAAGTTGGACCTGGTTTTGAATTTGGCGCAAGAATTGAGCCATTTCCAGCGGCTCAACTTTTCTGGCTTCATCAAGATCGTCAAGAAGCACGACCGGTTGCACTCCAACTACTCGGTCAAGCCGTTGTTGAATGTGAGATTGAAGAGCTTGCCGTTCCACTCGGAGGACTACTCGCCGCTTTTGTTCAAGATCAGTGCTTTGTTCCAGTTCTTGCGTGACAACTACAACGTGGACCAGTCGTTGTCCAAGTTGAGTTCGTTCAATGACGATGTTGCTGCCCAGGAATACCAATCGTTCAAGTTCTGGGTCCACCCCGACAACTTGATGGAAGTCAAGGCTACGATTTTGCGTCACCTTCCTGTTATTGTGTACAACCATGATGGCGACGATGACAATGACGACGACGACGACGATGACGATGACAATGACTTTGGCTTCGCCAGAAACGACCCTACCATCAACTGCTTGTACTTTGACAACGAGAACTTTGAGTTGTACAACAACAAGTTGGTCAAGAGTCCCAACGCATCTACATTGCGCATCAAGTGGATTGGCAAGTTGTACAACAAGCCCAAGATTTACCTCGAGAAGAAGAGCTTTGAGAAAAACTCCGAGACCTACGACGTGGACGAGAAGTTCACGTTGAAGGAAAAGCACTTGGACTCCTTCATCAATGGCACCTTCAACGAGGAAAAGTACTTGCGTAAGTTGACCAAGAAGGGAGAGTCGCCCGAAGTGATTGAGGAGACCAAGAAGCACATCGAGAGTTTCTCCAACTACATCAAGAACAACCATGTCCAACCCTGTCTTAGAACTACCTACAAAAGAACTGCCTTTCAGATTCCCGGGGATGACAAGGTACGCGTGGTGATCGACTCCGACATCTACTTTATCAGAGAAGATGCGTTCGATGAACAAAGACCAATCAGAGACCCTGCTCGCTGGCACAGATCAGACATTGACTCTAAGGTGAACTCTCCGTTATCGTTGTTGAGAAAGGGAGAGTACGTGAAGTTTCCATACGCTGAGTTGGAGATCAAGATCAAGGCCAAGAAGAACAAGAAGCTGGTGTGGGTAGATGAGTTGGTGCATTCGCACTTGGTGAAGGAAATCCCCAACTTTTCCAAGTTTATTCACGGTATCGCATCGCTCTTTTTGGAGGATGACAACTTGGACAATGTGCCGTTCTGGTTCAACGAGTTGGAGTCGGAAATGGTAATCGATCCCCAACAGGCATTCATCGACACCAAGGAGAAATTGGCCAAATTGCAGACCGATGAAGATAACTTGAAGAAGTTCAAGAGCATGTTAACCAACTCATCCACCGATTACTCTGCCAGGTCCAAGTCGTTCTCTGGTTCGGTGTTGAACAGGTTTGATGCCAACGACCAATCCCCAGAAGTCATCCACACCACTTCCACTTTTGGTAGTGATGTCGTCAAATATGACCCTTCGCCCGTTTCGGGTGACTTGGATCAATCTTCGGATGAGAAAGATGACGAGTTTGATGAGGAGGTGCGTCGCTCTACTCTTAGCAAGATCATTAAGCTCCCCTCTACATTCTCGAAATTGCTCGATGTGGATTCTGAAGAGGAGGAGATTGTGTTACCCGCGGGAGTGACCAAGCCCGAGTCGTACATCAAGAACGCAGGCCCATTAAAGATTGAACCTAAGGTTTGGTTGGCCAATGAGCGTACGTTCAACCGGTGGTTGCATGTTACCACATTGCTCTCGACTTTGACGTTTATCATTTACTCTTCCACTAGCAGAGCCAACTCCAGCGATTTGGCCACTCTTTTGGCGTACATCTACTTCGGTTTGACCTTGTTCTCCGGTGCGTGGGGCTACTATATCTTCATGCGCAGAAGAGAAATCATCACGGAGAGATCGGACACCCACTTGGATAACATTATCGGACCATTGATTATTGCGGCAGGGTTAATTTTCGGCTTGATCATTAACTTTGTCTATGGGTTCAGAGCCGTGGCTCAGATCCAAGCGGGCGTGTTTACGACCACCAGCTTGACCGACGACTTTTTGGCCAGAAACCCATTGCAAAAGACGATTTTGGACTACGTCTTCAGAGTGGTTGGAGCGTAGTCCGCACCTTCTCTGGTAATCTGCTTCTTTCTATCATTTTCATAAATACAACCCTAACTTTTTAATTAATGTTCCAAATTTGTAAAGGGCTATCGTCACCGTCCCCATCTATACTTGTGTAGGCGATGGATCTACTTAATCACAGGCAATACTGTTCGTCCTGCACAGTGTGCGCGGGCACTCACTTCTGGACACGGTTATTTTTGCGAATGTCACCCAGTCGATTCAGTGGCCATGTCGTTAAACATATCCTTATACACGGTTTCCGCCGTTTTGCTCTTGGGTAATGAAGGAAAACGCTTATATGCCAAGTACTACAGAACGCAGGATGCGACCCAAGCCTACAAAACCGCCCAACAACAAACTGCTTTTGAACAAGCCATCTACTCCAAAGTAAATAAGTTGCATCAGGATGTGATTTTGTACGACAACCACTTGATCACCTATAAGCAAACCAACGACGTGATTTTGATCACTGTGGGTGCGATCAACGAAAACGAGTCCATGCTTTTCTCCTTGACTACCAACATCAATGAAGCGTTGACGATTTTGTTAGATAACTCGTTGGATAAGGCCACGGTGTTGGAGAAGTACGACATGGTGTGTTTGTGTATGGACGAAACAATTGACGATGGTGTGATCTTGGAAATTGATCCCGCTATTATCGTCAGCCGAGTGACCAACCCGCCATCGGCTGCTTCGAACGACATGCACATTGACATTTCGGAGAAGGGTTTGTTCAATGCTTTGTCTTTTGCATCTAAGAAGCTCAGTGAAAGATTGCAACAGGGTTTGTAATAAAATAGGTATAATATATCGTTGTTGAAGCCGTGACGGTTATTTGATTAGTTAGATTCTTTGTATCTCTTTTGGTGCTGTACACGGTCACTTGTGTTGTGTTGGTGTTGTTTTCGCTGCTTTATACTTCCCTAGCCGCTCTTGTATTTTATGTGCTGTGGTTGTCTTGGCTTCTGTGTTTGCTTAATTGGACCCAGTGAGCAGTTCCACATTTATGCGAAACCAGCAAACTAGCCTATTATACCCACACGTACGCTTGAGGTTAGATTCGGGTATATTTTTGATATTTCCAAAAAACATATCTTTTTCTGAAATCCCCTTGAGGTTTCCCAAAACTCTCTTCGTGAACCAACGGGGTCAGGCTCGATTATGGTGCCAACCTTCGGCTTGCATATAGCCAACATCAACAACTCACTTCTCTCTACTCCACTCTTTAGCACCTAATCAAGATGGAAGAGTCTTTCTATTTCTCCATGCTCCGAATATCGGTGGCCCAGATGATCAAAGCATCGGGGTTTGATAAATGCAAACCGCTGGTCCTCAACACTGTGACAGACCTCTACATTCGACATCTCCTGTTAGTCTTGGCCAGCGCTCAGAAGTTTTCACTTGCGCGCTCCAATTGCACCAATGAAATCCTTGTTCAGGACGTTTTGCAGGGCTTAATGGATGTGCAATTCCTTAAACCTCTGTCCTTTGAAAGTTTGTTGGATCCGCGCGATTCCACTGAAGCACCAACAGAGGAATACAACACCAAATCTGTTGAATCCTTCAAGCGGTGGCTACAATACAGCGATTCGTACAGAACAGCAAAAAAATTGAGTGACGTTCCATTACCCATGATCCACAACTTGATCGATAAGCGGAAGGTCGACACGTCGTCTGAGACTGACCAGGAACGGAAGAAACGGCGTTTGCGCGAACGCCAGGAGTACTATAACCAGCTCAAACAGGGCGAAGAAAGCACCCAACAGAATATGGATCGTCTTGTGGATGAGTTTGAGGAAGATGAGATCACAACGAACGATAAGCTCTCGTGGCTCACGTATTTGGCCGAGAAGGACTTGAAATTGGGTCATAACTTCAAATTTGTCAACACTTCGATTCAGGACAGTCTTCTGACGGTGCAGAAAAACAAAATGTTTCATCCCCCGCCCAAAAATGGCGAGGATGTATACCAGTCCTTTCAGACCCACCTCCGGAACTCAACTAAATACGACCATGTCATGATTCAGATCCAGGAATCTCAAGACGCAGAAAATCCTGAGAAAGCGCCTCTTATTCTTCCGTCTTCTCAATTGAAAGCTGCTTTGCCCTACAATGTCACATATCCGGACTCTCTCATGAATGACGACATCGAGCAATATGCACAATATGCTTTATCTCATCCGGAAGAACTAAAAGCCATATTATCCAAACCAAGACTGTCTACAAAAGAGGGCTTACTTGAGAGAAATGCATCCTTGAATAAGACAATCGATAAGGATGGAATCGTGGCAAATGGGCATGATTTGGCGGATAATATTGCTGCTTTAAAGAGCCCTATTGACACTGGCCGTGTCAGCAAATCACCCGAGGTTGATATTGCGCCACTAGAAGCCATAGCGGCCGAGGTGGATGGTACCCTTGTGGCGGATGAGGGAAATCCCGTTACGGTGGAGGCTGATGATGCAGTTGTAGTGGAAGATGATAATAACGTTGTGGAAGAGTCTGGCAATGTCGTTCCAGTGGAAGTTGATGATGAAATGCCAGTGGAGGCTGATGATGACATGGTGGTGGAGGTTGATGATAACATTGCGACAAAAGTTGATGATGTTCAAACTACGGACAATTTGTCAAGTAAACCCAATCGCGAACTCGAGACGGGGCCAGTCCCGGAGAATGAGAAAGCGGATGACGCTGAAAGACATAGTTCTGATGAAGCTGAGAACAAACTATAGCGATTGAAATGATATTAGAATAATGAAAAGAACCACGTATAAGCGATCCATTTCTATATGTATGTGCTGTCTATTAACTTCGCACCCACTCCTTGTTTTTTCGTATAATCACAACGGCGGTAGACTTCTGGATCGTCGAATTGAATCATCTAGACTCTGTTTCTTCAATCCTTGCTTTCTTTGATTACACCGTGTTCATCTCCACAAGCAATTGTAAAATACTCCTCTTTTGAAAATTTAGAAATCTTCCTGAAAACGTTCCTATGGCTGGGCAACTTCGGATCTTCGCACACCCCTCTCAAATGCATAATGTACTTATAGCACAGGTATGTGTCCTTGACGGAGACTCCCAATTCCTTCTCAATGAAATCTGCAGGCAAATATAGTGATGATACATCTTCAAATTTGATTTGAGCCTCCCTCACCGTGAGTACAAGCATGGTGCCAAAGAGCGTTCTAGTGTCAAAAGACACCATGATGGGCAACGCACTGACCAGCTCGATTTTCGACACAGTGTACTTCAAAATATCAGGCAACTTCGAGAAAAAATCATTGGGAGAATCGTCGTTCTTTTTCACCAAGAGACTATCAACAATATCGTAAGGAAGCTCGACGTCTAGCTCAAAATTGAGAAGCTTCAAAATGAGCTCTTCCCGGTATAAGAGCTGGTCTCTCCATTGCCAGAAGATTGGGCTATGCTGGTCGATGGTCTTGTTCGGGTTTTTGATTCCACACGCGACCATAGCAATTTTGTCCGGTTGCCTGTAGTTGTCATTAAGCTTGCAGCTGATAGTGATTGCCGCACACGCAACAAAATATTTGGACGTGGTGATGGGGACCCGCATATAGAATCGATTGATGTACACTGTAGCCGCCAACAACGTTCTTCCGTCAAGTTTTAGTTGTGACCCTAGTCGAATGACAAAGTCGTATATCAGCTCTCTCACCTTAAGATCTTGCGGGAGCGTCATCTGCTTTCGCGAGGGCGATTTGGATAAGAAAGAATCTTCCGAAAAAAGCCAGGTATTTTGCACCGGCTTTCCATTCTTCTTCGTCTCTTCCGCCGTGGGTTTCATGGGTCACAAAGAGGTTGTTGGTTAATGTTAGTGACAATGAAAATTGTGTGCACTCAACTCCGACTGCGAAGATAGCGCGGCATGGTTAAAGAATAATCATAAGCTATAACGCCAGCGCCGATCAGAGGTACATCCGACAAGAGCTTTTTTGGGGTAAAAATTTCGAACTATTTTTTTATTCAATCACTTTCTTGCTATATAGTAAATTAAGTATTTTTGTGGTACAATAAACAAAACAGCCTTAAGCCCACACTTCAAGAGCATCATAAAAGTCCAATCTCTTCTTCGATTGGTCAACCTGTTCAATCACATGGTATCTGAGCTCATCAACCATAGCTGGATGACCACATGTGACAACCGCAACACTGTGGGCAGATTCAGCAATCTCATTCTTCACCAAACCTTCAATACCAGGACGCCCATTGACAAATGTAATGTGTGGGAATTCCGCCTCCACTTTATCGAGAAGAGAAGCGTCACAAAATTTGTCTTCACCCTTTTCGGAGTCGCTGAAAGAAAGCATGGGAAGAAGATCTTCTGAACATTGTGCAGATTCTGGTTGAGTGACATAGATTGTAGTTTGCATCTTCGTTTCCCTCAAAGCTTGAAGTTCGGGCCAGAACCAAGCCAACGATTTCAATTCTCTGATAATCCACACCAATTTGACATTCTGATTACTTTCACTGCCTCTTTTGGCGATGTAAAGCGCTTCGCAGTAAATTCCGGGAATACCATTTCCGCCGGCAACGAACAAAAGGTTGGAGTGGCTTTTGAGCGGCTTGGTTTCACCGTATGGTCCTTCCACCGCAACTTTCATAGTCAAAGTCTTTCCGGGGGCCCTGGCCAATTTCTTTTCTAAAGATTTTGTAACTCCACCTTTAACCTTACAATAAAACATGATGGTGCCATCTTCTTTGTCCACAAATGTAAAAGGATGGGATTGCCAGAAGAAATATCCTGTCCCGAAATGAATCCAAGCATGCCCTCCGGGAATTGCTTTCCAATGATTTGGCTTTTTGATGATAACAACAATTGTTTCATCTGAGACCAATGCGACTGTGGCATCAGGTTTACCAAACGTAGCAATTCTTACTAATCTGATAAAGCGGTCAAAGCCCCAAATTGCAAAACATGGATATACAAATTGGGCATATCCCAATTCCCAGACGTGGTACCAAAGACCAATAAGGAAAAACGCAACTAAGAGAATGTGGAGAACCAAAAATGCTTCGTACCATCTTCTTCTTAAAAAGAGAAGACTCTGAACAGTGAGAAGCACACCACATGATACCGAAACAACACCCCAGATGAGATAGTTACTGGCCATTTCTTCGGCATAGTCACCCGCGAAGAGATAAATATATGTATAACCAATAGAATGAATAAATGCCATCGCCATCAATAATCTTGCAAGCCAGCGGTGAAACGTCATAACAGTGGAAAATTTCCATCTGGTCAAAAATTGAACAAAGTTATTACGTCCCCCAAGAAGTACAAGTAAAGGAGTGATCATGGTACACATAATACCAGTGCGATCCGAAATATAACGAGTGATGGCCTCTTGTGGTGTCTTGAAAAGTGGATCATTTTTGACGGAGTATATCTCCGTAGAAAGAAGACCAATACACAAGCAGGTGAATAGGAATATGGTGGCAGATTCAATTCTTGAGGGAACGATGAAATCAAAAATAAACATAAACTGTTGAGATTCTGATCTTTTCTTTCTCACCAAAGCTGGTAGAATGAAGTATTTTCTCCATGCTCTTGAAATAGGCCCATCAAAAGTGCGCTTTAGATTCGGGAAAATATAGGTTGACCAATTTACCACCATTGCAATAACAATAACCAATGCCCAGAATCCCAAGCCTCCAGCACCATAGTACAACGAGTTATCATAATTATTCAAGAACACTTGATATGCTTCTTCGAATAATTCGATATAGCTATCGCTAAGCTTCAAAGGAACAGTAACGGCGACAGTTTGGTTAAAATTTTCCATTTCAGAAGCATAAAGAGCACTTTCGACATAATATTGGTATCCTTCTTCAATCTGCGACATGTTAAGGGGTGTGAAGTAAGATTCACAATAATTCATCCAGTAATTGAAGGCCGAAGTAGTGTTTCTATGATTATAGGCTAAGCATCCAGCCATGGTAGCAATTCCAGTCTCACTCGCACAGTAGCATCCATAACCCGCACTGCTGCACAACGTCGCCAGACGGTAGAGAGAGTAGCCGCAAGCGAAAAAACTCTGGCCTTCCACACCGTAGGAAGAATATTTGGTAACTTCTGCAAGTGCAAGCACTGGAAAACTCCCCCACAAGACTATATTTGAAAGTTTCATGACTCACAAAATACCGTGTGAGAACTCTAAGTGGCTACTCGCTTTAATAAATGGCCCACAAGAAACAAGACGAAATAGATCATTCAGCCTATGGCAAACAAGTGAATTTACGCCTCAAACTTTTAACCAATAGCAAAAGTAAGTAAGTTCAATCACTGCATCTGTGTGTCCTCTCTGGGGTATGTGCCAAGATTTTCAACCGTCAGACTTTGTGTGTCACCTCGCAAATAACTTTTGACGACAAATCATAAATTTACATCGGTTTTAATGCCACGAATTTACCAAGGGCACTATCAGTCTCAAAAATGAGCTAAATATTGAGTTCCACGGTCTTCTTTGGTAACTAAAGTGAATTACATACTTATTTTACTGAACAAATACGTTTTATTGTCCTGCATCATTTCATGACCAGACATATTCGTGCATATGCAAGAACTGATCAAATCAGATAATTTAAGGTGGGTTCAGGGCAGCATTCTCAGGCGGCTTCAGCCCCCACAACCTTTCTGTAACGAAATTTTATCGAGTAATTCAGGAATTTTTCACGAAAATCATCAAGGAAAATGCTGTCAGTTTCATTTTTCCGACTGTCAATACAAGCTGAAGGTAAAGCATAGCTGAAGGCAATCCCCAACGCAAAACTTGACCTAGTAATAAGTAAGGGGTCTTAATCTGTGGCTTTGCGAGACAGCTTGGCCCTGAGTATTTACGAAATCCGGGTCTTCTTATTGTACGTAGAGAGACTTATGTGGTGGTTTGTATGCACGTGCTTTTATTGTTGTGTACCAAACTGCATGACGTCTACATAGTACAACGCCGCAAGCTGGGTACAATAACGGACTGGACCTTAGGATGAGTGTTAGCAGATCCAAGGTCACTGAGAGTATTCTCAATTGTACTTGAAGCACTGTTGAAGGAGGAGTTGGGATTTTCGACAGAAGTGGCAGCTGAGGTCATAGTCATAACTGAACTTGTATTGTTGAGAAGATCGTGATGGAGTCGAACTTCTCAGGTGTTGTATTCCTTAGTGATTTGAGAGGTCAGGGAAATTCCTAAGGCTTATATAGTTGAAAATAGGGGTGAACGCTCCACAGGCCTTCACGGAACTTCAGTTCCCTGTGCGCGTCTGATTTTCCTTTTATGGATCAAGGTGTACCATCGTGAAATATGGACTAATGTGTTCATGTTGGATAACGGTCAGATGATTCCCAGTAGTATCACATAAACTGGGTACTGATAGTTGATCGTGCAGAAGTAATCTGCTCAAGTTGCCTAAATTGGCTTTAGCATCACTACATGTGCAGCTTACGCCACTCTGGGCTGTCTGACCGGGATCCTTTAACCCTATTGATGATAATAATTTGATAATAGTGAGTCAGAAGGTCAATTGGTCGTCGCTGACGGATGGTTCAGCGATTCCAGTGAGATTGCAAAATTAGATATATTTTCATCAAGTGGTTTGCATATATCGCAACAATCAAGTGGGTTTGCATATATCGCAACATTTTTCAGGTACATGTATCTACGAGCATCTTGTGAGTTTTCCCCCACGGACCGGTATTTGGTAGCTTGCCGCCTAAGAAACCCCATAATGTTCAACTAATCGTGGTTATGCGCGTTATTCTTTGTTGATTAAACAAATCACTGGACTTTTTTGGTAATCAGTAGAGTATTTGGGAACCCAATTCCACCTTGATACAGCACGGCTTGTAAGGGTTTTCCCTGTCAATTTTTCTCGGTGAATTTCTTTGGCAGGTCAAGTGGGGTACGTATGTTAGACGGCGGCTGAAAAATTGTCTGGATAGCGCAGTCATATTTTTACGTGTGTTTTTCGTGCACAATGCAGTTAATTCTTGCTTTGTGCAAGTGCTTCATTCCAGTCATATGAATTTTTCTCAAATTACACTCAGCCTAGTAATCCCCAACTTCGCTTCCCGAGAATACTCTCGGGAATTGCCTTAAAATTGGCTTTCTGTCAAGGTACTTTCAAGAATCCAGTACTTCTCTACAAATTAGCAGCCGCAGACCCATGATTCTCGATTGAGCTCTTCTACTGTCCGAAGATACTTTTTCCGATTCCTTTCCTTGTTCCGTATACGAAAGGAATTGAAATGCGGGGCGTGGTCGCTTTTTACTATGTCCGAGAATCGGCGTTGTCGGACTTCGCGTCAATGCAGAAATTCGTTTACGCTTCGTGTTTGCGCATCATGCCTAATTCAAACAGGCGTTCCATCTTCGCCCAATGGCTGAACCTTCCGTTTATCGAGGCGCGATTATATGGCATGATTAATGAGTGCTTTTTTTTTTTTTTTTTTTGTTTTTTCGTCGAATCTGATAGGTTACATTGGCAACTTCGCTATATTGCCACCATCAGACCGGGAATGATGAAAGCTGGGTAATTTGTAAATCATTCGCGCGAGAAAGAAAAACTCTGAACACTCACCTTCAACTCAGAACTCGTCCATATGGAGACAATATGACGGGATGACAGACTTTTGATGAAAATATGACAGGATGGCAGTCTTTTGACGACAATTTGAGCAGATTTCCACGATTTTTAAGCTTTAAAGTTCAATTTGGGGAATCGCCCGCGAAGAATATTCCTTGCATTTTAGAGCATGGGACACTTATTAGGTTCGACACCTCATCTATTTTTTCTCCGCCTATGTGTTGCGGAAAATAGGTTTGTGCCAGAAAGTGACTTTTATGTGTCGCGGTATTCACCTCGATACCGCAATGTATACTGCGATAAGTCAGAACGAGTTGCCACCTAGATTTTGTTAATAACTTAATCGGCGATACTCGTGGCCCATTCTTTCTTACAATAGATTGAACGATATTACGGTTCTTTGAACGAGTGCCTCACCATGAGATCAGTTCTGGTCAATCTTCATCCACAATAGTGTGTTCAAAGGAAATCAGGCTGTCTGAACATTGAACGACCGGGTGATTTCAATTCCAATACCGCCAAATTTTAATTTTTACAACGAATTTTAATGTTTGCAATACCTCTGAAATGTAATGTTTGAAAATAGTTTGTGAAATTGCTCTTGGTCCCCCTTTGTTATCTCTGTACATAAGTCGATTTTTGGTGAGAGGAGGAAAATATTGTGATCTACACATTCCACAAAAACACCTACCACCCCCTCCATAATGATTTTCAACTCCCCAGCGTATAGTTTCATAGATTGAAAAACATAATTCATTGTCAGTTAGGGACGGTTTTAATTATGTGGACACCAACGGCAAAATTCGTCTGTTCTTCGGAGAGGTACTGGTCTCAGCCCCGAGACTACCTGTTACACCTACTCACAGTCCCAGAAACGTACCGCTACGTCCAGCGGACCGTGGCGTCTAATGATCAAACCGCAATTCTTTCCTAGAATCCGTCCGACATCTAGATGGTGGCAGAAACTGCCGCCCGGGAACTCCACCATCAACGGTCGCACGTGACCTGCGTGCGGATGGGCAAAAGCTGAAAAAAAAAATCTCCGAAGAGCAGTAGTACAACTCAACCAGCACAAATCCACCCAAATGGCTGAAACATACTTGCATTTGATCCGCCCTTCGGTGACTGCGCCCGCCGCCCCCTCTGCTGCCAGTCCCGTGGGCGTCAAAATCCACAACTCGGCGCTTTTCCTGGTTTTGGAAATCGTGTCCAAGCAAGTTCTTGAGGAGAACAAGAGAGTGATCGGCACGTTGCTCGGTGTCAGATCGGACGACGGCTCCAGCGTGGAAATCAAAGACGCGTTCATGGTGCCATGTCTGGAAACAGGTGACTCCATTGCCATCGAAGAACACACACACAAGGCGTTGTACCAGTTATACAAGAAAGCCCACCCTAAGGAGTTTGTGTTGGGGTGGTTCGACTCCGCAAAGGAGATCGACGGCTCCACCGGGTTGATCCACGACTTCTACTCCAAGGGCGCTGACAGAGCGTACCCTTTCCCTGCCATCTACTTGAACGTGAACTACTTGAACGGCGACCAGGTGGAATTCCCCAAGTTGACCACATACATCGGTGCCGCCATCGGCAAGGCCACCTCGGTGCAGAAAATGGGATGGAAGACCGCCACCTCCACAAATCTGTACATCTTTTCTCCTGTCCCCCACTCGGTTGTGTCCAGCACCGTGTCGGAGAAGTTGGCGTTGAACAGAATCGCCGAGACTCCTTCCACCAAGAACAACGTTATCGGGTTTGAGGAGGAGCACTTGCAGACCTTGTCCAAGGAGATTGGTGCCGTGACTCGCAACATCGACCTCATGTTGGAGCACCTCAGCAACGCCTCCAACACCGACGCGGAATTGGACTTGTTGAGAACGTTGAGCAATACCTTGTTGAACAGACCAACCATTTTGGCTGACTTGGACGCTTTGAAGATCCACTTCCAGTCCCACAACCAGGATGTGATCATGATTGAGTTTTTGACCAGGGCCGTGAAGGAGCAGATCGAGTTGAGTGCTCGTTTGTCTGCTGAGGCCGAGAAGAAGATTAACTAAGTAGCATAGTATACAATAATGCGGAGCAGCAGTAGAGTGGGCTGGGGCAAGGTGTCTAAGACCGATCACCCGATTGCCCATGAATTTCAGCGTTGGATTTCGCTTACCATCACTTCACCAATTACTTTACCATCATCTCTATGTTACGCAATTACATTGTCAACACGCATCAATTTTTAACCAACGCTGACTTGTCGATTTTATTTTCACTGTTTGCTCTATATCGATTTTTAGATTTCTCGGGTTATTATGGGCAGATTGTAAATTGCAGGTGTACTCGTACAAACCATGTCCAAGTTGGCATAGGAGGGTGTCAAAATATTATTGGTCTTCGTTACTCACCTTGGTTATACAATGGGCTGGAAATTGTGGCTTGGTGCACATGCGAACAGTAGTGACTTCCGAGCAGTAGTGACTTCCGGTGCGCCATTGTTCCAAATGTCTGGGCGCGTTATTCCGCTCGTATTTTTGTGCGGTACGACGGAACTACCCAAAGCCAACACCAGAGCGCATTTTCCGCACTGGCACATAGGAGATCCACTACAAATGTACGCTGGAGCGTGCATTTGATTGGAGCGGATTGAGCATATGGGCAGAATGAAGCCCGAAAATTCAGAACCCAACGCTACAAACTGAAACCCGAAACCCGAAACCCGAACGCCGAATCTAAGGAAAGACCCATAAACAGACTGACTAGAAGCAGGAGAGGTGGAATAGGGGAGGAAATATCTAACATAGGAGAACGACACAAAAATAAGTGCTTCCAAGCACCAAAACTCATACGTCCCAAAAAATGGCTAAATCCCAACACAGGTGGCAAAGCGGCCCAATAAAGGCCACAAAAGTGCAATCAACACAATATCCCCTTTCCCAGAAGACAAGAACAAAATGGTCCCTGGCCAATATAGAGGAAAAGGTCCAAAAACGGAGCAATCGCACTCCATGAATCAGGCCCTGGCCCAATATGGAGGTTGCAACCCAAACGCCCGCAATCGTGGCATGTGGCACGCCACCCTTCTGGTGCCTTATCTGAATAGTGCAGGTTGATGCAATCGTGCGCAGCCACCATATAAATGATAGAAGACACCCCGCATCCACAATTCTCCATTTTTTTTTTCATTCTCCTTCAAAATACTTCAATTGCCAATTCTTTGACACGCTTTATTTCATCATGATTGAAACCAATTTGGGCGTCCTCAACCGCGAGCAAATGATTGACTACATGGAAAAGAGACAAGACGCCACGGTGCTCCGGTATATGCGCCAAATAGCAGATCTCGAAGGCGAGGTGGGGTTGCAAGCTGATCCGGAAGTGGCGGAAGTGAGAGCGAGCGATTTCCGCACTCTTGATACAATTCAGATTGCGCGGATTATGGAAACAGAACAGGAAGTGTTTGAACGGCGTCTCCAGCAGCGAGTGGCGACGTTGGCTGGGGCTAGACGGTGGTCATGTCCTACATGATACCCGCGCCCCTTTGGCACATGGTGGGCAGGATACAGGACGGAATACAGGACACAGTAATACAGGACACACACGGAACAATGTAGATGCGCTGGCGGGTGTGTCGCCAACTCGCCGACTCGAACGAGTTGGAGACACCTTTGGGGCTGTGTGGATCCGGATTTTATGAATCCCAATCTGAAACAGAAGCACTGCATATTCCAGGGGCACGGGTGGGGAGTCGGAAGGTTTGAAACGTGGGAGGTACGGGTGTATATGCCGGAGTTTGTGTGCGCGCAGCCTATTTGCACCCATCCGCAATCATACCCATTTCACTCCGCAACTCCATACTACAATCTCGCGCCCACGCTCTCCCCTCTTCCCTTTTGTTTCCAACCAATGAAATTGCTTCTTTTGGCAGGGGCCGCGATGGCACTTCCCCCGCTCCGGTTTTCCCACGCTCCTCCTTTGCTGCCCACGTTTGTCGCCTACAACACTTTGCCGTTTCCCCGCTGGCTTTCCGACTTCACCGGACTCCATCTGTGGCCCGAAATGGACCCTCCGTATATTCCGCTTGGTTTCATCTCGTTTGAGAAGCTCGGCGCCGATTCCGCCGCCTTGATTCACCCCCAGGGCGAGTGCAGTGCTGAACTCAGCAAAAACACCGTTTGTCTGTTTGACTGTTTCAACTGTGTGGCGAGCGACGATGTTTACACTTGCCCAGTACTCAGTCAAACTTTTGACGATGGTCCTTCCCCCTTCACCCCGCGGCTTACCCGTGAACTCCGCTCCCGCTCGACCTTTTTCACCATTGGAGTAAATGTGGTCAAGTACCCCGAGGTTTACCGAGCCACAGCGAAAGCGGGTCACATAATGGGGTCACACACTTGGTCACACAAATATCTTCCCAGCCTCTCCAATGAAGAGGTTGTGTCCCAGATTGAGTGGTCGGTGTGGGCCATGAACGCAACCTACGGACATATTCCCAAATGGTTCCGTCCGCCATACGGTGGCATCGACAACCGAATTCGGGGGATTCTCCGCCAGTTTGGTATGCAGGCAGTGCTCTGGGACTTTGACACGGTTGACTGGCGGCTTGAGTCGCCCCAGCCGCCACAGGAGAGCCTGATTTATTCTGGTGTCGCAGAATTCCAGAAAATGCGGGGCAACCGCGGCTTGATCTTGGAACATGATGCGGCAGAACTGACAGTTGAAGTCGCGGTGAACTTGTACCGCCAAATTGGGCCGGTTCAGTTGCTGGTTCCCGAGTGCGTTGGAGGAATCGACTACATTAAGGTGTTTGACAAAGTATAGCCGTACAAGACTATCGGCACAGTTGAAATATAGGATGTATAGCATAAGCCGAATAATTAGAACTCATGGATTTTGGCATTGGTTTCTGCCATTCGGGAAAACTCGGTGTTGTGACCGTTTTGCGTTTTCTACTTGGCGGGGTTGGCCTATAGTGGCTGGCTTAGGTTTTACTCCATTTCAAAATATTTGTTTTACGATTCAGGTACAGCAATAAACCAAGAATACCGTATGATATCTCTTTCATACAAAGTCTGTATAACGTCTCCACGATGTAATGTCTCTATATAATCTCTCCACCATATAACGTCTCCATATACCGCGCCAATACAAACCATCCAAAACAGAACACTCAGGCCCTAAACACAATCTTAAGCATCTAAGACAATCTTAAGCGTCTAAGGGAATCATTTCATTTCATTAACAACTTCTATCTCTCCACTAACCCTCCAAAATCCGCCGGAACTGCACGACAATAGGAGCCTCTACTCTTCTCCCGCCCTCGGATGTACGGATGCCGCCACCGCGCCGCGCTGGTGAGCCCACAAAAGTTTCTCGATAATACTCTTCTTTCTCCGGATTGATCCCATCGTTCAATTGTCCGTTACTGCGGTATGGCTCTTATAGTGAGGTCCGGGGCGTTTGTGCTGGCCGACTTCTCTTTCAATTCATGTTGCGGATCGGAAAAGAATCCCGATTGGGCATGGTTTTAATGCGGAGTGAGATTGGCTCCTAGCAGGGAGGAGTGCCACTTGGGCGTGGTGTTTTCGTTGGTGGAATTGCTTCATAATAGTGTGAGCTTAGCTCGGGGTTTTGTGAGACCCTGCCTGGTTGTCTATGGCAATAGTGTGTCCTAAAGAACATCAGTACCTCCCTAAAGTTTTGCTATCGGTGGGCCCTGGCATGCACGTACGAGAAAGAAATGAGATGTGGTGATTTACAAGCGCGGGAGACATTCGGAGCCTGGTTTCAGTCAATGTTGGGGGTAGAACCCCTGTTTTACTGTGTTAGAAACTCGCTGTATGCCTACTTAATCAACCCTCGAATGCTGCAGTGAGATTCCGGCCCATGCAGTATCTTTCTTGGTTGGAATATGGCTATCCGGTGGCTTTCAAGTGCTTGTGGACCCCTGCTTCAGTGATTATTGAAAAAAAGAATTGCAGTTTTGGTTCCCAGTTTTGGGTTCAAACTATTAAATTCTCCTTGTTTCTGCGCTTTCTTGGCGTGCTGCCCACTTGATAGATTAGTGCAAGCAGTGACAGGTTCAGGTTCCTCACTGGATCCGTTTTGTTTCCGACGCTTTTGTTTTCCTGTAAAATTGGAAACTCTCCGTTTCCCAAAAGCCGATGTGCCGCCCAGGTCATTCTCACGCACCTACCACTTTTCTTAACAACGTGAAATCATGTTTCAAGGCTCCTCTCTGCTACCAGAACTGATACAGGCTCTAGGCTGTCCCTCTCGTTGGACTGATCCAATACTCCATTTTGATGTATGTTAGAGTCTGTCCCGCGGCGTTCTGTTGCCTATTTTCTCGGCGGAGAAACAGCTCGGTTGGAGTTCTCGATCCAATACTTAATAGCTAAGATATGATGCTGTGAAGCGCTGCTCTGGCTCACTATTCAAGAGATAGGGCAATACCGAAGGATCTTTCCTCATTGTACGTATGGTTACTTTTGCGATGTTTGCTACCTACTAACACGACGGTCGGTGCCTGGTGCTCGACCTTTTAGAGCCAACGGCTGGCATTTTCGTTATTGTGAGGGAGATGCTGGTCACGAGCATAGTTGGGACATTTCAAGTCATTGTTTGGAACCGAGGAAATGAGTGGGTATGGGGGCCCTGTGAGTAAGTGTGGGGTCCAACCACAATAGCACGCAATCACATATAGCAATACATCGCCCACCGCCTACTCTTGGTCATTACTTTCATAATATTACAGTATCTATACGTGAATTAACATTAAACGATCACGCAACATCCAGACTTCTCCTTTTCCGCCTCAGTGGCTTGTTGAGTTCTCTTGGCTGGCTCAGCGGCCTTGGCCTCGGTTTCTGCTTTCACGGCCGCAACTGGAGCGGAAGCCTCGGCCTTTTCGGTCGTCTTTTCTGCCACAGGCTCAGAAACAAACTTGGCGGCGGTCTCGGCAAAAGACTCACCTTGAATAAACGCAATTTCCTTCTCCAACGCAGAAACTTGTCTCGAGCCGTCGCCACCAGCGAACGTCAGTGCACCGTAAGGAGTACCACCGTGCACTTCGTCCAAGTTGGTGATTTGGGCAAACGCCTTGGCGTAACCCAATGGCACGTAGATCATACCGTGGTGGGCCACGTAAGAAAGGAAGTTTCTCAACGTCACTTCCTGGCCGCCACCAGGAGACGAGGTCGAGGTGAAAATAGCAACGGGCTTACCATGCAAGCCGCCGGTGGCCCACAAGCCGCCGAGAGTAGCCAAGAACTCGGACAATTGCGCTGGGATAGTTCCGAAACGGGTAGGGTAACCGAATATCAACGCATCGTACTCGGTAATGTTGGCGGCAGTGACAATTTTGTATGCGGGCTTTTCTGGGGCGTGAATCTTGGCCAAAGTTTCCGACGACAAGGTTTCGGGCACTTGCAAGATGTCAGCCGTGGCATTTCCCGACTTCTCAATACCTTCTTTGATGGACTCGGCCAAGGTGGCAACGTGGCCGTAGGTAGAATAGTGGATAATGGCAATCTTCATGGTTTAGTGAGCGGAGCGGAAACAACGGAAAGAACACACGGGATATAAGAGGAAAAGTGGGTTTGGGCGCTTATAAATCAGAACACTAGTGACGGGTGGTTAGTAACGATATTAGTAAAACCACGAACCACCCAGTCTGTGTGCAGGTGTCATATGTGGCTCCATGCACAGCGTGCATATCCCCCATCCTTCGATTTCTGATCCAACTAAACCTAAGAGAGTGCCGGCGTAGGTAGGAGGGGGTGGGAGGCACAAAGAGCAATTCAAAACCATTGTGACACGTGAACAGACTGCCAGACTCCTTTTTTTATCCGTTTATTCCGTGGTATTCCGCCCGATTGCTCCGCTCAAGAGCTACGGGCTATTCCTTAGCACAGCCGCAGTGCGTCGGGTTGGCGGTGTTTTACTAATATTTACTAAGGTTTTGTGCAGGCCGTCTCCACCGTGCCCACCCTTCGCCAGCACTATATATATGGTCCGGCAAAACCCTCGGTGAGGTTTTGTTTCATCACAAACACAAACCACAATCTACAATGGCCCCTAAAGTCGCTATCATCATCTACTCGTTGTACCACCACGTGGCCACCTTGGCCGAAGCCCAAAAGAAGGGTGTTGAGGCTGCCGGCGGTACCGCTGAAATCTTCCAAGTGCCAGAAACCTTGTCCGAAGACGTTTTGCAAAAGATGCACGCTCCAGCCAAGCCAAACTACCCAATTGCCACCTTGGAGACCTTGACCGGCTACGACGCCTTTTTGTTTGGTGTTCCAACCAGATTCGGCAACTACCCAGCCCAATGGAAGGCGTTCTGGGACACCACCGGTGGTTTGTGGGCCCAAGGTTCTTTGCACGGTAAGCCAGTGGCGTTCTTTGTCTCTACCGGCACTCCAGGCGGAGGACAAGAAACCACCATTGTGAATGCGTTGTCTGTTATTGTGCACCACGGTATGATCTACATTCCATTGGGTTACGCCAAGGCGTTTGCCCAAATCACCAACTTGGACGAGCCTCACGGGTCTTCTCCATACGGTGCTGGTTCTTTTGCTGGTCCAGATGGCTCCAGACAACCATCTGCATTGGAGTTGGAGATTTCCGAGATCCAAGGTAAGTCTTTCTACGAGACGGTGCAGAAGTTTTAAGTATGATAATGAATATGATTGAATATGGCTCACTGTATTTGGCCCTGAGCGTCCGTGAATGTCTGGGTGTGTCTGAATGTGTCTCTCTGTTGCAGTTGCTGCAGCTGGTCTTTCTACACATCTATTAATAACATGGAACATTCATACTGTAGATAGTACCGGATCTTCAGAGGACACTAACCAGCCGGTTCAAGCCACTGGCATGACTTCCAACCATAATAGCTCACGAGCACCGTACTGTGTCCATGCACGTGAATGCAATTGCGGTTCAACATCTGTATATACATCCAGCATAGTGGACATCCAGCATAGGACATCCTGTATCTGTGTGGACACTCAACTAGATCTATAATTCATCTGTACCTGTTCTCTTACCGCAGATTGGTGGTTCGACGGAATTGCACTGTTACTATTCGACCCTGGTCTGATGCAGATCTCTACTATATTTTCTTGGTACTCCATGAATTGGAGCGACTCGGATTATATTCACCATCCATGCATCCCGATCCATGCATCCCGATCCATGCATCCCGATATTAGTTCCTCTTGCAATTCATGTCTTCCTGGACTCTTATCTCCATAGCCGTTGACGATTGGGTATGCTATTTACACCGATCACTCAGCACAGAACATACAGACAATATTCAGTCGGGCACCAGGAATAGCAGAATTGCTCAAATATAAGTCCTCCGCCATAAGTGCAGTGTATCCCGAGTTTGTCGACCCGCCGTTGAGATGAACGTTACTGTATCGGCTTAGCCCTTACTGTATCGGCTTCGGCGTGGTTTTCTCTCCGTAGCATCAAAACGCTTCGTCAATTTCGCTTTCTCGCATCACACGAACATTACCAGCACTTGAAAGTCATGTATTCCTACTATTCGTCTGCTCATGGGGAGATTCTGGATACCGTCCACTCGCCGTCAGTCTCCTCGCGCGTGTAAGTGATTCTGTCGTGCAATCTGCTCATGCCTCCCTGCCAGAACTCCACCTCAAGCGGAACAATGCGCACGCCGCCCCAGTACTCCGGACAGGGAATCTGGTCGTCTGCTAGGTCCTTGAACTTCTCCTCGTACACCTTGTAGAAACCATCCAACTCGTCGCGAGACCCAATCGTCTGCGACTGCGGAGACGCCCACGCACCAATCTTGGAACCACGCGGCCGGGTGTTGAAGTACCGCACCGAGGTTTCTCTCAGCACCTTCTCCATCACACCTTCCACGCGCACCTGGCGCTGGATGTGCGGCCAGAAGAAGTTGAGCGACGCATACTTGTTGCTTTCAAAGTCGTGTGCCTTTTTGGACTTGTCCCAGTTGGAGTACACAATGAAGCCGTGGGAATCCAATTCCTTGAGCAACACCACGCGCGACAGCACGCGGCCCGAGGGCAACCGCGCGGTGGAGAAAGTGGTGAACTCCGGAATCGCCGCCAGCCCGCCGGGAATGGTGTTTTTGACTTCCTCGAACCAGGTGTGGAACTGGTCGATCGGACTGGGCAGCACCTCGGTCTCGTTCAAGTGGCCCTTGTCGTACTGGTAGGTGGGGGGCGCAAAAATAATGGGTTTTTCCGACATTTTCCGTGCTAGTGTGGGAAAGAACAGTGGTGTGCGGAAGCCAAAGACTGTGGGTGCAAAGAAAGCGGGTATGGGGCGTTTAAACATGGAAATGTGGAATGATTCATAGCGCGCACTTCCTTTTTGGGCCAGCGTCATAACGTGGATCTTGCGTCTGCATTGGCTGGGAGGGCCTGGGTGTCTTGTGGTCAGCTAGTTCTGCGAGATTACTGGGTTCTTATAGCTAGAGCGGCAAATGGTAATTAATTGTGAAAACTGGAATAGAACTGTGACAACTGATCACTGGTGTGGTAACTGCTGTAATAACTGGTTATAACTGGTCTGTTATAGCTGGTCTGTGATAACTGGTAATTGGAATTAAATTAACTGTGAAGTAAATTAACTGTGATAACTCTGTGATGCTGTGATTCTGTGACACTATGTCAGTGATACTGTGATACCGCCATCTGACAAGTTGATACATAATTATAACTGAAAACATAGTTGCATTCGTAATAAGCGTGGCTTCGCTGACACTCCGGCCCCAGGCACACCCCAGTCCCCATCCATATCTCACCCATTGTCCTGTATTCTCTATGCAATGTTACTCTATGAAATCTCCGCCAAACCCAAAACTGAAGCCCTCGCTCTCGGTCAATTTGGTCCACGCCTCACTCTTCCCCGTAGCCTTGGCCAACTCTGCCTTTTCGATCTTCGCCAACTCCTCTTCGCCCCTAGCCAACACCTCCGCATCGCTTGACTGCATCAACTTTTTGAAAAGCTCATACACCGGCATTGGCGGAAGCTGGGACTCCACGATCTCACCGCAGTCCTCGTTCTGGAGAAAGTCCTGGAGATGCAATTCGTCGTACTTCTTCGCGTACTCTTTGATTTTGTCGTCATCCTCCGCCACGCGGTCCATTGCCCGGCGAACTTGGGCTGGCCGGAATCCTGACATCTGCGCTCGCTTGTTCTTGAAAAAGTGCAACACGTTGCCCACCTTGACCCGGGGGACAAAGTTCTGCGTCAACGCCACACTGTCGTCCAAGTTGATCACCGAGTGCCACCACCCACTGGGCACATACATCACCTCGCCCGGGAAAGTAATTCCGATCTGGGCTTCGGGGTGGTTCGCCGCCTCGTTGTAGAATCCAGAAAGCACCCACTCCGCTATTCCCACCGGACTCGTGACCTCGCTTTCCTCTGCATCTGCAGAAACGCCCGGAGGGCATGTTCCGGGCGGAAACACCACCCAGAGCTTTCTTCCCGTGACCGCGGCGTTCCACGCACTGGTGTAATTGGGGTCTTTGTGGAACGTGGAACCCGAGCGCTTGGATCCGATGATGAGCCAGGCGTGATCCGGTCTGCACTCGCCGAAAACAGAAAAGTGGTCTTCCTGGAACAACTGCGGCACCGAGTACTCCTTGCGGAGCGTTTTCATCGCCACGCTGTTGCAATCGAACAAGTAGAGCGGGCTCTCGTCACGATTTTGGGCCAAGTACTGCGAGTAGAGCGAGAGTGGCCATTTCACCGCCTCCTGGCGGAATCGGACATCAGAGAACCGCCGGAGAAGCAGTTCCAAGTTCCACCGCGGCCACCGCGCGCCGTCGTTGTTGGTCAACACGAAGGGCTGGTTGTGCCACTGGCTATCAAACATGGCCTGGGTGAGGTACGATTCGGGGAACCGCGGGATGCGCCCGGCGGGCAATACCAGAAAGTCGAGCGGCTGCTGCGTGCGCAAACTGTCCTGGTGGTACGTTTCCTCCTCGGCAATAACCTTGGCGAAGATTTTGTCGTAGTCCACCTGCGAACACTGGAACGGTCTGTAGAGCAAGTCGGAACAAACCAAGTTGCCCGGCATCTGAACGTTGGCTTGATACTTGGCGTCGAGGCCCAACACACTAAGTTTCCACGAGCCCCTCCACTTGAGAAGCGGCACTTCCTGGCCCTGTTTTTCCATCGCTAGGACTTTCTCGGTGTACAACTTCTTCCACAACTCCTCGTCGTACAAATACGCGTAGAACACCCGCGAGCAATGCGAGAGATTCTTCAAGCTCTGGGCATCGTCGACGTATCCGAGAATCTCCATCATGAGCTCCTCGCCAAACCTGGCAAAGTGGCCCAACTGCGCTTCTTTGGTAGCGCCAGCAGGTTTGTCACTGAAAAACGAGTTGCCGAGAGGGCGAACATTTAGGGGGTGTGTCGCTTGGGTTTTGGTCACAGACACGGTTCGGGACTGGTTCGAGTACGTCTTTCTCTTTTTTGGTGTCGGTTCGGACGTCATGGTAGTACGGTGGTACTGGTCAGAACATCTGAGATGGGTTTTTTTCGCAGTCAAATGTGGTTCGATAATGAGCGTGGGCCAGAAGGGCTTGCGATGGTTAACACTTTGGGTTTCACATAAGGTAGGGGCTCGGCATATTTGGGTCATGGGATATCAGTTGCTTTGTTTTTAGATTGCAGTCGTCGAGATTAATTATGTGTGATTATTGATTTTGAATGGTTGGTGCAGAAATCAGCATAAAATAGAAAGTACAGAACCAGTGGGCGAACTCGAGCGATCTCAACTATTAGTTTGGAAAAACATCGCCCATAGAGTTTGGGCGGGTGTACATTTGTCGGAATTCTAATAACAGTCAAGTCTGTAAGTTGCCATTCTGTAAATTATAGCCATTCTCTGGTGTTCGTAGCCAAGACAAAGACATCAGGGTCTCGCTCGAGGTACTCCCAATCGGTGATGTCAGAAACACCATCCGTTCCACCAAAGTTTCGATCCGCCTGGAAGTTCGCCACCAAAAGCTTCGATGCGCCAGAAAGTTCTCGCCAGAGACATTTCGGCGTCCTTCATCCTTACCCATTCACCACGGAAATATATTCCTATCTATGTACACGTAACCTACTGCTTCTTCACCTGCGATGGGTCAAACAACAACGGCTCCTCTCTCTTTGGAATCCAATCCTTCTTTTTCAACCGCTGCTCATACTCCCTCACGTACTTGCCCGGGTAGATGATTTTCTCATCCACAGGGTCCAAGTTGGCCTGAGGCACCTCGGGCTCGCCCAAAAGAGCTCTCTTCTTCTCCTTCAAAAACGCCTTGATCTCAGCAAAACAGTGCATGCACATGAAGTGCGATCTCTTGACATGGCCACACGCGGGACATCTGCCCAAGTTCTCCAAAGGCTGTATCTGCTTGTCTCCTGGAGAGTACAACTTCTCTCTGGTTCTGCGATGAGATGGTCTCTTCTTGGGCACGGCCTTCAAGATGGTTCCGTTGTCAATCATAAACGGAGCCTCTCCGTTCTGTTGCAACTTTCTCTTCAACTCTTCTAGTCTGGGGTCCACAGCGATTTGCGCGGCTGAGGGGAAAAGACGGTTGACAAAGGGTACGAGGGGCATGCGGGGCAATGCCAAAGAGATGACGCCACCGGCATATGTAGAAGGCGAGGCAAAAGTGCCAAATCTGAGAGCCAACGACATTGGGGGATTGGAGCGGTTGGAGAAACAAAAAAATCTCTGCGTTTTTTGCGGAACCAAGTCACGTGCGCTCCACACCCGGCCGGGGCCCAACTCCAGCCCCGTATATCCCCCTCCCGAACAGGACGGCTGGAGATACCAATCTGGGGATTTCTTGTGGTTTACCGTCCAAGTATGCACTTGGCGTTTGTGTGGGGGCAAAAACCAAAGAGAATAAACAATCAAACATAGGGGAAGATGAAACCGAGAACATCACCGAATCCATCCTACCAAGTAACGTGCCAAGACGTTCATCTCCATGGGTAGGCCACAAAAAAAAAGGTCTACTGGTGCATTTACCGTTACAAAAACAACCACTCCTTCGTCATCCCTACAGATCCGCCAACCGGCTACAGCCCCAATTTGCCGGCGCACGTGACTGTCGGACAGAGAAATGTGTGCCCCCACCGAAAACGCGTCCAGGTAGCATACTCGCTTTGTGAACGACAACACATCATTTGGCCAACCACAAATTCACCCCACACAAAAATGTCGATTCACGTGGACGAATCCGTTACACAACCGCTGAAATATGTCGGTTTCGATACCATCACCTCACAGATTGAAAACAGATTGTTGAAGAGAGGATTCCAGTTCAACATTATGGTGGTGGGCAGATCAGGATTGGGAAAAACCACCTTGGTCAACACCTTATTTTCGTCCAAATTGGCCTCCACCCAAGGCCGCCGTTCAGCCGAGGAGCCGGTTGAGAAAACCACCGAGATCAAAACACATTCACACACGTTGGTGGAAAACAACGTGCGGTTGAACGTCAATGTGATCGACACCCCCGGTTTCGGAGACCAGATAAACAACGAGAGATGCTGGGACCCCTTGGTGAAGTACATCAAGGAGCAGCACTCGCTGTACTTAAGAAAGGAGTTGACTGCCCAAAGAGAGAGATTCATCCCCGACACGAGAGTCCACTGCATTTTGTACTTCATTCCTCCAAACGGCACGAAATTGAAGCCGTTGGACGCGCAAGCATTGAAGAAGTTGTCGGAGATCGCCAACGTGGTGCCAGTGATTGCCAAGAGTGACTCTTTGACCCTCCCCGAAAGAACTGCGTTCAAGAGGGTGTTGCAAAACGAGTTCATCAAGTACAAGTTGGATATCTACCCATACGACAGCGAGGACTTGTTTGACGACGAAAAGCAGTTGAACGAAGACATTAAGTCGTTGATTCCATTTGCCATTGCCGGTTCTGAACGCGAATTTGAAATCAACGGCGAATTGGTCAGAGGCAGAAAATCAAAGTGGGGCTCAATAAACATCGAGGATGTGTCGCAGTGCGAGTTTGTGTTTTTGAGAGACTTCTTAACCAGAACTCATTTGCAAGACTTGATCGAAACAACTTCGTTGGTGCACTACGAATCCTTCAGAGCAAAGCAATTAATTGCTTTAAAGGAAAATGCATCCAATGCCAACAGGCAGTCGATGCCCATTTCTCAGAAGGCTCCAACTAATGTGCAAAGCCAAACCACAACCAGTAACGGCCAATACTCTCAGTCTATGACTTCTGCTGCTTCGGAAAACGCGGTTTCTGTTTTGGCTAACGGTACCAAGGCCTAGGTGGGCGACCCGAAATGATTTTTTTATTTTTCTATTTTTCAGTCTTATCGAATCAGTATGTGCCTTTTTTCTCAAGAAATGTACCGAGGACCTGAAATCATGCTACAGGAATTGTGAGGTTTTTAAACCATATATAATCTATTGACAATAGTTGTCGATAATACATGATATGGTTATCAGTTTAATTTTCGAGTCAAAAACTCCATTTGGAACGGTTTATATTGCAGCCCAAAATCAAATCCGGTTGTTACAGATTCTTACACCGAGCGTTCCTTCGGTATTTAATCTACCGAGCGGAATTACGGTCACTTTATTCTAATTTCCAACTCTGTATTCTTTAATCTAATTGCTTCACGAGATCACGTGATTAACCGAGGTAACGAACATGTTCTTGTTATAATTATAATAATGCTAGTAATATGCTTCGCGGTTCTTTCTTTGGGCACATTGCCATTTTAATCTCATTACTACATGCAGTTAAAGAAATTAGAGCGTCACCCAAAGCACAAGCGACATGGTTTCCAATACACTCAACTTTGCGGTCTCTGGTTATTCGAAAAAAAAATAAAAAATTTAGCGAAATTTATTTCCGCAAAAATAACTGCCGGTCCCAGGAATCGAACTTGGGTTTCTTCTGCCACAAAGAAGTGTACTGACCACTATACTAGACCGGCTGATCTATATCTTTAAGGATGTCTATGTAGATTAGTACTCCGATGTGTTAATGGTACCCCAAATGCATGAGGCGAGGCGACTGCAACGGGATATAATCAAATTATTTCAGTAATATGCCATTAGGTATCGCTCAACAGTACAGTGCATCGTGACACGAAAAGCCCAATATTTGGAAATCGAAGGAATGGAAAAGAAAAAGGAAAAGAAGCCGATTATTCCTGCTCTAGTATCTCCAAGATTGATAGTATATCTTTTGCTTTTATAGTCGGCAAAAAAGTAGTTGAGAAGACGAAGCGGTCGCTGGATACTGAATATTTGTTCCGACGAGAAGGGCAGTTCTTTGAATCTTGTAAGGAGGGAAGGATGGGAGTTGAAACGGCGACAGACATGATACCTAGAATAGACATCATACCTAGAATGAAAACTGGATGACACCATGAGGCAGGAGGTTTTTAAGTAACTGAAGCAGAGTATGTCAGGTCGGTGAACAATACTAAAAATTAAGAAACTGACGGGTGCCAGAGCTGAAGGAAAGGGCCACACGAAATCACAATATTATGGCCAAAAGAAAGTTACATGTGTTTCACTTCTGCTTCCAAATATTTCGGGAAGTGGAAGCAGTCATTCTAGGCAAGAAAATTGGGACTTTGGGAGAAAACAGACGTTTTATAATATCGTGCTTTTCGCCAATAAATATTTGAAGTCAGCCGAGCATTTATAAAGAAGGCAGCCAAAGATTCTTAACGTCCTTGAGAGTATGATGAAATCATAAAATTTTTCGGTGCCAGAGATAATTTTCGGGGATTATCCTCTAAGGTTTGCCAAGCAACCACTAAAATATGCCCTTGAGATGTTTTATGCCAAGCGCTTGTCCTACGTGAAAAAAAAAAGAATGCAACTTTCTGGGTCAGGAATAGACACAATAACCAGAACTTTGCTAAATACGGGATTGAACTGATTGCACAGCAGAATCGATGTTGGTATCACATTATTTTTAAGAAAGCACATTAAAACTTGACTAGGTCTGAACTGCTCTCGTTCTTTGGCCCTAGAAGTCAAGATATCCCACAGTTGGAATATCGGTTATACTGACCCCAATTAGAAGAACCGCGACAATTGGGACGACATAATTGGGATCATCTTTTGGGCAATAGATTTAGAGTATTGTCTCTGCAAAGTGATGCATGCCATACTTGAAAAAATAAAATGGAAATGCGAAAAAGCCTGCAATGTAACACATATGTGGAATTCCTCGTGCGTTATTTTTATTGCAGGATCTTGCGGTGCGTCAAACTGATGGATGAAATTTTATTCCCCTCACTGGGTCTAACGATATTCTCTAAGGGATGCCCCTTGATTCGAACGCACAAGCAGCAATCAGCTGATTTATTTTTCAAACAAAAGAAATCTCCGATGAGGGCCTAATGAACTACTTCCCTTCCTTAGCAGTTGATTGTGAAGCGGAGAAGTTCAAAAAATTTCTCAAGCCTCGGAAACTATCGCGTGCAATCTGCATATATGCATGCGATGAATTGCATATCCTCGGTGCATATCTAGCGATTTCATCTGCAAGATGCAAGAACATCTAATATACTGGGGGATGCTGGATGAGAAGTCACCGCACCTCCAAAGTCCAAGCGGCAATGCGACAAGTAATCCGCGCTTTTTCGCTCGTTAACGAACGGACAACCCTCAAATTAACGCTGAACAGCTGCATAAATAGCACAATCGTATAAACTTTTAATGTCTGACCGCAATCGATAAGTTGTGGTATTCTCTACTGGAGGTGAAATTCAGCAGTTACATGAAAGAAACAAAATTTCAAATAAAGTTAAGTTAAGGGTTTATTCAGGGATCACCTGCGTGACTTTTTTACCACAATTATTTTCTGAGTTCCAAAGGCCGTATCTTAAAAGGTGTTTACGAGAATGCTTCTGGAAGGAGTACAAGAAAGCAGCGGTGCATGACATGTGAAGAGTGTATATGTGAAGCGAGAAAAGAATACCAGATCCAGTAGCAAGCAAACCGAGATCCTCTTGTCTTTAATTTTGAAAAAAGGCATGTATAGACGCAATCTTGAGGGACCCATTTTCGTGGTATCTTTCGATTCCCATGTGGGAATAAATTGTCACCCCGGGAGCACAGACGCAGAGAAGGGTAAATAAAAAACGAAGGAAAAAAGTAAGTTACGCAATTGAAATGACAGGCAGATTACAGAAAGAAATTTTCGTCGGCAGAAGCGAAAGTCGGAAGGTATGGTGCCGATTAGATATTCCATCGCCTCGTATTTGGGGTTTATACCACCTCGATATAATATTTTATGCTATGAGCCGAATGCGAAGACAATCGAGGCAAAGCGGCAACCCACGTGACGTACGGATGTCGGGTGTGGGGGATCACCTTATGCGAAATCCGCGTGCTCGTTCACCTCCACTATAAGTACCGATCAGAATGACCGTGAATCTCCACTGCCTTGCAGACGTTTGCCTTATTCCAATTGGAACCGGAACCGCTTCAGTTCTGGATGAAGTTGCGGTTATTACCAAGTTGGCCCGGTCTTCTCACTTGGATTGCACCTTGCATTCTGCCGGCACCACTATTGCAGGCCCATGGTCCGAGGTGATGGAGTTGATCGGCCAATTCCACGAGGTATTACACCAGAAGGGTGTTATACGGATTCAGAGTGACATTAGGGTTGGCACAAGAACCGATAAAAGCCAAAAACCGCAAGATAAGATTGATGTTGTGGAGCAGAAGGTTAAGAGCTTGTAATTGCAAAGTCGACACTGTCTATGGCGCCGTCCGTGTGATTTGCGGGATCAATACACTGGTTACTTATTATGTGGAATTACCTCAGTGTAGATTCAGGTTGTCCTTGAGTAACATGCAAATCACCAGGTATCGAGCCGACGGCTCCTGGCTGATCCCATTCACAAATTATCCCAAATTGAAGAACGCTTCATCGGGTCTGATGCGCTCAAGTAACGGTGACTGTTCTCCCATTACGCTTTGTTCTACATCTGAGTATCAATAAATCATTCTGTTCAAGTAGTACACATGTTCCCCGCCTCGCTAATACTCCAAACAAACACATTCTACACCGACAGCCTCAACGTTTCCAGCACGTTTTCCATGGCTAAGCCAGGGGTGAATTGCTTCTGCATGTATTCAAAATCTTCTCGCTCGCCCGTCTGCTGCAAGATGCGCTCGGTGATTTTCTTTTCACGCTGAAGTTCAACCACCAACCTTTCCGACACGCCTAAGGCCCCGGGGTTTTGCCAGAGCATATGCCGCGTGAATTCACGAATCTCTCGCAGAGTGTAAGATTTTCCTGTGGCCTTGAAGAGTTCCAGCGCCACATAGCGCCACTTGTCCAACTCCGCCACATCTAGAAGCAGCTGGAGATGTCTGCGATCTTCACCCGTCCAACTCAGACTATTGTTGTTGCCTTGCTGGCCCACAATGACCTGGTAGCGGTTGCGGGCCGCCAAATAAGAGCCCACGCCGGCAATGTCCGCAATCTCTACCCACAGGTGGCCCTCTTTCTTCAACCGAATAATCATAGAGTCCTGGAGTTTGGTGAACTTAGACTTGCGCTTGGGACGCCGTTGCGAACCCATCACCATTACATCTGGCCGCGTGGGGGCTTTGCAAAGAGGAGGCATTGGTAATTCCGCCTGAAGTTGCTCAAGAAGGCCAGTTCCACTTGTGGGATCGCGGTACATTATCTGATGCTGACCCATGCTGGCACCGACCAGCATGTTGTGGTTTATAGGACTCATACTAGGTTGCAGAGCCTGAACTTCTTGGTATATGGGTAGTGCTTGTGGTGGAATTAGCAGGTTGGCATATGTGTCCGGGTTGGGTTGTTGATAGCCTTGGTGTTGGTAAGACGCTTGTTGAGCTTGGATGACTGGAGGATATTGTTGCTTCGATGGAGGCAAAGATGTGACAGAATGTGGTTGGTAGCCTTGGATCCACGAGGGCAGGCTGACATGCATGGGTTGGTTGGAGGAATGTGGATAAAGGAGAGCATTGGTATTTTGCATGAAAGGTTGGTGACCACTGTACCCAGAGTTGTAGGACCGGAACGAATTATAGTCCTTTTGGGAACTTCTAGGGTCAGTATAGGTCATCATGATGCGGTTCGGGAATCGAGAAATTGGTGTGAGCGAAAAAGTGGAATGTCACGGGAACGGCTGGTGATTAAGGTGATTCGGAGACGTGGGGGGGGGGGAAGATAACGCGATACGGTAATATGTAAGGAAAAGCGTGTCAAAGAAGAAAAATATTGGAAGAATAGGACGGAAAGAAAAAGCAGGGAGTTGGATCTAATATTATGGGTTTGAACTCGCTCAAATATAAGCAGCGGTGCTCTAGTCACAAGTGACAACGCATGGCCACATTTTTCTCCTTGCATGAAGTAATGTTGCCAGTCCCATGCACGCTGTGACAAATAGATGAAAAGCAGGTGCTTCACGGGACTATATGCAGTCAAAAAGTACGACATTTTACGATCCTACTTTGAAAGATATTATTATGCAGAGCAAACCATATTTTTTTTATTTTTTTTACCGAGGTTGCATACCACCATCGCGCGGAAATAGGTTGCGATAGGCCCCAACACACTTACTAATAAATAACTCGGGATATACGTACAGATTACTAGTAAAGTAGCCGAGCAGGTCCGTGTAATATTACCAAACGAAAGTTGGTCCTGCATTCAATTGTTCTTATTGTTGTTAACTAGCCAAGTGGCTTAATTTCCCTGGAATACGGAGGACAAGCGTATATGAATTTGAGAATATAATTGTTCCGAGATTTTGTAAAAATAAGAGTGGTAAATATCGAACGTGGCGATTCCAAAGAAAAAACACAAATTCAAGTTTCGGGTAGCGTTTCTTTTCGGATTGCTCTGCGCATTGAAGTGGTGTGGTATACACCGACTAGTCCAAGGTGAGGCATGCAGCCGCATGTAGCCGCATGAGGATTCTGTACGCACAAATGAAATACTCGTTGATCGGTGCCGTATGTGATAAATGGAGGCTACGCTAACTACTCTTACCGTTTCCAAAGATCTACACACGAACCAATTACAACCCCGCTTGGTGATACGCCATTCTTGTAATTTCTTTTGCATCTAGCACGACTGATGTATGTGGTAAAGGAAACGAAATAGATCCAATGACTACTGGTCTCCTGTGTATCAAGCGGTAATGGGCATGGCAGTCGTCGAAAGGAAAGAGTAGAAGAAAGGAAAGAATTGCCTGCCGAGATAAATGCTTCCACGTACTTGGCCATTGACGCAACTTCGGTGACCGTCAACCGTTCGGGGTTCAACCGAGCGAACTAGATCATTCGATACTACGTTTCGCCCCGCGTAGATATCCGTGCAGGAGGCAGAAACTTCCTACCCCCCGCTTAGAATGCATGAATGAATGCGCATCTTTGCTGTATGTCCAATACACGCTCTTGATCGTGCGCAATTCCTGTATACATATCGAAACTAAACACCCCTGCGCGCAGAAAAATTGATTTCCTTTGCATGTCGTGCTGTGCCCTGACTCAGGGAACAAATTAATTGGTTGCGAGCACAGAAAATTTGTGATTGCGTGAATAAAGGTAAAGCTTTCGTGACTATTAATGAGATAACCAGAGCAAAGGCAGGCATGTCACGTATTGAACACGGAGCAGCCTAGAGGCAAATATCTGCTAAGGTTCTGGCAAAATATCTACAGCTGGGGGTTTTGGTGGAAATTCGCGAGAAGCCTAGATGTATTGTGCGTGCGGAAATGCAATCGCGTATGTTTTGTTACTCAATATGCCTAAAAATGGAGAGAAGCCAGAACCGGCTAATCTCCTAAATAGGCAGGAAGATTGGTCTAAACAGATTCAGTATAGTATTTGCATCTTCTCCCTTTCGTATGAAACTGTACTTTATCGCACATGTATCCACGATGATCGATGACGATCTGATACAACCAGTAGAAATTGTTCATTATATTTTACTTTCGGTGATACCTATTAACATCAGTATATCTAATATCGTATTTGCTAAATAATAAGTAAAAAAAAATAACCGATGCATTTTGAAGGTAAGCTCAGAGATGTGGCAATCTCAAGAAACAAAAATTCAATCCTGAGACACTTGAACCACGAAAGAAGCCCTGTGACCAGAAAAAGATTTATATTCCCCGTTATGATATACCCTCGTGCAATCCATGACAAGGGTGGATACGACTACATCAACTCTTTCCGCTGATGTCCAATAAATATGTTTTGAAGTACTCGAAGCTCACAAGAGTCACAGCACTTGCAGGAACCGTCCGGGCAAGATTGGTGAGATATCCCGCATAGAACCCTTTGAACGAGTCCTTTCGGTAGATTCTGGAACATTCCTCTAAGATCTTGCGACGAGGCGCGTTTGCGGATGAGCGCATTTGCATTCTCGTTCGTAGAATCTCGTGGGGGTATGTGATGGTACTGGCAATCATTTTCGAGACCGAAGATGCCATTAAAAGCCGTCCAAGCCTGTTGCTCCCGGTATCTACACCGAGGAATTTCTTCAACGCTTCATAGACGGGGAAGTGGATACCCACATGAACAAGACCTAAAAGTGAAGGAACGAGCCCACTGTAGAACACACCAAGGCCTTCGTTGCGATACATCTTGCGGAAAGCATCTATGGTGCCTTTGTACACCACGTCCTCCTTTCCAGTTTGGATCATAAGCCGGGTTTTCACCACCCAGATGGGGTTGACAAGACACGAGGACGAGATGCCTGCGGTAATGGATGCAGCAAAGTGGTTTAGGGAGTCGATATTGATGCCAAATGTGCGAGAGAAGTAGCCTGGGTAAAACCCCTTTGCTCGCTCATACACCGTGAAGTAGATGGCCCACGTGGGCAAATAGCCCACAGTAACTGGAACCACGCCCTTATAAAGACCGCTGAGGCCTTCCTCGCGGAAAATGGTTTTGAAAGTCCCCAAAAACCCGCGGTAGTGGGTTCCCGATTCTTGTGCCTGTAGCCTGGTTTTGACCACATCAAGCGGACAGACCACCACGCCAGAAAGAAATCCAGACGCAGCGCCGGCTAGGGTCACGAGCTGGTTTTCGGACATTCGCGAGATGAACGACGGCGGTTTAACCTGGCCAAAAATGTCGAATTTGTGTCTGACGGGAAACGCATTTTTGTTGGAGATGCGAAATTCCATGTCCTCGCCATGGATGATGTCGGAAAAGTCATTTCCTTTGTGGTGTCCCCGGTCGGTGTCCGTGCTATTGGACATGGCGGAAGGAGGATGTGGAACAAATCAGATGCGAGCAGTAAAAAACGGTAGTATTCGGCCCCAATGAACGTCGGCAGAATGGGTAATGCGAAAAAAATCAGAAGACGGAATAAATAAGAACAACAGACTGGCCTCCAATTAGCACATATTCTTCGTGGAAGCAAGATCGGGAAGAGCCACTGTCGTTGATGGGTCAGCAAAATCGCAGTGCAATCAAAAGGATTCCGAGCGAGCCATCGGGAGGCACGGGTTTGCGGTTCGGGCCGGAACATTGTTGTTTTCTCCGGATCGGGGCCCCATGGGGCTGTCGGATCGGACTACGGTGTGGGCAACTGAAGCGGGCAGAAAAATCCGGTTCTCGCGGTGCTTGTTGCCGGTGCGGTGTACGGTGTGGTATTACTGACGGGAAAGAGAGACGCGCGCCGAAACGAGAATCAGGCCCTAGTCGTTTTGAGGGAAAAAAGCAAGAGCAGTTCTGGACCCGAACATCGGTACGGCCAAACAAACAAAAGACAAACAAAAAACAAGCAAAAACAAACAAAAAGCAAGACCGAAAACACGGAATCGCACATTACATGTCACGGGCGGATAATTGCCGCAAGTTCCCCGTGGTATTTCTCAATCGCTGACATAGTCAGGTCCGGATGCGCCCCCAGTAACCGACCGGCCGTGTGCAGGGTTATCGGCCCAGACGGCACAGCAACCACGACATTAAAAGGAGAGGGGTTCCAGAAAACCATAACCACCCATTTGTTCTACAGAGACACAGGTTCGGGCTCTGGTTTCACTTTCCGTTTGTACTCCCTATTTTTATCGACTTTTTCTCTCCCAATGGCCAAAGATACTCTTGCCGATACGATCGTGCAACCTGTGGTGGACAAGGTATCCGGGGTAAGCGCCGCTCCGCCCAAAAAGGGAATTGAGCTTTTTTCCAAAGAGTACTATGCCGCGTGTACTATTGGAGGTATTATTGCTTGTGGCCCCACCCATTCCGCGGTCACACCGCTTGATTTGGTCAAGTGCCGGCGCCAGGTCAACCTGCTGCTTTACAAGTCCAATTTGCAGGGATGGAAAACCATTTTGAAAACGCTGGGCGACTCGATCTTCACCGGTGTGGGCGCAACGTTCATCGGATACTCCTTACAAGGTGCGGGAAAGTACGGCTTCTACGAATACTTCAAGAAAACCTACGGCGACCTTGTGGGCCCGGAGAACTTTGCCAAGTACAAGACCGGGGTGTTTCTTGCCGCTTCTGCCTCGGCGGAATTCTTGGCGGATCTTGCGTTGTGTCCGTTGGAGACAATCAAGGTGAAGACCCAGACCACCATCCCCCCTTATGCCAAGTCGGTGTTCGAGGGCTACTCTAAGATTGTGGCCGCGGAGGGAGTGGCCGGGTTATACAAGGGGTTGGGTCCCCTTTGGGCGCGCCAGATTCCCTACACCATGGTCAAGTTTGCGCTGTTTGAGAAGACGGTGGAGCAGATCTACAAGTATATGGGCAAGCCGGTGTCGTCCTACACCCCGTTGCAGCAAACCGGGGTTTCGTTCTTGGGTGGGTACATTGCGGGTATTTTCTGCGCCGTGGTGTCTCACCCGGCGGATGTGATGGTGTCCAAGGTCAATGCGGACCGGAAGGCGTCGGAGTCATTGGGTCAAGCAATGTCCCGCATCTACAAGCAGATTGGGTTCAGCGGCGTGTGGAACGGGTTGCCGGTGCGTATTGTGATGGTGGGCACGTTGACCGGATTCCAGTGGTTGATCTACGACTCGTTCAAGGTGTACGTGGGGTTGCCTACGACCGGCGGCCACTAGTGTGTATAGTGTTGTACGTTGTCTATTCGTTGATGTAGGTGATGTGAAGAATGGACGAATGGCCGCTGGAGACTTTGTCAACCTCAGCTTCCAGTGCCGTCTAGTTCCACACATTCTTGAACAAGTCGTCGTCGAGCGGAGTAGGCTTGGACACTGGAGCACCAAAGGCAGCGGTCCCGTTATAGCCCCGTCCACCCAAGTTAAGGGAGCCGGAGCTGGAGTTCCACTCGTTGTCCCATTGCTGAGGCTTTGGAATGGACGAAACCGACGCGACCGACGGAGTGGAGGCCACAGTGGCCACAGAGCCAAAGTTCAAGCCCGCAAGCGAGTCGGTGACGGCGGCCGCAGACACGTTGGGCCGTGTGGGTGCAGGAGCAGGCACCGAGGTGGAGGATGACGATGGAGAGGAGTAGAGCGACAATATGGACTTTTTCAAGTCTTGTCTGCCCGCCGCGCGAGGATCAACAGGTTTGGGCGGTTGCTGCGGCGGAGTGGGCGTTGGTGTCGCAGGCTCAACCCCAGCGGTAGATCTGGGCTGGGTTCTGGGTGCCGGCACCAGGGCTGTCGGAGTGTGCAGACGGGACGACGTGAACACACCAAAGTCGTCGTCTAGAAGCAGTCGGGACGAGGTGGAACCAGAGCCAGCGCCAGAGTGGCTCACAGCGGGACGCACCCCTTTCAGCGGAGCTGGCACCCCCGCGGGCGCCGCCACCTTCAGTGGGTCGGGCACCGTCGTGGACGCGGCCCACTTCTTCATGTCGTACTTGGTCCGGATGAAGTTCTCGATCTTCAGCGAGTCCGGAACATAGCCGTCGGGCAACTTGGCTTCCCAGAACCCGTTGCACTTGGCGTTGCCCCACCGCACCATGGACTCCACCTGTTCATCTGTCCACGCATCCAAATCCACCGATTTGACCCGCGAGATGTGCGTGCCCATGGATCGGTGGATCCCGGAACACCGGATACACATGAAGCACCCCAAGTTCCACGACGCCCACCGGGGGTGGGCCGCGGTCTTGCAGTCCACACAAACCTTGTTGGGCGCCTCTTTGAGCAACAGCTTGAGAATAAGCTTGTGCTTTTCGCTGTGGGTTTTTTTGGATGACGGGAGGGCACTCATGGTGGGGATCAGAGGAGGTTGGGGAACGGTGATATGTTGTCCGGTGTACGGGTGCGCTTCCTGGTTCTGCCTGGCAGCAGAGCAAAGTGCAAGCAAAAGGAGCTTTGGGGGACGAGGGCCCACCCATGTCTGGCTAAAGGTCGACTGGCTCAAGTTCGACTGGCTATAGTTCCACTGGCTGAAGTTCAACCAGAACCTGTTCTCGAACCTGTTCCGGCCGCATGCGGTTAGAGTTGCAGTGGCGCGCCGGATCAGGGTGGGTACGGTGAACGATCGCACGCGGAGATCATTCTACGCATGTACAGAACACTCCTGACTCATCGATAGCGCATACAGCCACATGGTTCCATCTTTCGAAGCCACAAATCTGGTGGTGCCATGGGTGCATGTGCCCGGATGTACAGGCGCGATGCAGCGGCCATCGGCACAGAAGTAACGCGGGCGCATGGAAGCAGGTTGCGCGGCCGCAAAGAGTCCCCAGGTCCTCCCACTGCGGCACTTGGGAGAGGTGTGCGCACGCATGCAGCACGCTACCGGGGCAAGCCTACACCATGCTTCCACGCAGCCCCCCACGGCCGGCCGCACCCCTATGGGGTCCATTTCGAGGCCCAAAATATGCTGCCGCTGAAGAATGGCCGGTCGTGTCCCAATATTTTTCCCCGACGCCGGCACAGAACCTTCTTGTTCCGCGGAGAAACAATAACCACCTACCTACATCCGGTTCCCATGCCGCATCCCCATCTGCACCGCCCAAAACAACTGCCCCAAAACGGAATCAATTCTCACGGAGATACTCTACATCAGCGGGGAAATAGATCCTGGCTCAATTCTGGTGAAGTACGTTGTCAACCATGTACGAACAAATGGCTACCGTTGTTTGCTGTTCTATTGGCCAAATTGCCACACACAAGCCACAAACCTCTCAAAAGCGTCCGTGTCTCACTCGCACAATAGATTTCTTTTTTTTTTGGCCCGTTCCATGTGGCCGGTGTCACGGCACCGGGTGCTACTCCATTCATGTATACACCGGAAATCTTGACCACCACACGAAAACATAGGGCTAACTACAGGAGTATTTTTCGGTTCAGATAGAATCGGCGGTAAATCTTTCTTTTCTCCCGATCTTGGCCCTTTCAGAGCTATCCGTACCACTTAGAGGGAACAGACTAGGAGTACGTACTGGTTGGCTGTTTTGTTCATAGAAGCCCTCGACAGAACCAGGTGCGTACATATACCCCAATCTATTCCACCACCAATACTATGGCGACCCAACATGTGGCGCCGGATGCGACATTCACACTAGAGCAGGTGACGACCCACTCGACACCCTCCGACCTTTGGGTCATCATCTACAACAATGTGTACGACATTACCGATTTTATCAAAGACCACCCCGGAGGTGGGGAGGTTCTTTTCGACTGTGGTGGTGCGGATGCCACCGAAGCATTTGACGACGTGGGCCACTCGCAGGATGCGGTCGATATGCTTATACCGTACTTGGTGGGACGGCTTTCTACCAAGGAACTGCGTCTGTATCACCAGAAGGAGAAGGCCGTACCGGCACCTAGATACAAACCGGCCAAGTCTACCAAATACCGCGAGTTGGCAGCGGTGTGGGTCAGTTTGATTCTGGTGGCAATTATTGTCGTGATTGTATTGCAGAAGGCTCACTGGATCAACCTCACGGCACATTAACGGGCCGAAGTGCCATTTGACCTGGGGAAACCACACAAAAGGAGTGATGAGAAGAACCGATCAAACAGCCGGACCAACTGACAATAGATTGAAAGATTGAAATAGTTGCGGGCTCACACCAATAGCGGTAGCGCCGCAAAACATCGAGATGCATCTGCGCAATTTACGGCGCACGCAGTTAGCATACATTTGGCAAACTGTTGGTGTAGAGTTGACCACAGCTAGCGTACAGCGAGCATGCAGTACAGGCACAAGTGACATTTTGACCCCGTTTGAGATCCAATTTGAGCTGACTCCAGCTGATTCCAGCTGACTCGAGCTGACTCCAGAACACAGAAAAATAAAAAAAAAAAACACCAACGAAAAATTCAAGCCGAATGGGAATTTGAACCATCACCAATTGGTTCGTATTATGCGCCCGCAGAAAAACCATCGCATTTCCGTATTGTGTGAGGGCCCCAGGCCCAGAGCGGAAATTTTCCGGTATCAAAATGCCCAGAAAACGATAAGCCGTGCCAGTCCTCCATTGGTGGCGTCTATAGATGCGGCCTATAAATAACGTACGGCTGCACCAAGGCCTGGCCGTTTCGGGAAAACTGGTCATATTTCTTTTTCCCTATTTATTCATTACTAATATATATATAACATATATATGTCCCCAACATAGCACGAAGACGCGCCCCAATGCAGCGGGGCGCACAATTGTCCAGACTACCGGTTGAGGGGCATCCTGCAACGGTAGCCAACGGTGGTGCATGTAGCCCACTGCGAGGCTTGCAGGGGAACGCACCCGTGCGACATTGACCAAGTCAGTTACGGTGCCCTCCACACTACTGCTAGAATATACGATCGCCTGCCGACTCCGGACCGGAATATTTGTTTTGCCCACCAGGAAAACTCCCCGTGCACTTTTCTTCTTCAGCCGCAACCCGACCCGGCGTCTAGCTGCTTCCATCATCGCGAACTGAAATACTTTGGACAGAAATACTTCTGACTAATACACTTTGCACAGAAATACTTGGCCATGTCTTACACCAACGAGGAATTTGCCAAGCTGGGAATGGACCCGCTCCCCGGGAACGACAACCCGTTCCAACTCAACGAGCACAACATGTACTTGTTTGAACAGCAAACCCCGCAACTCAACCGCTTCGAACCATCCGAGATGCTTGATAACCTTGGCTACATCCCCAGCGACAGCCCTACCGCCAACTTGACGGCCACGCACGCCGAAAGCGTATACCACGACCCGTCGTTGTGGAGCGAAGATGCGTCTTTTGCCCACGGCCCCAGCATGCCGGCGCAGTCCATGAGCTCTGTGTCGTCGCCTCTGATTGGCATTCCGCTGGCGCAGGTTTCTCCGCCAGAACAACGCGGTGCGGACGCGGGAAAGCCCCGCCGGGCGCGGGACAAGCCGCTTTTGACTGCGGAGGAGAGCCGGGTGATGGAGCTCCCGGACCAGCAGCTCTCGGAGCACGAGTTGGCAATCAAGAAGAAAACGCTCAACCGGTTGGCGCAGCGGGCGTTCCGCGAGCGGAAAGAGACCAAGCTCAAGAAACTCGAGAGCAAGCTTCTCGAGAGCGAGGAGGAGCGGCAGAAGCTCCGCGACGAGCTCGAGCAGATCCAGGTGCGGTATGCGTCGTTGAGCTCGGAAAACCGCATGTTGCGCACGGGCAACGAGCCGATGGACGCGCCGGCGGACGGCCACAAGTTCTCCTTCCCCACCACGCAGGACCAGTTCATCCTGACCATGTTGGAGGGCAACTCCGTGCACAAGTTGAACCCGGAAAACGTGAACCGGGTGTACAACGAGCCCAGCAACCCCAATGCCAAGTTGTTGGCGATCGGCGCGGTGTGGGACTACTTGCAGATCAAGCAGGAGGAGGAGGAGTTTGAGAATGTGGACATGATCGAGGTGATGCAACGCTTGCGGGGCAACGAGAAGTGCCACGGGTATGGTCCGGCGTATGCGTTGGAGTTGGTGGACAACGTGTTGCACAGTGTTGCGGTGCAGCTGCCGGCGGACTACTTGTGAGTGGGGTGTTTACGTTTCTGCGATCGAGGAGGAAGGGTTTATAAAGTATTTCTGAATTTCCAAGTAAGTAAGTTTCTGAATAGTAGGTGGAAGGTTGTATACCTACGGTTCTGAATTTTCGCCGCGATCGAGTAGATGGAACTCGGTTTGCGCATTCAACCTGGATTGACGTATTTCCTGATTTCCTGATTTCCACGATATCCCCTGCCCTCCCTGATTTCTCTGGTCTCCCTGAATTCTCTGGTCTCCCTGATTTCTCTGGTCTCCCGGATCCTTCTCTCACCCTGATCCTTCTCCGTCTCCCCAGCCGGCATCTCGCTCGAATTTTCTAGAACCGCGCGCGCCCTATAAAGACTCCATAGAGAACCGACAAAAACCTCCCCATACACCAATGTCTGCCGAAGAATACAAAGCGCAGGGCAACAAGCACTTTGCCGCCAAAGAGTTCGACCTCGCCATCGACCAGTTCACCAAGGCCATCGACGCGTCCCCCGCCCCCAACCACGTGCTCTACTCCAACCGGTCCGCGTGCTATGCGTCGTTGAAGAACTTCACCAAGGCGTTGCTGGACGCCGAAGAGTGTGTGAGCATCAACCCATCTTGGGCCAAGGGCTACAACCGCGTGGGTGCGGCCCACTACGGCTTGGGCAACTTTGAAAACGCCAAAAAGGCCTACTCCACCGCGTTGGAGTTAGACGGCGCCAACGCCATGGCCCAGAGCGGGTTGGCGGCAGTGGAAGAGGCGGAGGCCGCCCGCAACGCGCAGCCGGACTTGGGCTTGGGCAAGATGTTCTCCGACCCCAACTTGATTTCCAACTTGCGCGCCAACCCCAAGACCGCGGCGTTGATGAACGACCCCACCTTGGTGGCCAAGTTGTTACAGATCCAGGCCAACCCTCAGGCGGGCATGGCCACGATGTTGAGCGACCCGCGCATGATGACCATCATGGCTGCGTTGATGGGCATTGACTTTGACATGCCGCCTGCGGGGGAGAAGGAGGAGGAGAAGCAAGAAAAGAAGGAGGAGAAGCAAGAAAAGAAGGAGGTGAAGCAGGAGGAGAAGCAGGAGGTGGAGGCCGATGTGGAGATGGAGGACTCGTCCAAGGCCCAGGCCGACGCCGCCAAGGCCGAGGGTAACGCGTTGTACAAGCAGAGACAGTTTGACGCCGCCATCGCCCAGTACGAAAAGGCGTGGGACCTCCACAAGGACATCACCTACTTGAACAACCGCGCCGCGGCCGAGTACGAGAAGGGCGACTACGACGCCGCCATCGCCACCTGCAACTTGGCCGTCGACGAGGGCCGCAGCGCCAGAGCCGACTACAAGGTCATTGCCAAGTCGTTTGCCCGCTTGGGCAACTCGTACTTGAAGAAGGACGACCTCGAGGCCGCCGCCAAGTACTTCGACAAGTCGTTGACGGAGCACAGAACCCCCGACGTGTTGACCAAGTTGAGAGCCACCCAGAAGGAGATCAAGACCCGCGAGGCCCTTCTGTACATCGACCCCGCCAAGGCCGAGGACGCCAGATTGGAGGGCAAAGAGCTCTTCACCAAGGGCGACTGGCCCGGCGCCGTCAAAGCCTACACCGAGATGATCAAGAGAGCGCCAGAAGACGCCCGTGGTTACTCCAACAGAGCCGCTGCGTTGGCCAAACTAATGTCGTTCCCCGACGCGGTGGCTGACTGCAACCAGGCCATCGCCAAGGACCCCGCTTTCATCCGGGCTTACATCCGCAAGGCCAACGCGCAGTTGATGATGAAGGAGTACGCGCAGGTGATTGAAACCTTGAACGACGCGCGCGAGAAGGACCAGGAGTTGGGCGGCGCCAACTTGTCGGAAATCGACCAGTTGTACAACCGTGCGGCGTCGCAACGCTTCTCCGCCATCGAGGGCGAGACCCCGGAGCAGACCATGGAGCGTGTGTCGAGAGACCCGGAGATCGTGTCCATCTTGCAGGACCCGGTGATGCAAGGCATCTTGGGCCAGGCCAGAGAGAACCCCGCGGCGTTGCAGGACCACATGAGAAACCCGGCTGTTAGCAAGAAGATCAACACTTTGATTGCTGCGGGTGTGATCCGTACCCGGTGAGTAATAATTCCCTATCCCAGTGAGAATAGCCCGAGTGAATAATTCCGATCCCGGGAGAGTAAATAATTTGGTGACGACGTAATCAGAAATGCAATCGAATCAGACTGGGCTGTAGCTACGTGTGGTAAGGGTCACTGCTACATTGAAACTGACCTTTACGTCTTATCAATCATTCGATGTAATAAATTAAATGCAAGCTATGGGCTAAAGACCGTTATCAAAGAAGAAGTTGGGCATGTCTACCATCTCCTGGGTCCAGAACGACATGTAGTTCATGTCATCCTCCAATGCGGCCACCCTAGGTTTGATATCTGGGGCCTTGAAGTCGGGTCCTTGAAGGTCTGCCAACGACAGACTTGGCCGATTTGGGGTATATTGGTTCGTTTCCGGTTCGTCCGACGGCAGAGGGAAGTCCGAGTTGGGGAAAATGTGAGGGTGCTTGGCGAGAAAGTTCTTCACTGGAATCTCGGAGTAGAACTGCGTGAGCGCCGTGTGGTCATCCTTGTAGATGTGGGGGAATTTCTTCTCCGCACTCACAAGGTGTTTTGTCAACTCCTCATTGCCGTCGAGAATATTCATGTTGTTGCGCTCCTCAATCACCTTGATGATCACTCGCAAGAGCACTCGCACCAACAAGTCCACAAGCTGGAACCGCATGTAGTGTAATTTAGTGTCCTCCTTCATGCAGATGTTGCCGAAGTAGCCAAAGAAGTTCATGGAAACGTCGATCAACAAACTCAAGTCCTTGAACGTTTCCTTGTCACTCGCGTAGTTCATACAGTTGGCACAGAGGTTCATTGCCGCCAGGAATGGGAACACCAACATCCAGTTCAACGTCATGAACGGCCATGACTTCTTGTCGATAATCCGGATCAAGTGAAGAATGGTCCGGGCGCTATCCAACGACAATCGCCGGAACTCCGGGGTTTCGCGCGCAGGCACTTCTGACTCGTCCACAACCACCTGCCATGGCACCCGGTTGATGGTCATGAGGTGGCTGAAGTACGTCATGCTCAAAAGCATGCAGAACACGTTGCGGATGTCAGTGCCGTCACTCATCATCTGTAAGTACTCGTCGAATCCAGGCTCATGGTATAATTTGGGGCGCCATTCCGCATCAATACCGGCGGAAAGCGCAAAGGACTCCGCATTTATGGTGCTCACAAGATCCTGGACGTGTTTCACATCCTTAAACGAGAGCGACGACCCGAAAAGGGTGTAGTATGTACCGATGCGGAGCTGCGACAACGACTGAAACATCTCGAAGAACGCCGTCATATCTGTAAATTGGTCCACGCCATTAGACTCCATCATTTGCCGGCACCCGTCGCGGAAGAGCATGTGGTACTCCTGGCTCACAAGGTCAGATTTACTAGCATCATCGCGAGTCAACAACGGCGGCTTACCCAAACGGTAGCAGATTTCCACATCAAAGCACTGGCACGCAGACCAGAGCTTGAGTCGTGCCATGCGTTCGGCCATCGGAAAATTGGCCAAGAGCTCGGATACATGCAACCCCATTTCCTGTGCGTAACGAACGGCAAGCGACACCAATGTGTAGTTGACGTCAGATATGACCCACGACGTCTCCAAGTAAACCGACATCAACAACAACGCCTGAATGGACGCAGTGCCCTCGGAGATGGCACTGATGCGGTGGTAGTAGTACACCGAGTTCATGAACATTTCCTCCTGGAGCTTGACGAGCAGCGTCGTCAGCTGCGCGCGCAACAACGGGCAATCTTCCAGGGCAAACCTCTGCAGCGCCTCTTGGTCAATGATGAGCGACAAGGACGTGGCCAAAGCCAAGCACATCATCATGAGTTCGGAGTAGTTGAGGCTGTGACGCAGCGTGCTGGGCCGAGGGGCGTAGTAGTTGGAGAATAACTCCTGCGCAGCAGGCGGTTCTAGCACAAACGTGGCGATATGAGCATGTTTGTAGAACAGAAGGATCTCCTCCACCAACTGCTTGGCGGGGAAGTTGCCCTCCTTGAGCTTTGCGATTTCTTCGGCAGTGTGGACCTGAGGCTCGGACCACACGCTCTGGAACGCTTTTTTCCACGTAGTGAAGTAGAACGGGAGCGTTTGGAGCGGGACGGTGATGTAGTGGTCCTCGGGCCGGAGCCGTTCCCGGAGGTACTGGGTGGACTTGTCGCCGAGCACACTGAACCCAAGATGGGTGCCCTTGTAGTGGATCACAAGCCGTTGGTTGGAGCCGCTGCGGGCGTCCGGGCCCAAAGACTCGTTGACAATCGACTTGCACTGGGCGAAAAACCCCTGGCCGGCGTGGCGCGGGGGAACCGTCACGCCGGCGCCGGTGTCTTCCAGTTTCTTGTCAAACTGCGCCACGCCCGTGGTCGGCGACAGCTGCGACGAAATATCCAGCGACAGCGCGTCATGCTTGCTGCCGGAAATACTGGTGGGCGACTCGTACTGGTCGTGGCCCGTCATGTCGAACTTGGTGGCGATTTTGCTCATCAAGTTCTCCAACCGCGCAAGTCGCTCCGCAACACTGTCACTTTTCTTGACGCGGGGCCGCCGTTCTTTGTGAAGCTTGTACATGCACTTGGAGCCGGCGTTGCGGCAGTTCAAGCAGAGTTCGAGCCCGTCACAGCGGATTTTCTTCCGGGAGCACTCGGTGCAAGCTTTGGCCACCCGAGGGCGGCTTTTGTGGGGTAGATGAGTTTCGTCCAACGCGGCTGATGTAGTGGGGAAAGACGCCGCTGATGTCGCGGATAAAGAGGAGGCGGGAATTGTGCCAGGAAGCAGCAGTGTGGTGGCGGTTAACAGTAGGTTCCAGAGAAGTAGTGATCAGATATATAATGTGCACGTTGCGCACAAAAAAGGGTCCGGCCAAAGTTGAGATAATGCGGGTTTTGGGTACTGTGGGGCGGAGGCGAGGCGGGCGGAGTTAAGAAGCGGAAGCGAAATCACGGGAGCGAGAGGAACAGCAACCGGATGTCACTTTTTAGGTGAGGCCGAGAGATGCTTGAATTCTAGGTTTGGGTGGGTCAACGGAAAAGAGTCTGGGAAAATTATAAGGTGGAGAGAAAGAGAGCGAAAGAGGTGGAGAGAAAGAGAGCGAAAGAGACGGAGAAAAAGAGAGCGAAAGAGACGGAGAAAAAGAGGGCGAAGTAAGAGGGCAAAATACGAGGGTGAAATACGAGGGTGAAATACGAGGGTGAAGAAAGAAGGTGAAGTAAGAAGGTGAAATAAGGAGGTGAAATAAGAGGTTGATATGAAAGAGACAAGATGTAGTAAGGCAGGAAGAGGCTGGTTGAGGAATCCCGCAAGTGAACGGTGACGTTCATGCGGACACTGCATGTCAGTTAGTACATGGAATATGCCACCAGATATCTTTTAGACTATCACGCTTTTCAAATACACAGTACAGAAGCTGTTCCGCCACGGAATTCACTGAAAGAAGGTTTCAGCGGAAAACTTCCGATACTAAAGGTCAGATAAACGAGCAGAAGATACGTGGTGAGAGCCGCAATGTCACTGTAAACTCAGAAAGTCGTCACAAAAGAAGTTGTCACGAAATCAAAGCCGCACATCAATACAAATAACGAGTCGTTACAATGTGTGGGTAGATTTCTGAAAAGAAGTCGCACCCCACCTATTGAACCATCGCCATCATCGTCATCGTCATCATCGTCATCGCCTTCGCCATCATCATAGCATCTACACCACTACACCATTACCACCATTGGTCACACATAAATCAAAAGAAAAACTGCCCGTGCTGGTTCAGCGGGTTGAAGAGGTCAAACTCGCCGTCGGTCACATTCAATACATTGTCCACCTGCGCATCCGCCAAAAGCAACCCAAAATCACAGTCGTAGTCTATGGCAGACACCAGCGACGCCACCGTGCCACCACTGTCGTTGCCGGGTGTCTCGGTCGCCGTGAACAGCGCCAGCGACAGCGAGCCACAACCCGGCGAGTCTGCCGCAAACGGCGACTTGCCACTGAACACAACCGAGCTGGAGCCCATTGTCTTCTTGAGCACCTCGATGTCGCCATAGAGCTCCGGGAACGTCTTCTGGGTCGGGAAGAGAATGTCGTACAAGCTCGAGTCCTTCCCAATGATGGCGACGCCGGTCTTGGTTTCGAGAATGGTCACCGTCACGCGCAACACCGTCTTCACAAGCACCAGAATCAACGAGCTCATGTCTTCGTACTCAAACGCCTCCACCATCTTGACCGGCTTGGGCGGGTTGAACACCTTCACCACCACGTCAATCAAGAGCCGCAAGTCCGAGATGGCCTCGGCTGACGTGGGGAAGCTCATGCATGCCGCCAGCAAGTGGAGCACCGCGGTCATGGGGAAGAAAATGGCCCACGACCGGAAAGACCCTCGAAACGAGTCGGGTTCAAGTGCCACCATCATATGGAGAATGGTCCGCGCGCTGCGGAGCGAGAGTTGTCGGTACGGCGCGGTATCGTGGTCTGCGCCGTCGGGGAACGTCATCATCAGCGGCAACCGGTTGATTAGCATCATGTGGGAGAAGTAGGTGAGCAGGCAAGTCAAGTCGAGCTCGTCCTCAAGCGAGCCCAAGCGCGTGAAAAGCCTCAACCCAGGCTCGTCGTGGAACCGCGGCTGCATCTCTTCGGGTAAGTGGCCCACACTGGTGGTCATTTCGAGGTTCAAGAAGTCCAAGTTCTCGCGGAGCTCCGCAAACGTCGACAACTTGGCGGGCGCAGAGAAAAGCCGCAGGTAACTGTTGAACCGGCACTGGAAAATGGCCTCGAAGTACCGCGTGAGCGCCTCCATCCGCAGGTACGTGCTCAGGCGGTCAAAGTCAAACCGCAGGATCTCGGGGCTGATGTCGCTGTAGTTGATGATGGGATTGCGGCCGGTGCGGAAGCACGTCTGCATATCCAAGTACCGGCACAACGACCACACGTACCGCCGTTTCTGTGCCTCCACGGGCGTGAGCTGGGCGTACGACTCGATCCGGTGGAACCCAAGCCCACAGGCGAGCCGGATTGCCAGCGAGAGCACCAGGTAGCTGATACCGCCCGCAACGTACTCCTTGTCGATGAATTGCGCGAGCAGGAGCAACGAATTCACGGATTCCTCGCCCTCGCCGATGATGCTGAGCCGGTGGTAGTACGCCACCGTGTAGTTGAGGAGCTGGGTCTGCAATGCCGCGAGTTCGGGGGCCGAGAACTCACCCGAGGTCGGCGGTGCAGGGGGCTGCAGCGACTCCTTGGTCCACGCCTCCACCCGCGAGGCGATGGCCTGGAGAAGCGCCACCGTCATGTCCAAGAGGGTGGATACACCGAAAATGGGCCGGGTGGGGTTCTTGTGCGAGTAGTACTTCTCGAAAGTGTGCACCATGGCGCCTGGGTTGGCGGATTCCACGAGACACATGCTGGAATAGTAGTTTTTCATGAGATGCATCACCGGCGCCAGATCTTTCGGGAACGGGCAGATCAACATCCGGGATTTGGCGCGGGCATCCATCGGCGCCGGATCGAGCCAGTGCAACAAGAGCTTGCGTGCTTTGCTCTGGAAAATCACCGGCATGTTGCGGAGCGGCTTCAAGATGTCACTGTTCTGCGGGCCAAGGTTGTGTTCCATCCACTGCATCAGCGACTCCAGCAAAATCCCGAGCAACGAGTGGGCGCCAAAGAATATCACCGTTTCCTTGGGGTTCTGCGGAGCGTGCAGCCACTCTTCCTTGACATACGCGCCGTCGTCCGACTCGTTGTCGGAGCCTGTGTCGGATTCCAGCGCACTGAGGCCCTTGGCGGAATCAAGGTCTCCCAACACATTGGCGACACCGATTTTGGCGCTCAAAATGGCCACCGCAGCCATTAGCCGCTTCACCCGCAGACTGAGTACTTCAACGGTTTTCTTCAGCACGCGCAGCCGCCTAGTGGCCGAAGCAGGTCGCAGTTCGTAGACACATGGACCTTCTTTGGTTTGGATGCAGTGTTGGCACCTTTCCTGGCCGTCACAGCGGATTTTCTTGCGGCGACACGCGTTGCACGCCACGCGGATCCGTTTGCGGTCGTTGGTCATGTGGAGGGACTGGAGACAGATTAACCAGCACAAGTAGGTTGTATGTGAGATGTGGAGGAGGCCAGAAAGATCGGAGGAATGTTCAATGCAGATAGGTTCTGGTGGTTGGTGTAACAGTCAGATAGCACAAAACCCGTCACAGGAATAAAATAGCAGGAAATGCAATCCACAAAGAACGCAGCGAATATGCTTGAAGCCGAAAGGATATGATGACTCGTGTTGGAGTGTGGGGGCAAAGAACATACCGGATGCTTAAATGACCCGGGTTCCGATATACAGGGCAGACCGAAGCCCAACCAAACCAGGAATACATGGTGGGGTAAAATACCAAAATTCAGCCCCGCCGCATGTCACCCATTCCGTCTAGAGATCTCTGCAGTGATTTGAGGGGCGAGTTGTCCACTGTTTCTGGTAAGCCATTCTGGATCTCAGTGTATTTCTCATTTTTCCACCTTAGTACATGTTCCAAAACCTATCAGTGAGGACATCTTCTATCACAAACACCCATCTCGTATTTCGTGCCCTATTTTGTGTTCTGTTTTGTGTCCTATTTTGTGTCCTATTTTATCGTTTTCTGTTCATCACATCTCCTGTCATACCCTCTGTTTCTATTTTCTATTTTCTATTTTCTATCTTCGCTTTGAACTTCCTGGTCTCTTTGATGCGACCGTTTTCAGCTTCGGCCTCTCGCGCGCCCTGCACACTTTCGACAAACTTCACCATCTACTACTTCTACTACTTCTTCTATCCCACTTTACACCATGGTGGTCAGAAAACCCATCTTCTCAAACAAAGAGGACGCGAATGCCCGCGAGGCACTCAAGCTCTACGAAGCCAAACAGTACAAAAAGGCGTTGAAGTTGGTTGACCAGAACTTGAAGAAGAATTCCTCCCACGCGGAGTCATTGGCGCTTAAAGGCTGCTGCAACCACCAAACGGGCCACAAGGCCGAGGCCGAGGCTTACATTATCAAAGCGCTAGCCAAAGCACCCACCAACTACTTGGTCAACCACATGGCCGGAATCTACTACCGCAGTGTGGAAAACTACGCCGAGTCCGCCAAATGGCACAAGGCGGCGGTAGACAACGGGCTGCAAAACACCCCCATCTTGCGGGACTTGGCGCTTCTCCAGTCGCAAACGCGTGACTACAAGAACTTGTGCGACACGCGCCAGCAGTTCTTGGAGAGCCAGCCGGGGTACCGGGCCAACTGGACCGCCGTGGCCGTGGCGCACCACCTCAACCGCGACTATGCCGCCGCGGTGTCCACGTTGGACAAGATCGAGAACATCATCAAGGACCACCTCCAGGAACTGGACCGCTATGAGCAGAGCGAATGTGTGCTCTACAAGAACTCGATCATTGGCCAAAGCGGCGACTACGCCAAGGCGTTGGCCGACCTTGAAGCCAACTCCGACGACATCCGTGACCGCACCGCGTTTTTGACCTACAAGGCTAAGTACTTGGTCGGGTTGGGCCGCCGCAAGGATGCGTCGCTCGTGTACCGCCAGTTGTTGCAGAGAAACCCCGACAACGTGGAATATTACAGCATGCTCGAGTTGGCGTTGGACACCCCTGCGGACGCGTACGACCTCCGGTTGCGGTTGTACGACCGGTTGTCGCTGTTCTACCCCCGTGCAGACCCGCCCCAGTTTCTTCCCTTGAGCTTCTTGCCCGCGGCCCACCCCGAGTTCCGCCCGCGCGCACAGAAGTACATTGTGGCCCAGTTGAAGCGCGGTGTGCCTGCCACGTTCGTCAACGTCAAGCCATTGTACAAGAACAAGCAGAAGCGTGAAGTAATTGTCTCCATCGTCACGGACTTCTACACCAACGATGTACCGCAATTGGCGCCCCCAGTGTACGTCTGGGCCAGCTACTTTTTGGCGCAGCACTACTTGCACATTGGCGACCTTGAGGCAGCCATGGCCCACATTGACAAGGCGATCGACCATTCGCCCACATTGGTGGAGTTGTACATCGTCAAGGCGCGCATCACCAAACATCTTGGCCAGTTCGAGGAGGCCAGCGAAATCATGCAACAGGGCCGCAATTTGGACTTGCAGGACCGTTTCATCAACTCCAAGGTCGCAAAGTACCTTCTCCGCGCCAACAAGGTCAACGAGGCTATCGACACGGTGTCGCTTTTCACCAAGTTGGACGATGGAGCTGTCAACGGCCTCAAGGACTTGCACTTGATGCAGGTGAACTGGGTGTTGGTTGAGAGCGGCGAAGCCTATACTCGTCTTTACAAGGCAGAGTGGGCCAAATTGGACCAGTTGGATCCGACTGCCGAGAACTATGCTGAAATGTCTGATTGGTGCGACATATACCGTGGCTTGGCCCTCAAGCGGTTCCTTTCTGTTGTCAAGGTGTTCAAGACCTACTATGGGGACCAGTTCGACTTCCACTCGTACTGTATGAGAAAGGGTACCCCCCGCGACTACGTTGACACCTTGGAATGGGAGGACAAGATTCACAGCACGCCTATCTACGTGAGGGCGATCAAGGGCTTGACGGCATTCTACTGGGAGATTTTGGACGCCCAAAACGCCCAACAAGCTACGGAGGACCCTAAGGCCAAGAAGAAGGCGAAGCCAAAGAAGACCAAGCCGCTCAACATCAAGAAGAAGGCCGAGCTCATTGCCAGGGTGGAGTCCGAGAAGAATGACGCTGATCCGTTTGGAACAGTCCTTCTTGCGGAAATGAAGGAGAACCCTAACCTCTTGGCTGAGCTCGAGGTGTATGCTAAGCAGTTGACCACGGAGGCGAAGAACTATCGTTTCTCGTGGGAACTCTCGTATTCTGTTTACAAGGCAGAGGCCAAGTACGTGTTAGCATTACAGGCGATCAGATCATGGAACGGCATTGTGGATGCTCGTGGGCGGAAGTTAAAGATAGTGGCAGACAAGGTTTTGGACTTGAAGCACGCATTGGAGAGCGACAAATCCGCCAACCCAGCTATCATCAAGGTCGTGGAAAAGGGATTGCAAAGTGCGTTCCCTGACTTGGCGAACGGCGAGGAAAAGTTCCTTGAAGCCTACAGTCACTAATACATAGACTCACAGGAATATGGACTATATACTCTCTGTGCTATATTGCAATATATGCCTAGATCACATAATATACGCCAGTGTAACCATTTGCTTGCACGATTAAGAATTCACCCACGACACCACCTGCGACCGGGCCACATTCGATGCCAAGTTCAACGTTTGTTGTCCCATAGGGAAGTAGCTCACGGTGTACCACACTGCGCTTATTAGTTGCACCACCGCAAACACAATGGAAAGAAGAGTTGATCTCAACGAGAGACTGGAAATCAAAGTCATGATGATACTGGTGATGAAAACAACGGAGAAAATGATCCTGGTAGAAGAGAATAAGTGGGTCATGTACGGCTTGAACCCTTGGAGCACGCCAAAACTCACCAAGAAGAAAATCGACCCCAAAGACCAAAGAAGCGCAAACTTGCGGGGCTTCAACGACAAAACAGGGAACAAGAAAATGCAAATCATATAGCACGACACACTCCCGGCGAAAGTCAAGCCGAAAATCAACATCCGGTCCCATTGGGACAATTCAATAAATCCGCCCGGGGGAACATTGTCGTTGTCCTCCAATTGGATGCTATCGGATTTGAATGGGTTGAGACTCAGAAGCTTGGATCTGAATCCTTTATTAGCAGGCTGTGTTACGGGCGCAGGTAATCCGTCGTCCTGGGAAATTGGAGTGTAGCTAGTTTTGAAAGATTTGAAGAAACTCATATGGTTCCTATCGGTATCGCAATTTGGGGTTATAGAGTGTTCACGCACGTGATCTTTTTTGCTTCGCCTCCGGGGCCGGTCGGAAGCGGAGTAAAAATCAATTAGACTCTAGTGAAGCAATACCAGCAATGACTCTGATTGGTAAAGAGATGAGAGTTTATCCCGTGGCGGTTGGTAGGGGTGTATCTGACTTTGGGCCTTTAGGAGGAACATCATGATCGCGCAGTTCATCCATACTCCAAACCACACCAACTTCTCTTCCAACCCTCATGTCCGTGGCACCACCAAAGTCGTTTTTCAGCACTTACGCTCAGCTTATATCCTTGTCGGAAAATGCTTCTGCTGACTCTTTCTATAGCACCGAAGATTATGCCCGTTTGGAGTCATTGGGTCCTTCATTGCCCAAGATTCCCTTTCCACTTCCGCAGTACCAACGCTCCACCAGTCTAGCTAATGAAGTAATTCTGATCAATGTGAAGTCCATCAAGCCACCATTTAAATTTTCTGTGCTGTTGGCCGGTGTTCCGCTCTCGCAGTCGGTATTCAAGGTCAAGTCACAACTCGTGCAAGAAGTTCCCGTTTTGAAGGAAGCCGGCGCTTCAACTGCCAACATCAAGTTGATGATCAAGGCCAAAGTGTTGTCGGACTCGACCATTCTCTCTGCTATCGCGGGGGAGCAAGAGGAGCTTTCGATTATTGCCATGGTTTCTCCACCGGAAAAACCAGTGGAGTCGGCACCCGTCAAAGCGGAAGCCAGAGCGGAAATCAGCGACAAGACGTGGACTTTGATCCACGATTTGTTGACCAAAGATCTTGGTGAGGAACTTGCTCAGTCGACGGTGAAGAGGTTCAAGGCTTCTACATAGTAATACAGGATGTATTTATCGTATTTGAAGTATTTAGTATTGGGGAAAGTAACCCGGTAGGTGGCCCAGGGTCATGAAAAGCATTGGGTGATCTTAAAGACATCGACACAAAATGGGCATACTCCGATCAGACATTGGACTTTTCGTGATATTTTCACCAATGGTAATGCGGACCCAGATGCGGCTCTGATCGGATTATTGCTCCTTCAAGGAATGTCGTATACCCCTGGATAACGTTATGACCCAGCCATTTAGTTACCATTCATCCAGCTAGTCATTAGGCTCCTATGAGCTCTTTCTATATTTGAGGAGAACTAACTCCTTCAAGGTATGGCCCTCTTCTCTGCCAATGCGTTTTTCATGAACAAAGTACGCGGCAGTTCCAATCGCAACTGCAATCACGGGGTCAGCCACTCGGGAAATGAGATACTTATATTCCATGATGATGCTCGATACTACTATTTAAGATTTGGTGAGACATGTATCGCTTGAGACTGCACCTATGTGCGAGCCATGCTCCGGATACCTCCTACTTCAGCGACTTGGGGAACTTTTTCTTCATCCTGTTGCTGATATGCTTGTTCCATGTAATTCCACTCATGATGGATTTGTTGAACCCGTAAATGTCGTGGTTGTCTTCCATATCGGGACAGTGGTACTTCAATGCCTCGCGCTCGGCTTCGGTCACTTGAGGTCCCACCATGCTCTGTTGTCGGGCCTTGATTTTGTCTCGCTGGTGAGAAACAAACTCCCGGCAGTTGTTAATTTCGTCCTGTGACACAAACCCGTAGCCATAACCGCCAATTTTCTTGAAACAGCAGTCGATGATGAGGTTGGGGTCTGTGATGGATTTTGGGAAGCTCTGCATGAATTGGAAAAGCTCAATCTGGTCACTCTCAGTAGTGTCGCCTGTGCCCCGACTATCAAGAAACTTTGGGTGATCCATACATAGCCGGCAGATGGTCAATGATACCCGGAAGATGGTTTTAGAGCCTTCATACCAGATGATGTCCCAGATGCGCAAAACGCTCTCTATGGGTAAAACTCCCACGAAAACCGACATAAACCATGATGACGTGACCAAAGAAACCAGGGGAAGGCGGGTGAGGATTTTGTCATCGGGCAACGCTGTGCCGTCGTAGCTTTTGCCGATAATCGCCCAAAGTTTGGGAATGTATTCTCGGATGCACATCATGAGCACACCTTGGTCAGTATGAACACCTTCCAAGTTCGCTGCATGCACGTTAGGAATGATTCGTTCCATCAAGATCACGAGCATCCAAAATGCCCTTTCTTCGTTCACGAAGAGGAGTAAGAGCCCTGCCAAGAAGTTGAGCGACTGGCAGTAGCCCACATGCGGTAGATAGTGAGCAATTGCCACCAAAACCCGGCGTAAGGCCAGAATGGCAGGTAACTCACTATTTTTTTGAGTATCATCGTCTGCTTCCAATACCGACAGATTGAAGTACTTGTTGTCGGGGAAAGTGCGATTCAAGTCGCGTTCAATCACCTCCGTATCTTTATTGTGCACATCTTTGGTTGCTTCCACAATATCTTTGTAGAGACCTATATTTTTGTTGAGCTTCTCATGGCCTCCAGCGTAGAAGAACCACGCATTGCCTCTCCACTCGGGCGGAATGCCCTTGCGGATCAACTTTTTGACCTTTTGCGATTTTGGTGGGAACCTCTGCGGAGAGATTGAGTCATTGGCGGCGGACAACCCGTTGCTCTTCATGAGTAGGTTCCACTTTTTCTTCTGCGTGAGAAAATGGCCCAGGTACTCGGAAAACCATTCGTTGTAGGACTTTTCGGTAGAGTCAAACAACAGGCTGGTTTTCCGGAACCCGTACATGTCTGTCTTGTTGGCCAACACTCTCTGGATTGTCGTCTCCGTCACTGGTGGAATTGCGGGCGCGGTCCACAGCGAGGAGGAGATCCCGTCCAATGAGTAATCAGACTGGGTTACACTAGACCCAACCACACCGGGTAGGAGAGGCTCCAAATCAGATTCAAGATTCGACGAATCAAGATGCAAAGTCCCATTGGTAGAGGGCGGACCATGTCCATCTTGATTGAGAGAAGATCCGTCGTTATTATTTGAAGCGGTGGCATTTCCATCCAAGGTGCTGTTCAATGTAATGTTCCCCAATTTGAGACTGGAGAGACTGTGGGAGTCTGCTACCATATTATGCAATGCTTCAGTGAATGGGCTGGGTGATTTGGAGGAGCAATCTGTGGCGTCTCGGGTGATATCATACACATCCACATCGTAGTAATCGAGAATGGAGTAGTTTTGGGAATAAGCAGATACACTTTTCAGGCAATCGTTGGGGGAATCCAAAAGATCCGGCAGTCCACCCGGATGCAAAGTGTTTCCCATGGCTTGAACAGGACCGAACAAAAGGATGACGAAGGTAGAGGTGGAAGTCGGGGTTCTGGGTTTTCGGTTACGGCGCAAGGTACAAACTGACCGTTCCTGTGTAAACCGAACGGGCCAATATTGTTCCAGCTCCTGGAGTAATACAAGCAGGGTGACCGGGAAAGGGTGGGGGACGGATTTCTTGGCAACAGGAGAGTTTGGAAGGAAGAAAGTGGAAGTGCTACTAGATTACGAATAGTGGTGTGAAATTGGCACATTGTCTCGCTTATTTCCATTTTTGAAGGACTTCCAGTGACGGTAGCGAAGATAGTGACAGATGCACCGCACAATCTCCAGTAAACCAAGAACGAAGGTGGGCTTCTATTGTTTCGTCAAAGGAAGCATAATCGCTTTCATTATCGAAACCAATCCGTCAAACTTCCGATCGGCTAATATGGCCCAATGGTCGCTCGAGCCGGCATATGGCCAAACGAAGGAAGATTCCCGCCGTCCCGCATATTCTCTGGGTTTGGCTGTGCAGATAGAGTCGCCTACATATATACGTTTCAATAATAAATGCCGACAAAACAGTGCGCCCGGTTATTCATCTATTCCATACGTGAGAGAAGGTTTCGATTATCTTGCCGTGCTCTCTGCTTCGCCCGTTCCCACAGATGCCCGTAGATACCGTTACTCCGCCATTCGTTCCTGCATGATATATCGGCCACTACGCTGTCCGTGACTAAAGGGAGACATTGCAGTCTTTACCGCTAATGGCACATGTACCAAAACAGAAGTACGACGGAGATATCGATGGTCCACTCTGCCAAATCAATGGGAGGCAGAAACCAGAAATCACGTCCCAGTCACCAACCATCAGTCCCCCTGCAGTACCACATCCGGTGAGAATACTCAGTTGCACATCCTTGCGTTTACTTACAATTGAGCGCACGTGAGTTCGCCTGAGTTCTATCACCACCATGTTTTGGCGTTATGAAAAGGTTACCAAGGTCTACGAACTGTGCAAACCCATAAAGCTCGCCGAGGGAGTGCTAATATCACATGATTTTGGGCAGACTGTACGATACATTCGAAACGGAGTCTACCATCAGCAATGTTACGAGGGACAAACCCCAATGCTCAACTCTAATGTGAATTTGGTGTTAAACAAGTTTTCACTGTCACTTCCAATTGTTCGAGCATCGTGGAACCAATTCACCACCGATCCAAAAGGTGGCACGTTTATTTTCAGTGTGATTCCCGTGATTTTCTCAATATCCATCCTGTCGGTGATTACGTGGTTTCTCACGATTTTCGTCATGACCAACTACACCATCAAGCCTTCGCCGTTGTTGAGGACAACCGCCACGGCCTCGTCTATATACATGCTCATCACTGTTGTTAAGTCTATTGTGGTTCTACACGATCAGCAGAAACGTGGTTACCTCCATGGCGTGTCGTTGTTGCATCATCTCAACCACCTGTTGTACCTAAATGTGATCGATATGATTGTGACCTTTTCGCTCCAGGTAAACCAGGTTCAGGTGGTGATGCGGCTATTTCTGCGGCAGGGGGATAAGCGCACGGTGTTTTTGGTTGGCTTTTTTGCTTCTGTGTGCTCCCAGACCATGTGGGGAGTAATGAAATTCCACAAGTTCAGACCCTACGATGAGTTGGAGAAGATCTTACCCGCGTTGGTTTATTTGATCCGGATTGCCATGAGTATCAGCTACGCTGCCATCTTCACCGCGTTCATATTAACCAAATTGAAAACTCTTATGCTTCACCGCAACATCTGGGCAATCTCGCTTCTCACACTTGTGCTCATTTATGCGCCAGTGTCTTTTTTCATTGCAGATGTGTCGAGTACTTGGGTGTACGAGATGTCGGAAGTGTTTTCTGTTGCCACCTATGTTGTGTGTGTGGTGCTTCCTTGGGAGTGGTGTAACCAGTACAATGTGATCCGCAAGCAACTCGAAAAGGAAGGAGTTTTGGGGAGAAAGTTTTACGAAGATGAGCTCTATGAGGTTGATAAGTTTGAGATTTTCGTGCAAGAAGACTCGGAAGATGATGATGATAATCATGCCGGCGATGGGGATCACACGTTGGGAACCCGCTCTCTTCTACTGTCAATTCCGTCGCGGCAGACTTTGCCAAACAACGATGACAGACGGGTAAAAAAGGGAAGGTCCAAGCTTGCGTTCTTGAATGATGGTGTTATTGTGGCCAAAAACAAGTTTGTTTCTATTACAGACAAAATTATTGCTACGGGTTTAGCAATTCCACGATCCCTAAGTACAGGGAGTAGCACCGATACCCTGGCGACGAATAATTTGAAGATGAGGAGTATGGCACAGATACGGGAAGGGCAGGAAGGGATGAGCTCAGACATGGATGATTCAAGAATGATCCATCACAGATCTCGCGGGGCCAACACGGAAGGTGGGGCAGCGAGACACAACAATGTGTTTGTGTACTCCACAAAAGACGTTGTGATTGATTTGGAAGATTAATGGGAATAGGATATATATAATTACGGTTGGGTCTTTGCAGTAGCCATAGATGATGTATTTCGTCCACCGTTATTCGGCGCGGCTGGTGCCTTGTTCATTTCACTGTAACTTCATAGTGCTTATCACTGTTTGATCTTATCGTGACCCAACTTGGCAATAGCTAACGCCTCCTCCTCATATCCCGGAATGTGGATGTACTCTACGCCTGCATCAGCCAACTTGCTTTGTCCCACATTGTCCTTCACAAACGTATCAGGCTCAACCACCCCCACGTAGCACGCTTTAATGTTGGAAGCAAGAATACGGTCCACGCACGGCAAGTTCCCGCTAAGACGAAGCGAACATGGCTCCATGGTAGTGTACAACTCTGTTCCTTCCGGGACATTTCGTTCGCCTGACTGAGCGAAATACTTCTCGAGCGCACACTGCTCGGCATGGGTGTTCCCAGGAAGTTCCCGCGAGTGGCCTGTGGCCAACACTTTCCCGTCCAAAACCAAAACCGCTCCAACGTTGAACTGGGTCTGTGTTTCGCCACACTTGCGGGCGCAGTCGAGCGCAAGTTCCATATACTGGCGCTGGGTGTCGATTGCCCAATCGGGAAAGTCCACTTTGTACGACCACAGTTTGTCAGCAGCCTCGTAGCGGTAAGCATGGAGCCAGAGATCTAAATCGTTGGGCCCGGGGTCACTGTACAACGGCATGTCGCAATCGGGGCATTTTTGGTCCGTCAACAACTCACCATCTTCCTGGGGGTGGATCCACGTGGAGCAAGCACGGGACTTGCCGATTTCGTCAAGACGAGCCACAATCGCCTCATCTGAACCCTCGTGGCCCTTTCCAAGGTCGCTGCTGCCCCAAACATACTCACTCAGGTAGATGGGATCGTTCGCAATCGGGTGTCCGATATACTGGAGGTGGACTCTGATTTGGTGGGTGCGGCCCGTGAGCGGACGGCATTTGACCACCGAGGTGTCAGTGTTGGGATCGTAGGACACTCTCTGGAACTGGGTGGTGGCGGGTTTTCCGTTTTTCCGGTCCACCACATTGAGGGCGTGTTTGGGAGAAACCGTATATAACGGTTGGTCGACCTCGACCGGACCCAAGGGAAATTTCCCCTTCACCCGGGCAATGTATTCCTTTTTCACCGTTCGCTCTCTGATTTGCTTCACAAAAAACTCGGCGCCCTTGGCATTTTTGCCGAGGAACATGAGGCCCAGGGTGAGTCTGTCCAACCGATTGCACGGATGCACTGTTTTGCCAAACTCGTGTTGGAAGATTTTGGTGATGGTATTGTAGCGGTAGCGGCCTGTGGGGTGCACGGGGATACCGGACGGTTTGTTGATGGCAATTTTGTCTGCGTCTTCAAACACAATCTGGATGTCTCGCGACGAAACTGCTGGCTCATGGCGATGGCACCGATGACTGATGAGATCCCCGTTCCGGACAACCGAATCAAGGGTGGTGGGGGTTTTGTTGAGTGTCACCTGACCGGCAGAAATGGCCCGGCGGTAGAACTCCGGTTCCTTGTCTCGGAACTCATCCACAAACACATCGATGAGTTTGCGGTCTCTCCATCGGAGCTTACAGTAGGTCAAATAAGTGAAGTAGTAGGGGGTCACGCGGCGCACTGGGCCGTCCACGACGTACTGAGCTCCTTCGGTTTCTTCCTCGTGAATGGTTTTGTTGCCGTTTTCCGTAATCAACACATCTTTGTCCACCGACTGCTGCTTCAACCGGAAACCAAGTTCATCGCGCATTTTCTTCAGTCCCCGGGGAAGACGAGGCATCTTGTCTTTCTCCGCGGGTGGTGTTTCGCTTTCGCTCTTAGCTGCCGCTCTTTTGGTTCCTTCCATGATTTTTCTGCCGGTTTGGTGTAAGCGGCGGAGAGCCATGGACTTGGTGATGCGAATTTACCAGACACTACTGTGCACCAAATACCGAATCCAAACCACCAAATGCACACAGCAAATGTGTTCAAATGCAGACTTCAAATGCAAATTGTTCAAGTGCATACATAGGCTAATAATTCGACAAAAAATACGTCGAGTCGGAGGGCAAACGAAGAAGTCTGAAATTGTAGCCAATGCAACACCTCGCCATATTGAAGTGGCTCCACCGCACCATCTACGAATCCCGCATACTACGTTGTAACACCCTTCTTAATATTCACCAACAATATCTATTCGAAAAATATCAGATCAATCCCTGCTTCTTCAACTCCACATAGTCCTTGTGCGACATCACATTCCCGTCGTCATCTTCAATCTCCACATTATCAAGCTCCTCTTCCTCGTTGCGTTTGGCCCGTTTGATTTTCCCCCACAACTCCTGTGCCTCGGCAATCGTATGTATGCTATCAAAAAGATGCGTTTCGTTCTCTCCAATACCAAGACACGTAAGTCCGTGCACGTGCTTGGCCTGACCGAAATGCTTGGTAAACTGCTGGCGACCCTTGTACTTGATGTTTCCACAAATCTCGCAGTTGTACGTCCGGTGAAGACCTTGCAATTTGTAAAGCCAGAGGGGAATAGGCGTGCCATCTGTCCCAATAGGCAAATCTTTGGAGTAAAACTCGTCGTCGTCGTCTTTCTCCTCCGTCTCGGAACTGGTTTCCTCGGCTGTAAACTCGGACTCCTCGCCGTCCATGGCCAAGCTCTCCAACATTTTTTCTCTGTCAGAGAGAGAAGATCTTCGTTCGTAGTCTTCAATTGTAGCTTTTACCAACGCGTGCATGGTGTGTGCAATCTGCTGTATTCTATGCTCCAAGTCATGTGTGCCCGTTTTCGTAGTTTTCGCCCCGCCATCTTTCTCGTTCTTCTTGTGTTTCTTGCCTGTGAGATGTGCAGTGTATACCGTCTCCTTGGCAAAAAGCTTGTTGCATGACTTGCAGAACACTTCACCCCGCTCATTAGGTTTTCCATCTGGTTCTGAGTTTTCTTCCCACTGAGGAAGCGGCTGCAACGGGTAACAATTTTCATGCATCCTAATAAGGTACAGAAGAAGAGCTTCGAGGTACCGTGCATATTCGGGAGACGTCAGTTTATCGGTGAATTGGGTGAAAGTAGTGAGATATTCCGCGTAAGTGAGTTGCCGCGGAAAAATGGACTTGAACATGTCATAGAACACAGTAAGATCCAACACCTTTCCGTAAACTTCCTGCTCACTAAACATTTCTTCGAGTTGGGAGGCCAAGTGCATTGTTCCGCGCGAAAGAAAGTGTTTCCGCTTCACCTTTTTGGGAGGACCGGGCTTGGTATCTTCTGCCGGGGCACTCAGGTACATGGAGAACTCAAGCAGAACCGGAGTGGCGCTCAGATTGGATTGTGCCCGGTACTTTGATTCCACGTCAGTCACGGCACGGAATACCGCATCAAACGTCAATTTGGGGTCTCTCTGAGATTCAATCTGATCAAGAAGCATCGGGTTGAGGTTTTCAAGTGCACGAGCACGAGTTTTTTCGTATTGGGCGCCAAAATAACGGAGTTCATGCTGTTGTAGTAATGATTCTTTATGGGGGCGTTTGCGCTTGTTTTCCAAAACAGAATCGGTCGGGATTTGTGCCAACTTTCTAAGTTCTGGGTTGCGCCTAAACCTCTGGGCGGTGGCTGCTTCCAAACAGTCGAGCTCTTCTAGAAGCTGTCGTTGGGTCTCCATAAATACTGTAAGTATAGGGAAAAAATGAGATGGATTAGAGTGACGGAGGATGTAGCGGCACTGGTAACGTAATATGGAGAGATTAGAGCAGAGGTGTGTCTACATATATACACCACTACGCTGATGAGCACCATACTGCATGGGTAGGTGGATGGGTGCAAAAGCGGAACCATAAGGTTCTCTGTTCCATCGTCCGGTTTCCTCTTCAAATATTGCGCCATGAATCTATAATAATACTGATGGATTTCACTTTGAGGGTTTTGTTGTATATATTTCTTCTAGTTCGATATAGTTTTCTTCTCGCAGACGGTTCGCACTCTATTTCGCCTTTGGTGTCAAGAATCTGGTTCAAAGAAATATACGCATAAACTTTTTTAGTCAATGCATGGGAAACCGTAGTTTTAGTCTTCTGTTATAATCTTACACCAGACGTCTTTGGCAATGTACCGGCGGTTTTACTAACAGGGATATTTCCCTTCAGCCGTTGGTATATATCGCTCAACACTCTCTCGATGGCAACTCTTAAACCGCAATCTAGTGAGCCTTCTCCAGCATCAGCCAAACCAGTAGAAAATCCTGGAGTATCAGAGTCAGCCTTAACTTCGGGGAGTTGTTGAGGATTTCCGGCAAAATATTCAAGTTGTCCTTAACCTTGGATCATATTCCTGGAGCCCAACACCGACGAAGGATTCAAGTGGTCGATTGCAAAGTCAAGTTTTCCTAAAATGTCCCACGTTACATTTTCCGCAAACTTCTTCGATCCTCGGTATCCCGCCTCGGGTCTGCCTAAGATTCTCTCTAGTTATCAGATTACATGGAACTCGACATTGACCTAGGCGGGATCAGCCTCGTTCTCGATAGAAATTGATGCAACTTACAAAGAAATCGCAATAACATAGTATTTTGTGGAGCACGTACCTTTGTCATCTTCGATTTTCGTGCCGAATTACCGGATTACGCAATTGCTCCTCCACACTGGTGGCATTAAAGTGAAAAGGAGAAGCGCTGTGCAAGAAAACAGTCACTTACAAGGTTTTTTTTTTTTTTTTCTTTTTTCGATACCTGGTCAAATGCATCTTCCGCCTGAACATCAGCAACACCGTCGTAACTGCATGCTGGCGAATTCAACAACTGGCAAAATCGTCACGTTTGGCGACCTATCTGACGGATCCGATAACAGTGGATTCATTTTCGATGAGACTTGGGCTAGGTGTGTGCAAAAACCTGTGGCACCGGAAACAAAAACCGACTTCGACGTAATCCTGCTTCGGTAGATGGAATTGATTAGCTATGTATATAGGACACGCTCATAACCCAATTGTCGGTTATTGTGCATGCCCATATGTCGGAGCGATTGCAAATCAGTATCAGCGGTTTTCCGCAGAATCTGTGAGGCACTCTCACTTCCAGTGGTTTCCGAATTTCCCTCATCAGAAATTTCTGGAAGAAATTTTGCATTCTTAACCGCATCTCCCTCTTGGTTTTCCGAGACGCCGTAAGCCAACTCTAGTGGATTCATCCCATAGTCTCCTGCCCAAGAGTACCAAAGCACACCTCTGGAGACGATTAGGCTTAAAGCCAAACAGAATAGACCTCATTCTCCCATTTTCAATACCTGACTTGGTCTAACCAAACTTCAACAGATGCATTCCCCTTCTACTTTAGAAGAGCAGCACTGGCACCGCACCCGTGCCTCCTTCAACCGGCCCCACAATGTCCCAACTCTCCGCTTGCTACGACCTCCTTATCCCCCATGACTCTGTCGATCCCCCTCTTTCTCCTCACATTCAACGCGGCGAAAATCAAGCTCGCGGCGGATTTTGCCGACCATGTACTTGCGGCACTTCCCGAATCTCCCTGCGACCTCTATGTGTTCGGATTTCAGGAAGTATGTTCCCTTCTTGACGGCGGGTTCCCCAAAATCGTGAACAAGCATATGATCGACGTCAATCGTATCATTCTCGACACTTTGCAGAAAAAATACTGTTCCAATAACTCCCCCTATAACTTCAGCACCGTGGCCCTCCATCACGTGGGTGCCATTGGAATGGTGGCCGTGAGTCCGTTTGGTCTGCGGTTCCGCGACTGTCGTTTCGCTACGGCAACATGCGGGACGTTGCAGTCGCTGTTGAAAGGCGGCGTTGGATTGCGTGTCAAATACGTTCCCGCCGGAAAAGACGAGGTGGAGTTGACGTTTGCCTGTGCTCACTTGAATGCGTATGAAGGCGAAGCGTATTACCTCCAGCGGGTCCAGGACGTGCTGACAGTGATGCGAGCACTTGATTTCGGTGACGGCTATAGTCTCCTCAAACCTCACTGCCACACATTTTTCATGGGAGACCTCAACTTCCGCACCACCAAATCCTTGAAGAAAGGCATCGCCAACGCAGCCCTCGCAGACTTGTTGGACTTGCGCGACCGCAGCAGCTCCTCGGATGTTTCGCAGGAAGTGATATCGTACGTGAAGAAGTACGATGAGTTGTCTGTTGGCCGTGCTAACGGTGAAGTCTTCACCGGGTTCTCTGAACACCCCATTACATTCCAACCCACCTACAAATATCACCTCGGCACCGCCATTTACAATACGAAGCGATGTCCGCTGTGGTGCGACCGTATCTTGTACCAATCGACCTACAAGACTAACTCGCGCCCGGAAATCCACCGCTACGACAGCATTGATACCTATAAACACTCGGATCACCGTGCGGTATTCTTGCACCTCAGTGTGCCCCACACGGCGCCGGAGTCAATTATCGGCGAAAACGGCTTTCTTGTGGTGTTGCCCAGTGCCTCTCCTGTCTCCTATGATGTCCTCGAACCGCAGGATGTGGACGAGCCTGTTAGTGGACCAACATTGATGTTTATGAAGTGTACTTTGCTTGATAAGATCAAACAGCTCTTTGTGCGGCGCATCAGCGACTTTTTCATCGGTTACGGTTTGTGGCTTGGCACCACGCCGCGGGGGCGTGTGTTGCTGTTGGCACTTATTTTATTAGTGTGGCTTGGGTTGGTGTATTTTCGGTAGTTGAGGGAGTGATATACGGTGTATCTTTACCGACAAATTGGACTAACGGTGGCAGCCGTACCCTTGGGCTTTTTTATTCATTGCTGGTTCCACGACTTCAGTCGCTCGTGGTGAATATGGACAGGCTAGTTGCGTTGCATGGGCGTCATCGTATCTTAAATGAATATATGATTACATTATGGTATATTCCGTGCGTTGGTGTACATTCTGTGACCAATTCGCCCGAGGCAATGGGACCTTGTCCCTTTATGACAGGTTACTTACATATTATGGACTTCTACCATGTCTTCCTTGTAGTCACGCCTAGCTGGTATGTCTCCCTCATAGTAACCCTATGGTCAAATCAGGGCGGGCACTATTAATTTCCTAGCTTCTCAAACACAAACCCAATGTAGAACTCCACCGCCTCCTTTTCGTCTCCCTCCACTCCATACTTTCCGTCAGCCCGCTTCATGCCATCCACGAGGTTCTTGTTCAACCGTGAAAAGTACTTGGGGATCTCCAGATTGAAAATATCAATGAAATTCTTCTTGTACTTAAGAATCAACCCGTAGTCCTCACACAACAGCCGGAAATACTCGAACGGCACAACATACTCTGGCACATCATCCACCGCATCCTTCAAGTAGTAATCGTACTTGTTTCCGAATGGTGATCTGAACACACCATCTTCAGGTGGGTCTTCCTCAAAACGCACACGGTACAAACTGTTGCCAAAGGACCGTTCGCCATTAAAATCCTTTTTGACGATCTTCTCCCGGATGAAGTCCGACGATGGCATGGTGCCGATAAACGTGCCGCCAGGGCGCAACGACTTTGTGATGTTGGAGAGCACCATCCGCACTTTTGACTCTGTCTCCCACGCATAGTGAAACGAGAATTGCACCGAAACCGCATCCACGGGAAACAACCCGTCCATGATCCCAGGGAAGTTCGGCTCCAAGATTTCGGGGAGCGGGCGAGAAAACAAATCACCGGTCGCCAAACATGCATCGAAGTTGTATCTCCGCGAGTCTCTGTTTCTCTTAGAGTTTGGGTTTTGCGGAATGAACCGCGCCTTGTTCTGCGAGTAGCGAGAATACGCTTCACGCACAGAGGCGTCACTGATATCCACTCCAATGTACTGGTCCACATGAACAAACTCGCATTTGTTCAAGTCACCTCCCTTACCGCAGCAAAAGTCCATGAGCACAAGTGGCGCCCCTTCCTGGCGTCTCTTGACAAAGTTTCCAAGAAGAATGTATTTAATGGCATTGTTGAAGTTTCTAAGTTTGTAGATGGGCGACTTGGTGCGCGAGCCCTGGACCTTCGACTGCAACGTCCTCTGGTTGTAGTGCTGCCGCACAATACTGTTGATGTCACGGTTCTCCTTGTGGGTGATACTGCTCAGAAATGTGCGGTACTCCGAGCTTAGGCCCCTTCCCCCGACTGACGGAATACTGGTGTAAGGAGCAGCGGCGCCTTCCGCACCCATTTCGACAGTCTCTTCTGTGGCTACTTCGGTCTTGGCCGGTTTGGGTTCGGCCTCTCTACGAATAACTCGCGAGTCGCTGCTGGCTCGAGGAGTAGCACCATACTTGGAGTATCTGTCGTCTTGGGCGCCGTAACGAGCGTATTTCTCTTCTTCGGGCTTTGTTTCTCTTCTTCCGCCGTACTTGGCATACTTGTCTTCCTCTTTGGCTTGCGCTTTGCTCTTCATCCATGCTGGGATTGGTTTTGCTTCTTTATACACCGAAGACTTTGGCGCAGCAGCCGCAGGTGACTCTCTTCGGGAAAGCGATTGAATATAGTCTGGTTCTTCTGCAACTATACGTTTGGCGACTTTGGATTCCGCCAGGTCTGTGGGGTCGGGAGACCGTGGGCGCTTGGAGTGATCAGAATTCTCATTGGATGGATGTGGTTCGGGCGCATTCGATTGCTCCGCCTTGGGCTCGAGGATCTCCGGTGTGGCCGAAGTGACGCTGGTGCTCTTTTCCGAGGGCGATTCCGAAACAGGGGGTTGGTCACTCATGGTGGTGGTGGAGGTGAAAGCAGTAGGGAAAAGAGTCTCAGCATGAGCCTGCGTGTAGGCCAGCTCTACCACCAACCACTCCAGGAAGCCAGGAACCACGAACTATAAAAAATAAAAATAAACGACAATTACGTTGGGATCACCAAATGGGGCCGGGAAAGGCGCTGTGCCAACAGTTTTAGGTGGTGTGTAGTGTCTATAATCAACCTATTTACAAGCTGGCGCTCTCGTCGCACGACTCCTTGAAGCATTCAACAATCGGGTTCAAAAACTGCTTTTTGTTAGGCAAGTAGTGGCCACCATCGTGCTTGAAAGTCTTGACCTCCATTGGGAACAACAGGTTGAGGTACTCGGTTCTGATGGGCGGAACAACCACGTCCTCGGAGCCAAACACGGAAACGATGGAGGTGGTCAAGTCTGCAGGAGTGGTGAAGTACTTCTTGTAGTCTTCCACCAAGTACACCTTGGAGGCGTATTGTTCCAAGTCAGTGACACTGGAGTTGAGGCCAGACATGGTCTCGTCTGGGTTCACTGGCAAGGAGAAGGCAAAACCAGAAAACATCACCGAGATCTTGAATGGGCCGTGGCCAGGAACAAGCTCGGGGATGGTATTGGTGATGGCCGCGGTCATGGCCGCACCTTGCGAAAACCCGATGATTCCGGCGTAGGGCCCGTTTTTCTGGATGTGTTCCTTGACATATTCAACTGCTTCAGTAAAGCCCTTGTACTGGCCATCTTCCGTGTGGATCCACCAACATCTGTTCAAGTTGTCGGCAACAATCTGGTTCCACTTTTCGTTTGCCTCGGACTCTTCGGCGGCCAAAACGAACGGAAGCTCTTCCTTGGAGCCAATCAAGGTGGGAGGGTCGATGAAGTCGAGCTCGTACCCGAGTTTTTTGGTCAAGAGCTTTCTCAAGCCAGACGACTTTTCGGCGAAAATCTTGCCGCTCTGGAGGTATCCGGGGAGACAGAGGAACTTGGGCATGGTGGATTTTGCGCTGGTGAATTTTAGGTGGCAGACAGCGGCCTTTAAAAACCCATCAGTGGTCTCGGCGATTGGTGCGTGCATGACGCACGGCACCGAACCCCGTATTACACAGGCTGCAGCGCATCCATCTGCTGGACCGTTCCAAAAGAACATTATTTTAGCACAACCAGAGCACCCGTGCCGCAGTTGCCCGCTCATCGTCTTGCTGCCATCAAGTATGTGTTAACACTCTGGAGGGTGTTGCGGCTGGGGTTGACTTTGCGGAATTCCAGAATGCGATTCAAGTGCTGTATGATGACATTTTTATTAACCGCAGGCAATGTCGTTGCGGCCCACGCGGACGTATAGTGCCGGCCGAGAAGACAAAGCACCACCGCTACGCCCAAATCTTTTCCTGTGTCGCACAAAACCACCACGGGTGCATTGGGGCTGGGAATAGCCGCTGCAGCCGCGGGGAGAATCTCCCGGAGTTGTTTCGATCCCTTTTTGGACGATTCCACGGGGAACATATTGATGGAGATGTCATCTGTGGTGGAATCTGTAGGCGAATCTGTGGTAGACTCTATAGCTGAATCAGTGGCTGTACCTGAATCAGTGGCTATAGCTGAATCAGTGGCTGTACCTGAATCAGTGGCTATAGCTGAATCAGTGGCTGTACCTGAATCAGTGGCATCAGCATCTCTGCCACTCTCCTTGCTTCTCTTGACAGTGTACTTCGGAGAGAGCACCACCACCGAAGAAACTCGCGGAACCGCAGCCACAAGACGCTCCAACGCCACATTCTCCGTGATCTGGCCAAGATAGATCCCGGTGTCGCCCAAACGCGTGATGTCGAGCGGAACATCTACCGCCCTCTTCGTGCCGCCGTAGATCTGGCCAATGCGAGTGATGAGCTCGTCTTCTGATAGCCACAGGCAAATGTCGCCTGCGTCGTCCACAACCCGCAACTCCGCGCTCCGCTCGGCGCAAACTGTGCCCCAGAACACATCGGGGTCAAATGCTCCGCCACAAAGTTCGCCTGCCCAGAGTTCGTGGTCGTCGCCCGCGCCCTGGACATACGGACCGCCAAACCTCCACCCCGGCGGCGCATTGCTTGTTGTCGACGCACTGGCGCAGCAAACGGAGAAATGGGTGTCTTCCACCGCAACCTGGCCGTTTTTACCCGGCCACATCCAGCACGGAAGAATGGGGTGGAGCGCGCCAAGCCGCAGCTGCAACTGGTGCTTCAGAAGAAGTCCGAGGCGCACCGCATCGGCCGCAAATCGAGGGATTCTGGCCGCGATCGCCGCGTGTTCGCTGGCCAGCACCATCTCTCGCGGCGTGACGAGCCAGTTGTCCGCAGCCACCTTCTCGAACAGAGACGGCACGGTTTCGTCGGCAAACATCACCCAGTTGAGCACGGCGCACCAGATCGGGATGGTTTTCAGAAGAGCGTCGGGCAAGAGTTTGCCCTTGCGTGTGGAGTCCACAACCACGATGGTGCGCTCTGCTGCGAGGAGATCGAGAAGGTGGAGGTTGGTGCGGCGCTCCGAGAAGCGCCATTCGCCGGTGTGGCCGTCGGTGCTTTTGAAGTAGACCGATTCGGCGCGGACGGACGGTGGCACGTACCAGGGGCCGCACCGTTCGTTGGCCACGAGGGCAAACGGTTGGAACTGCAGAATGTAGCGATGGTCCGCAATGATGGACTGGAGCCTGCTGCGGACGGAAACCGCTTCGCGCCGGAGCGTTTTGAGGATGTCAGAGTAGGAGTCCATGGTGTGTGGATGCGATGGATCTGGATGACAACAGGTTGTAGAGCTGAAGATGCGGGTGTGCTGTGGGTTGTAGATGCAGTTGTGCCGTGGGTTGTAGGTGCAGTTGTGCCGTGGGTTGTAGATGCAGTTGTGCTGGAAGAGTTATAGATCGTGACGGTCCGAGATTCTGGGAGCGTTGTGGGCTTGTATATGGCGCCTTCAGTAGAGTGGTTCTATCTGTGGGTTTATGGTTGAATGCGACATTGTGATGTGGGTGCGCGCGATGGCACGGCTCGACTGATATGACTACGTATTCCATCGCCTCCGTCTTAAATGAATTAATTAGTATAGAATTAGTATAGAATTAGGATAGAACTAGCTAGGAATGCTTCGCTCCGACCTCGCTCTTCACTCTCTCTTGGGTGTCCATGCTCCCTCTATTCATATGCTGTTATGCCCGCTTGCGCCGCGCAAGCTTCAACGCCGCCCGCCGCTGCTCCTCGAGCAACTCGCGCCGGTCGTCTTCCGCCGCCTGCCGCTTGGAAATGGCCTCCTCCTCGAAAATCTCCGCGCCGGTGGCCTCCATGTCGTCCGAGTCGCTGTCGTACCGATCGTAGTACGAGCGCTTGTTCCCGCGGTTGAACATCGACCAAATCTCGTCGCGGTCGTAGTCCTGGCCGTAAGAGACCTGCTCTTCCTCGTCCGACGCGATGAACGACCCCATATCACTGTCGTCGTCCTCGCTTTCGCCCGCGCCGCCGCGACTCTTCCCTGGTCTCTGCAGAAGCTGGCTCTGCAACTTGGCCGACGGCCGCCGCATCGGAAGTGGCCCCCGGGCGCTGCCCTCGGTTCGGGCCAGTTTAGCTGGGTTGTCCGGTTTCTGCGCCCGCTTGCGTGACCATGCACTTTTGCCGTCGCCGTGCACCTCGCCCCGGTCCACCGCTTTTCTGTCCACCGCTTTTCTGTCGGGTGTCTTCCGCCGCGGCTCGGGCGTTTTGGCCTTGGGCTTGAGGTCAATGGACATCTTGCTCTGGTCGATCGACGACGCCTTCTTCATGAGCTCGCTGAACGACATCTTGGGTTTTTTCTCCGGCGGCGCGCTGGCCCGCACAGGGGTTTTGGCCTGGTTCTGGGGCGCCCGGCTCTTGGTGGACACCAGCGCCGTGGGTTTCGTTGCACGGGGACGCGCGGGCTCCCGCTTCGGGGCCAAGCCCTTCTTGGCCCTCGCCGCTTTTTCTTTTGCTTCTCTTTCCGCCTTCCGCGCCGCTTTGAGTCTGGCGACTACGGGATCAACCGTGCGCTGGGACGAGGAATATGTGAGGGCTCCTTGCAGCGCCGCAGGCGGCGCCGTTTCGGTGGTCTGTGAAGGGTGGCTTTTGATCTGGCCCTTGGACTGGATCTTTTGTAAGAGGCTGGAGAGAGACATGGCGGTGAGGCCTGGTGGTAGCTTCGGAGAAGTTGTGTTCGCATCACGGTCGCACTCTGCCGGAACAGTACATCGGGCAAGGCGGAAAGGAAGAGGAGGAGGTCAGGGAGAAGATGAGAGAATTCAGTAAAGATGAGAGAATTCAAAGAAATTAAGAGAATTCAGAGAAAATCAGAGGGTTTTCTACATTTATCAAATGCACTGGTTTCGCATCCAATCCGTTTAGTCATGTATTTGTCCATACGCCACCCAAATGAGCCGATTAAACCTCTAGTACACTCGCACCTAACTCCTTACTCTAACTCAAACTCTAATTCTAACTCTGACTCCTAGCTCTCCTCCTCCTCCTGCTCCTTCTCCTGACCAAACATCGCTATAAACTCGTCCAACCCGCTCTTCATGGTCTCATCCTGGCCCATCTCGATCATAAGCTTCTTGTTGTTGCGGATGGAAAACTGCTCGCACTTGCGGATGGTGCCGCTCACATGGACGCATCGCATCACCACGTCAAAGCTGTCCATTTTCGTCACCAATGCCATGGCCGCCACCACCTGGTGAAAATTCTGTCGGTTGCAGCGGATAATGCCGGTGGAAGTTTTGTTGCTGAAGTACTTGACGATTATCAGCAGCGCGATTGTTCCCGCCGCAAGCTCGCCAAAATGGTCTTCAATAGTGTGCCTTAGAATCAGCGCAATGGCCCTCGCGGTGATAGCAGCAGGCGATGTCGCATGTAATGCGAGAAGTGACGCTTTGGGCGATTCGCTGAAACTGGCAAACTTTTCTCGCTGCGAGCTGGTGGTGGGGTGCGATGCAGGGGGTTGTAGGATGTCGAAAAGGATATATCTGTGTTTAAGCCGGACCATGGTGTAGTAACCCCGGTGGGTCTGTATTCACTATTTAGTGCCGCAGTGCACGATGCACACCCGTACACCGCGGCCGGGTTCGTGCTTGACCGCCGCTTTCCGAACCAGTCTCGGGTCTAACTACCTCCAGGCACTGCCGTCGACCGTGTCCCTCTTCATATGGTCAAAAACCGTTCGCTGATGTCGCGTGCCATCGCAGTGTTCCCATTCAACGTGTAAATGAGATTGAGATTGTATGCCGCCTCGGGCAGCATGTCGTATGTCTCGTCGTCCTGAATCTGTTCGTGGTAGTCTAGAACCTTGGTGTAATGTCTGATGGCCAACGTTGGAAGTCCCAACATATGGAACAACCGTCCAAAGTTGTACTCTATCTCCTGGAGCTCGTACACCGTAGCATTGTTCTCTCTGCACTCCTTGTACTCCAAGAGGTAGCTGATGCCCTGAAGAAGCTGGATGTGACGATTGTTACTATTTCTCTGCATCGACCGATGCACGTGTGCCAACCCCAACATGAAACAAATGGTAGAGTCTTTGTTGTACTCACGGTAAGCACGGGTCAAATACACAATGGGAGACGAGAAGGTCCGGTTACTGCCGAGAAGACACGCATAGATGTAAAGCAATTGCGGGTGCTCTCGGGTGAAATTCATGTTTGCAGTGTCAAACGTCACCTGGGCCGATCCCGACACTTTGCTGGATGTCAATAGAGAGTCATACGCTTTGAGATGACGCAAAAAGTACTTTTGGTGATTGTAATTGCTGAACGCGGCCCATGCTCCAACTCCAGAGCTGAAACAACACATGAAAAAATCGTATATCTTTGGAGAAAACTGAGTTGACGTGAGAAAGTACCGCACATTGTTCGACACCGTCTCGCCATAATCTTCTTTCAAAATGCCAAAGGCAAGCAATGCAAGACGGAGAAGCATACTGCGGGTCTTATCTTGAATGAACACGTTCACCTCAAACGCCTTGCCTAGACAAGAAATAGCCTGGTTTGTATCGTGCTTGTAGTTTCTCCACAAGAACGCATTTTGTACGAACACCAACAACCAGTCATCGTAACTCAACCCTCTGAATTCCGTTTTCGATGTTAATTCCATCCGCGACTGGCTCTCGGCCTCCTTGTTTTTCATCATCGTATCAAGCATTCTCACACGGGCTCCAATTTCCATGTCCTCTTTTCTCTTGTAAGTGGGGATTCCTTTAAACGCGGTCTTTCTATTCTTCGGGAAAAAGGACCGAACGCCACAGAATGTTTCGATCAACTGTGCGGCCAACTTCATCCAAGCAGCAGCAGCAACCATGTTTCCTTGGTTAATTGCTTGTTGCAAACGTTTCATTCTGTTGAATTTATTCGTAACGCTATGGGTGGCATCTCTGTTGATATTTTCGCGTTCCGCTTGCGTCAACTTATGAGTTCTGTTACTCAGACCAGTATTTTTGATTAAAGCCGCTGGTGCATCTTCATCGTCCACTTGGTTATCAATCTCAATGTTCAATTCCTTTTCTTCTATGGTTTCCTCGTTGAGGTCTTGCGTCTCCTTAATGCTTTCAAGAACCTTGTTTGACTTTTCGAATTCATTGAGGTGGAAGTAGGTTTCACACAACATCAACTTTAAGTCAATATTATTTGGCTCCTTTCTCAACACATCAAGAAATACATCGCGAGCATGTTCGTAGTCGTAAAGCTCCATGTAGCATTTTCCCATCAAGATCATAGCCTCAGAGCGGAACTCTTCTGCATGGTCCTCTTCATCCATTGGAGCGTGAATGTTGGTTAGGATCAGCTGCCCCAAGTATTTCAAGGCCTCTTCAAGCAATGCTTTGCCCTCTAATAACTTTCCGGCCTCGAAAAACAAGTCAGCCACGTCATATAAATCCTCTTCGCGGTACAAGAACTCAAAGTGACGCAATGCCTCTTCACTTTGGTCCATTTCAAGTCGGAATTGAGCAAGCTTAAACCGGATGTCAATGGGCAACCCGAATTCTCTCGCCATGAACTTATCGTATTCGCGAGGAAAGAGATTTTCGACCGCAGCAGATCGTCTTTCATCAAACTCCGAGTCATCATCTTCAGACCACCAATCCTCATCCATCCGCTTTTGAAGAAAACGAGCAGCCTTCTTGATCATCTTAGCTCCTTCGTACCAGTTGTGTTGCGTGATAAGCAACTCACACAATATATTTAATGCCGACCAATTGAACACAACATACTTCAGATCTGGCTTGTTTGCAATATTTTCCTCGAGGATGGTTTTGTAGAGACGAACCGCATCGTTCAAACGCTTTTGTTCGCAATACACGGACGCCAAGTGTTTCACGTACTGTGGGTCTGTCGGAAACATCCGATGGAGTCGTTGAAATCCTTCTAGCGCTCTACCAAAAAGTCGCTTTTGCTTGTGTAACATTGCCCTATCCAAAAGGTACTGTGGGTTGGGTAACGTGCCTTTGGGTCTGTAGTTGATGGCATGGTTGTAACAGTGGATGGCTTGATCAATATGGCCCAACTGAGCACTGAGTTCGGCCACTGTACCCCAAAACACAATATCCCACGGAACACAGGCAGCTGCACAAAGCCAAAGACTGCAGCATTTGTTCATGTTGCCCTTCATCTGATAGATTTCTCCCAATGTTTTGTATGCGCTAAAATTCGTGGTATCAAGCCGCACCACCTCCTTATAGTACTTGATGGCGGTGGTGAGATCTTGTTTGACAAAAGCTTCGTTTGCTTTTGCAAAATTGTCCCGAACTTCGGGGTTCAATTCCTTGTTGGCCATGCGGAGTGCTTGTCTTCGTCCATAATTCTTGGACGTGGGTTTCTTTCGTAGTCTGAAACCAGATGCCGCTCTTAAGTGCTCGCGCAAGTCAAATCCGCCATCATCTCCCTCGTTATCCAGGAATAACTGTTCGTCTTCGTCTGAAAACACCAATGGCTCGAAATCATCTTCATGGTCATAGTAATCTTCGTGGGCCGGGACGGGCGCACTATACGATTTCCGCGCAGAGGAATCGGATTGACCCAAGGAAGGGTCAATATTCATTCCATCTTCATCATCGAAACTGTCATCCAGAAAATTTGGGTCCAGGTAGTCTGATGAATCCATTGTCAGTATAATCTCTGGAGTAAGATGGTATGTTTACACAGGGTTGTGCAGGACTCTCACAGGTAGTTGCGATATTCGATGGAATACGGTATTGCACAGGCAATGCGTTCTCTCGGGGACAATGATGATACAGAAAGTGGAAAAGGTTATATGAGTGTATTGACATCGGTATACTGAAGTTTTTTATTTTTGAAAATACTCTCGTTTTTCGTCTGTGTTGATGACCATTGATTGGATTGAATCGGTGTTTGGTATATATTGCGAAAGTGGGGGAGAAAAGTCAAAATGTTACAAAATTGTCCCCGAGAACCGAGCAAAAATTGAAATTCTACAATTAAACACTACATCTAACGTTTTGATAAAATTTATGATGATCAACAGGTTACATCGCGGAAGAGAAATGTACATAAATTGCGACGAAGGTGATTCAGTTAGCAGAAATGAAAAATGTCAATCTCTCTGTGATAAATAGCTGACTTAACTACCTACTGCGGCTTTCCAGAATACCCACGTAACATTATTCAGTGTACGAAGTGTACACCATTGCGTGATGTATCATTTGCTATAGTTATAAAGCCTCACGAAATGACAAGTGAGACTCCATAGACAATATTATCGTACGGTCGCACCAGTCCCAAGCTATCATTCCGCACGTTTCGCTGTGCTCTATTGCCAGAGGCTTCCCAGTAGTTACAAGAACAGAAAATATATGGATTTTCTGGATTGAATCTACTTGAACTGGATCTGGCTATTTTCTTCTGAAATTGAATCAGTGTTGAACTAGTAACAATCATTAATTTCCCTATGTTCCTCATAGGTTAGCCTTGTCACCGCTTGAAGTACACAATTATCTAACTGGGAAACAGATGTGTTTTCTCGGTTAGAAAGACTGAGAAATTCAACGTTGGCCTAATTTGATTTTAACTACAATTGAGTATTGGAGAAACAGAAAATATTTGTTGGTATGATAGCTGGAACAAAAGAGTGCCATGCCGCTATCGTTTGACGTGATGCTACAGGCTGCTGACCAATTCTTGAATCCAACTACGACTGTATATAGCCACAGATACGCGGGAGCACCTGCACTCCTCCTTCTGGTGGGTGCAAAATATAAACTTCGTTAGAAGCTCCAATATTTTTTTTTCTCAATAAAACAGAATACAAGAATCGAAAGGGGGTCTAATACTACAACGATGGCGATGAGAGTTGCAGAGGCAGTCTTATCACCTCGCGTATCGTAAGTGCCATCGGAAGAACCAACATCAACTCGGGTTATAGCTCGAACCACAATAATTCACCACAACTCTGGAGACGACGAGGGCTGGAACGGTGAGAGGAAGACTCAGAATATCAGAATTGGCCTGTTTAGAACCAGCAATATTAATCTAAGAAACCAAAGAGGCAATGCTGATCACAGAGATCGAGGATCCAAGAAACTACAGAAAACAAGGAAGAGACCCGAGACCAGGGACAGCACCAGAATGGTCGGAGAAGAAATGACACAACGAGGGAAATTATGGAAACCAGAGTTATTACGAAAGCCAAGGAGGTCGGTGATTTACAACTCTGATAGTTTGGGTGGGGGGTGGGCTGGGCGAAGCCAGGAAACAAAGATCAGTGAAGGTCTCCTGGTGCAAGCAAATATCGTTGAAATCGCAGTCAATCCTCTGTGCAGCCGTACGGCACACTTTCTTGCACGTGAACTGAACCCTTCAAGTTCGGCCTCAGAGAACAAAGGGGTAAGAGCACGGTGCAGGGCGGGCAAAACATCCGTACCGCCATGTCCACTCCGTTGCGCACCGAAGCATGCAAGGGAACCGTCTCCACATTCCACTTTATTCTTTCATTGCTCAGCACACAATGTCTGCCAACGAATTTTATAGCTCTGGCGACCAGGGCGAAAGAAACAACGCTCAATCCCAACAATATTCTGGCCAATCGCAAGGCCAATCGCAAGGCCAAGGTGAACGAGGACTCATGTCTTCTCTTGTGGGTAGCGCCTTAGGTGGTAGTGGGGGTGGATACTCCAGCGGTGGTAGCAGTGGAGGACTCGAAGGTATGATTGAAAACAAGCTTGGTCAGATGATCTCCGGGGCAGGTCTGAGCGGATACGGAAACCAGGGACAAGGTAATTACGGAAACCAGGGACAAGGTAATTACGGAAACCAGGGACAAGGTAACTACGGTAGCCTGGGATATGGCCAGGGCCTGAGCAGCAGCTCTGGCGGCTTGATGGGCTCATTGCTCAACGCGGGAAAAAAGTTTATGAGCGAGCATGGAGATGGCCAAGGAAGCCACAACCTGGGCTACGGTAACCAAGGCGGTAACCAGAGCTACGGGGTTGGTCAAAGCGGTTACGGCAACCAGGGTAGCTACAGCAACCAGGGAAATTATGGCAGCCAGGGAAATTATGAAAACCAAGGCCGCCATGAGGGCCGCCACGAGGGCCGCCACCACGGAGGAGAGTTTGGTGGCCGCAATGATTTCAGAAACGAAGGCCGCAACGAGTTTGGTAATGAAGGCCGCAATGACTTCAGAAACGAGGGCCGCAACGACTTCAGAAACGAGGGCCGCAACGACTTCAGAAACGAAGGCCGCAACGACTTCGGTAACGGCAACTCGTGGGGCTACAATGACGCCAACAACAGAGGCGGAGACAGAAGATATTAGGTTGAAGGATATCAATTGAGTAACTGGCACTAGCTGACTGGCTTCAGTCGTGCGTGTATTGAAGAACTTTTGCGTATGTATTGAAGCACATTCATGATGAATTTGCAGTCATGTAGGTATTTACGCACCGCTGCATCGATGATGTTCCAGAGCGTATCCTAGATGTTTTCTCTAACCGGTAATTTCTTCAAGTGATTCGGTGCAGTCGAGAATCACCACTACGCGCAGATCTCCAAATCGACTACTCCTGCACCATTTTTCTCCAATGATTCTACTTCGACTGGCGTGGCTACTATTGCTCACAGGAACGTGGGCGGCGATTCTAAATGTTAAACTAGAAGCAAACTGGAATGAGGCTCCGTTCGCCCTTCAGTTGGTTGAATCGGTTGGTGCATGCGACGAATCACTCTATCTAGATGCGGCCAAGGCGCTATTTCTTGCCCATGACGCTGACGTGTCGGACTTTGACGAGGACGAAGAAGAGATGGACGAGGATTTGGATGAGCCCGAAAATGTCGTTCGGACCGACCGCGCCAAATATGAGGCTGTGAAACAAATTCTTTCATCCACCCAAGCAGGGCTTGTGGACTTACACTTGGTTAACAAGCTTGCCACGCCGCGGATCCAAGCCCACTATTCCCATTTCAACCGTACTTTTGGATCTGAAATCAACTCGATCGAGAAAAGATGTGCCACCGACTCATTCGGCGAGCCATTGTCTGATCCACTAAAAGCATGGGTAAAGTATGGGGATAAGCTCTACTGTTCCGAAAGTGACTTATACGCCTTGCAAACGGACTCCAAATCGGAAGAGATACTTCAATTTGACCGTGTTTTCGGCTCAGACACGTCAAAGCCGCTTCTCGCTTTGTATGGAGATCCAGACTCGCCGAGGTTTGGAGGAATGTTCAACACCCTTCTTCTGTTCGCTGATTCGGAAAAAATTAGGTTTGTATGGCGTTACGTGCCCTCTTCCTCGAGACCCAGCTCAATTCCAGGTTATGGAGTTAGTATCACCGCAAAAAGTAAACTGGATGAGACCCCACCCGCAGTCGGTACCGTTGATGACATTACAGAGTATTTGAATCAGATTAAGCAAGGAAAAACACTCTTCAATCTTGAAGAATCCAACTTACGTGACCTCTCTCTCAACATTGCCTCCATTGTCCTTGAACAACCAGATGCCCAGTCTCAATTCAGTCTCCTCAAGGAGATACTCCACAATCTACCTACGTATGGTCCACACTTAGTTGGGGCTAAGTCAAGAAACAAGAAGAAGGTACAAGAAAATGCGTTGCTAAACGAGAAAAAAGGAGCATCATCTGAGTCTGTGGGGTTGTACATAAATGGCGCCGCCATTCATCGTCTTCAAACCGATTTGCCATTTGTTGTTGATAAATTAACCCGCGAAGTATCGATAAAGGAGGAGATGTATTCATTTGGTTTCAATTGTGCTCAAAGCAAGTTATTGTTATCCAAATTCGCCCTTTTGAGCGCTTTCAAGGAGAGTGAATTCAAGACCGGCTCTTCTTCGAACAGATACCCGTTTTACCTTCATCAGTTTGTTCCATTTGACGAAACTTCGGGCGGTGTTGTTCTATTCAATAATATTGAAACAGATGAATCATATCAGTTGTTTTCAACAGATAGAAAGGAGATCTACACCGGAAGCACCGCTTCTAAGCTCCGCATGGGCCAGATTCCTCCTTTGAAGGAGAATGTCCATGACTTGATTTTTGTTTTGAACTTCTCTAACAAACATCAATTAAAAGTTTTCTTTACAATGGCCAAAATCGTTTTGGATAAGGGAATTGGTCAACAGGTAGGCGTTCTTCCTATCGTTGAAAACGAGAAAGATGCCAAGGTGGCAGATTTATTTTATCATATTATGGAAGTTGGAGAATCAACTGAAGCGATGGCTCTCTTGTATAAATATTATGAGGCCAAGCCGGAGGACGAGGACACCTTATTCTCTGCCATTAAGATTCCGTCTGAAAAGTGGGGACTGTATCACCAATATAATCGGACATTGAGTGACTTTTCATTGAAAGAAGCGTCTGTGATTATCAATGGGGTAATCCATAATATGAGATCTGCCAATTGGAGATCTGCTTTGGGTCTGCAAATCTCTCATGACGTGAGAGTTTTACAACAAAGCATCCTCCAGGGTACTGATAACGGAAAAAAATTAAAGAGCGTTTTGTACGCCGATGCAAAACCACGCAGAAATACAAATGTTGTTCCTTTGGATCCCGCAAACATTCGCTACAAGAAGATTTCTCCGGAATTGATTGAAAATTCGTACGCTTTTATGAAAACCAAAGATAGCAACGATGTATCCTTGACATTTTGGCTTATTGGCAACTTTGAACTGTCGATACTACGCAAGCAGTTCCTTTCCTTAATGGCTTTCATGGATAATTATACCGAGAAGTCGATACAAGTGAGGGTTTTTGATACCTCTAAGAACAGAGTTTTGCTTGACAAAATTCAAGCAGTAGGGGGAACAAAGCTGTTAAAGTCATCTGATATTGCTGAAATTGTTTCTTTGGTTGAAAATGCAAAGTTGAAAAACTCCGGGAGAGATGAGAAACAAGCGTCGATTTTGGAGAGAAATCAGATACAGCTGCATTCACCTATGATGTTGCTTAACTCACGCTACTTGAGTTTGAGTAAAGAGTTTACCGTTCTTGATCTTGAAGACCTTGTAAATTATGAACTTTCTCAAAGACTTGGCATTTTTAAGGAAATTACGGATGCCTACCCAGATCAGTTTTCGTGGAAGCCAATAATGCATTTTAGGAAAGGAAAATACAATCACTTGGATTGGTTTGATCTTTTATCTTCAACTGTCAGTGGCTCCTTTTTTACCGAGGACTCAATGTTGTTGTCAGACGTCTCCCGGTTTGATTTCGCTTCTTTAAATTTTGAGAATTCGATCGATTTGACAGGCCTGACTGGCTACGGTGTCGAGAAACCAATTGATTTGCTAGTAATAGTTGATCCTGTGGACGAATTTTCCCAGAAACTCATTTCTGTTGCGTCCGCGTTTGCTGACTTGCCATTTGTCAATGCGTTGATTTTGATACAGCCATTTTCAGACGCCCAAGTACTGAACGACTTGAACAGATTTTATAGTGATGGATTTGTGAGCTCTAAACCTCGATTTGAAAAAGACGAATCGTTTGTGCAAGAAAGCTCTTGCCGATTTGAATCTTACTTGGACAAAACTGAAGTAATTGTGGACATTGATACTCCAAGGAACTGGTATGCTCTCAAAGGAGAACATTCGGATAAGTTTGATCTTGCGAATTTAAAACTAAGTGGAGAGATGAACATAAGCTACTCTTTATCAAAGTTGATGGTGGAGGGCTACTCTAAGGATGTGACCACTGCGCAAACCGTGCCGGGCCTAGTCTTAGAAGCCTCACTTGACGAGATTATTAGAGAGGGGTTCACGATGAAAAATCTCGGGTATACACAGCTTCTTCTTGAACCGGGTGTTTGGGATCTTGAGATCAAGCTGAGCGGCGGTAATTCTGTTCTGTATAATCTCCTATCTGCCAGTGACAACAAATATGCCGCGAATGACATTCCTCAAGAGTCTGTCCCCCTCCCCATTTACTCCTTAAAGCATATTGAGATTCATCCTCGAATCAGAAAGTCGAAGACAATTGACACTTCCCGTTCGCCCACCAGGCACGCGGATGTTAACATCTTCAGCATAGCCAGCGGCCACATGTACGAGCAGCTTATGTCCATCATGATGTTGTCTGTAACCAAGCACACCAAGAGTCTGGTGAAATTTTGGTTGGTTGAGAATTTCTTGAGTGAGGGCTTTGTCTCACGGGTGCCAGAACTCGCAGCAAAGTTTGGATTCGAGTACGAGTTTGTAAGTTACAAATGGCCCGTCTGGCTTCGGGAACAAAAACAGTTACATCGCACAGTGTGGGCCTTCAAGATGTTGTTTTTGGATACGCTTTTCCCCTCAGACCTTGAGAAGGTGATATTCGTCGATGCGGACCAAGTTGCTCGCACTGACTTGCAAGAGTTGGTGGATGTTGATTTACAAGGTGCGCCTTACGGATTTGCGCCCATGTGCGAGTCGAGAAAGGAAATGGAAGGTTTCCAGTTCTGGAAAACTGGATACTGGCCCACGGTTTTGAAAGACGATTTGAAATACCATATCTCTGCGCTCTACGTGGTGGACCTCCAAACGTTCCGCCAGAACCATGTGGGGGATCAATTACGAGCTCACTACCAGAAACTTTCCACTGACCCCAACTCGTTGTCGAACCTAGACCAGGACCTTCCTAACAATCTACAAAGAATTGTCCCGATTCATACATTGCCACAGGAATGGCTTTGGTGCGAGACTTGGTGTTCCGACACTGAAAAGAAACTGGCAAAAATGATAGACATGTGCAATAACCCAAAGTCGCATGAAGGAAAGATCGAGCAGGCGCGGCGGATTATTCCCGAATGGGACGACTACAATCGGCAAGTGGCGGAATTGGGTAACAGTGCTCCAATTCTGCATGATGAGCTTTGATCGGAAGTTAGTAGTTTAGAATATTAAACGTAAATTTATACCAACTGAGTCAAGTGTAAATGCATCGAGGTGGGCAATGCTGACCTGCAGATTGACGGTGCACACGCAGATAGGTATTAGTTTGAATTATTTAATGTGCAGGTGTCTGCTACAACCAAAAGGGCAATTGTTTAATTTAAGGAAAGATCTATCAATAGTAGATCAGGTATAACTAACTGCCCGTTATAAAACAATACTTTACCTTTTTAAGTTGTCCAGTTGTTTTCAATAACATAAGGGGAATTCTCTCCTTATATAGAAAAGATATGCGTGTGATAAGTGAGCTTATACTTTTATAGCCAATCATAAACCCATACATCTCAACAATTAGTTGAGAGCATGTGAGTCAGAGTAATAGTTAAATGCAGGAATCGGACCGGTACAGGAGGCCATGTCATTTGAGTTTATAGAGTTTCGATTTGTTCAAAATCTTTGCTCACTTATATTTTTTTATCTTTGTCTGAAGATTTCATCATGAAGATCACAGACAAATTACAACAGGCACATCTGCCTAATGCCAACGGAGCAGCTGCCCCGCCTGCCACTTTTTCCTTTGAGTTCTTCGTTCCCAAAACCGCCCAAGGTTTGCAAAATTTATACGACAGAATGGATAGAATGTACGACTTGAACCCGATCTTCATCGACATCACCTGGAATGCCGGCGGAAGATCTTCTACCTTGACAAATGAGATGGTTTACACTGCCCAGTCCACTTTGGGACTTGAAACGTGTATGCATTTGACTTGCACCAACATGCCCGTGGAGTTGATTGACGAAGCGTTAGAAAAGGCGTACAAATCTGGATGCCAGAACATCTTGGCTTTGCGTGGTGATCCACCTTTAGACGGATCTGAGTCTACTGGTGACTTCAAGTATGCCAAGGACTTGATCCATTACATCCGCAAGAAGTACGATAACCACTTCAACATTGGAATTGCTGCTTATCCGGAAGGCCACCCGGAGGAAGCGGAGGCGGGAAAGCTTTTGCAATTCTTGAAGGAGAAGGTGGATGCAGGTGCTGACTTCATTGTTACCCAGATGTTCTACGACGCCGACAACTTCATTGCCTGGTGTGCTTCGTTGCGTGAGAACGGGATCGATATTCCAATTATTCCGGGTATCATGCCAATCTCTTCGTACTCGGCTTTCATCAGAAGAGCCACCTGGTCCGAAGTTTCCATTCCTCAACACTTTTTGGATGCGTTGGAGCCAGTCAAGGAGGATGATTTTGCCATTAGAGAAATTGGTACCGAGTTGGTGAGCGCTATGTGCCAGAAGCTCATTGATTCCGGCTATGTCAACCACTTGCACTTCTACACCATGAATTTGGAAAGATCTACCATCATGATCTTAGAAAAGTTGAACTTGGTGGAATCTATCAAGGACAACGAGGCGGTTTCGGAAATTTTGCCTTGGAGAAAGTCGTTGAACCCTAGCAGATCCAAGGAGACCATCAGACCTATTTTCTGGCAAAACAGAAAGTACTCGTACATTTCCCGTACCTCGGCCTGGGATGAATTCCCTAACGGTAGATGGGGTGACTCCAGATCCCCTGCTTTCGGTGATATTGACCTTTCTGCTTCGCAGTTGTTGAGACAGTCTCCCAAGAGAGCTTATGAGTTGTGGGGATGTCCTCAATCGCTTCTGGACTTGTCGAACATCGTCGTTTCATACTTAAACAATGAAATCAAGTCTTTGCCTTGGTCTGACGGTCCAATTGGAGAAGATACCAACATCTTGAAGGATGCGTTGATTGCCCTCAACAAGAGAGGGTTTTTCACATTGAACTCGCAGCCTGCGCTTAGTGCTGTCAGATCCAATGACCAGTTGTACGGATGGGGCCCTAAGAATGGTTTTGTCTACCAGAAGCAATACTTGGAGTTCCTTGTTCACAAGTCTCAATTGCAAGAATTGTTATCCAAAGTTGAGAAGTTTAACTCTCAAGACAACTTTGGCGTCATCACTTACTACGCTGTTGACAAGGAAGGCCAATTGTTGACCAACTCTAAAGACGAAGACATCAATGCGGTGACCTGGGGTGTTTTCCCTGGTGAAGAAATCTTGCAACCTACTATTGTTGAAAAAATTTCGTTTTTGGCATGGAAGGACGAGGTTTACTCTTTGCTCGACGAGTGGATCACCATTTTCCACAGCAAGGCCATCACTGACATTGTTTCCAAAGAACAGATCGAAAACTTCGATAACACAATTACGTCTTTCGGCCAAAACTATGTGTTGTGTAACTTTGTCAACAATGACTTCACAAGCGACAACAACGTGATGTTTGACTTATTGTGCAGCATCTCTCCTTTGAGCTTGTAAGTTGACTCGATTAACACGTATCTCGAGTCGACTATTTTCAATTCAACATCCCGAAGAAGAAGAGGAAGAGGAGAACGGGATTCAATTATATTTTGACCCTAAGTGGGTCCGGTTTTTATCTATTTCAACAAGGTGATAAAACAGTTATCATAATGATTATTTTTATGACAAAAAATAGTGCTACTCATTTGATAGCACTCAGCATTTGCTATTAATACAAACACATTATAGCATCCTCAACGGCATGGTTTTTTTTTATATTAAAATACACACTACACTAACAAATCTCGAGTATTGATCCAAGGCCCAGCCCTATTCACTCTAATGCTCCAACTCTCCACACTTCCAAACCCATTATCTTGAATTTGCCATATTTCTGTCCTTCGTTGTCTGTGTGGTTGAGGATTTCATTTCCAAACGTTTCGCACGGATAGGAAACTCCCAGGTATAGCGAACTGTCTATCCAAAGTCCGTTCTGGCCATCAGATGAACCAATGGCAATGTAATCGTGGTTGGAATAAATTATATTTTCGTTGATTCCAGTGTACATGAACGCTTTGAACCGCTGTTTCCTTTGCGAAGGTCCGCCCGAACGTTTGCTCTCATCGTACCACTCGCACTTCCACAAAAAGCATTCGCCATTTCCGTAGTAACGCTTATGGTCCATTGCCCTCAAATGCTCATTGAGGTAGCACCCAAACTTGTTCTTCTTTTCGTCCTGAATGATCAAAACGTACCCATGGGGCCGGTGGCCTCTATTCTGTTCGGATGAGCCGAATGTGATGGGCCGGTTACGCTCGGACTGAACCATCTTCTTAACTACATCTTCGGCAAACCCTTTTTCCTTCAGAATCTTGGCCTTGCGTATGTTTAGCTGTTCGTGTTGGAATTCAGGATCAGACCGGTGGTAGAGTGTGTTGAGGGAGATTCCGTCTCGATCCAAAGCGTACACCAATTCCCATTCGTCATACAACCGAACCCGCGGTGGAATCAAACTTCGGATATTCCCCGCCAACTCCGAGTTTAGAAGCCTGCTATGGGTAGATCCGGGGGACACGAGAGAGATGTCAGAAAGAGGAGGAGTAGACTCATGTTCTTCCCGTTTTGGGACGGGAGAAGGAGGTTTTCGGGAGCCAATGATTCGCGAAAGTAATGAAGGTTGCTTGCTCACTTTGTGGTATCCTGGAGGGCGGTCGGAGCGTTTGTGATTTGGGTCAATCATTGTCGTTTCTAACAGGTGTTAGTAGATTTGAGACGGTATAGGAACGTTGCGCGTGATAACAATTAGTATGGCCACACTTGTGCATAGGATATGCTTGAGTGACGAATAAAATTCGGTTCCAAATGGAATCACAGTGCATTTCGGGTGGAGTCACAAATCAGAACCAAATAACAACATAATGGGCTAAAGGTGTGGCGAAGTTGATGCTACGAGCACAAGTTATATGAAACGCAGGCCATGGTTCGCAGTCACTGTGGGGTCGTATCATTGCTCCACCACTTGTTTCCGGTTTCTTTTCGTTGTTACTTTTTGAGTTGACAATTTTAGGTGATTCTGATGTTCTCAATTAGGTATTGAATGGCGATGGTGTTTGACGGGTGGCTGGGTTGGGAAAAATGGTTGGGTTTTTAGTTTCGGCCATCGTTTCCCAATCATTAATCGCAGTTTTGAGAATATTTGCAGAGTGTTCAAAATAATTGCAAAGTGTTCAGAAAACCGTAATGAACTCTTCGAAGGTTCAACGTTTCAAGTACTCCCAATCCTAGAAAACCTATTGAACCCACGCTCCGATCCAGGCTACAAATAGCCTGGATTATCTTACAGTACCATATCGCCTTGAGGGCATCATAATCTTGAGATAACTCCCACTGTTAAATAGAATAAGTCAGCAAGATAAAATCCAGATGACATGGAAATTACAATGGAATCAAACAATGGCACACACCTAGCAGACGTGACTGGTGTAGCTTTAGAACTTTCCGGCATTAATATTTGGTGGGGTTCGTACATGATCAACTTCAAGAAACTACGAGAGTACAGGCGCGACATGAACCAAAACCCATCATCACCTTATACTCACCACCCCACCGCTACGCACCGCATCCAGACCGAGCCACTTTGTAAATCCAAAGAAAATACACAAAAGCAGGCGAACACGGCCCTAAAAAACTGTCACACCCACAGCTTTACTTCACAGATCATCACGTGGATCCATCTGACCCCATGTCTTTCGTGGCAGCCATAGATTCTGCCGTCAACATCGCCACGTGGTCTCGCGTAGTAATCTCGTTGGCGGCGATCCTGGAACATATTTGCCTTTCTATTTCAGCCGAGGCATTGACGCTTCTGGCCATTAATTCATCGCGAACCACACACGGCGAGATTGTGTTTGACCGTAGGTTTTTCCACGACTACGAGTTCCAAACAGAATCAATTCTACCGGAAGGCTTTTCGGCGGACGAGAATGACTACGCCAAGTCCGCTTTTTCGTTTGTGGTATCGTCTAAGCACATGTTGGTACTTTTCAAGAACCTCGATGCTCACAACTTGAACTACATCTGCTTCCAGGTGAATTGCCACCGCAATACGCCTGCAATGCGGCGCAACAAGCTCTTGGTCGAAGTGCTCACCAAGAAATTGCTTGTCAAAAAGTACCAGATGAGCTTTCTGCCAGTAGAACACACTGCTACAACTGTTGGTACCAGCTACAAGGCGGAGGTTCAGGACGGCCGCGGCCACTTCTACATGATGGAAACCGTAATCATGAAGCAATTCTTTGACATGGTTCCGCTAGGCACCGAAGATTTCTCTATCGACGTCAAAACCACCAAAATTCTGTTTGGAGCGTTCACCAAGCAGGTGGTGAAAGAACGAGAATATCTCAAGCAGCCGATGCTGATGACCATCAGTATGGCGGTCAATGAATTGATGGACACCAATTTAGGTGATGTCTATGTGTCACTAAGCTTCCGTCTCAAGGATTTTCGCAACTTCATTGCGCTTTGCATAGCCCTAAAGCTGGACTTGGGCGAGTCGGAGTACTACGGCCCCGATCCACACTACGAGGCGTATTTCAAGGAAATGGGCGATCCCATCTTTTTTGAAAGCCGAGCCCAGCATATTGTGGTGCGATTTATTCAGTTTACGGCTGACGACAGCGGAGCCAACGAATCCAAGAAGTACGTACTTCCAGCACCTACCATTCTGCGCGCTGCCATGGCATTAGATGTGGAACCCGTAAGACGAGGCGAAAAGAGGAAAACGGGAGAACTCGAAAAGGGTTCTCGACAAAAAAGAGTTGTCCTGGAGAAGACCAACCGCGTGCAAAACCAGAACCACTCCGACCGTTCTCCGCAACGGCAGGACTACGACGACTTTTCGGCTTTTGACGACGGACTGTACAACATGGTGACATATGGCAAAAGGATGTCATCCCCAGAAAAAACACCGCCTCCGAGAGCGAAAGAAGGTGACGACACTGACTACAGCACGTCTGACAGTGAGAAAAACTTGGGTCCCACACAAATGACCAACAAGCCCAAGTCGCTTTTCGAGTGAGGGGGGTACTGGCCCATTAAGGAATACACAAAGGAATGGGAATGAATAGATGAATGAATAGATGTAAATATATGTATTTCCGAAACTATGATACAATGAGACGACCGCCGCCATTAGTTGGCAACGGCTTCCTTGTCCTTGCTATAGTGATGGCTCAACCATCTGTAACCCTGGCCCAATTGGGCACATTCATTGACAAAATGGCATCCGAACAACAAGTAGTTTTGTGGCTGGATTGCCAACGAGTACCTCATGAACACCAAAGAGTACATAATCAAAGATCCGGTCATTGGGCCACTGATATAGTCTGGGTCTTTCTTCAAATCCAAAACGGCAGCAACAGGGATACCGAAGTTGGACACAGGCCCCCAAAAGTGTGTGGTGAACAAGTATTTGAACGTTTGTTTGTTGAAAATGTTTTTGAACGACATTGATTTAAATAAGAGAGTTGGAGCTTCGGTTGTGTGGTACCCGGAGCGCAGCGCAGCGGGGAAGTAGCGAAAACACCACGTGTGCAGGATAATAGTTCGCCATTAGCCGGGGTAGCAAAGCAAGACGGAGAGTGTGAAGAAGAGCGACAGAAACGGGAAAGCGAGACACAATGGAGTTGTCCGACGAGGTATAATAATGAATACCTGCCGATACCACCATCAGGGTGGGTAGGCACGTTCCACCACCAACTACCGTTAGTGCGTTATGACGCGCAGTATTGTGCGCTAAATCTAAATATGTGAATGGCCAGAAATGCCACACCTCTGAATAAAAACAGGTATCACCGTAAATACGAAAACCTTCAAGTTATCTTTCTGTTCAATACATCTTGCTAAAATTAAAAGAGAAAAAAATCCGGCTTAGGGCGGCTAACAACTTCCTTCAAGTCCTGTTCCATGGTGTTGGTCAACAGCAAATCCCGACCCGTAGAAATGTATTCAACTTTATAGGATTGGATCTAAGCTTGACAAAGCGCCGGTGACCGGTGAAACTGACTGGAAGTCCAAAGAAGAGTACTAAAGCGAACTCTCATCTGTAGAACCTTTTGCAGATGGTTGATTTAGGTCAACAGAAGGAACCCGAAGCGCTCGCTGGTGATTGGGGAATTGTTTTACCGGAAGCAAAGGGTCAGAAGCAAACTCAGAAGGAGGTTGTATCATTGTGAGTGTTGGATCTGATGTTCTGACGTCCCCTTGGACAAATTCATTGCCTTCGTAACTTTGTTGTTGCCTCATATCATCATCCGACGGGTTGTTGAGATAGTAGGGAAGATTCTCCGGGTTAGTGATCCAGAACGGGTCTTGCACATTAAAGCCAAGTACTGAATCGGAGTCGGTAATTTCACTTCCAAAAATTGCGTCGCTGTTTGCGCTTTGGTTATCCAAATATTCCTCGTATCGTTTGTATATACTATCCGCATACTGAATATTCTTGTTGGCCAAGAAAACGATTTTCTTTGGCCAAAACCGGACACCCGGGCCCAATAACTCCTGACATAGCAGGTCGAGCGCAATGAGGTCGACTAAAGCACTTTTAGTTTCCTTCACAAATTCAATGAATGCTTCTCTCAGAAGTTCGGATGCCTTGTAGCTGAGAAGTGTGAATACCACAATCATTCCTTGATAGATAAAAGTCTCCACAAATGGATGGTAAATTTTCAACGACTTATGCAAGTCTACATCGCCAATTACCTTATCATCAGAATTCACAAACTTGGGCACATGATGCTGAAGAAAGGTCTTGACAAAGGAGAGGGAACATTTCAAGAATTCACGGACGGATCCACAAATAGCAGTGAAAACATACCCATTGTCATCTTCACCAATAAATTGGTTTATGAAAGGCTGCAATAGTTTCGCTCGATTTACGTGGAGTGAGACTAAGTCTGCTAACGCCTCGCGTTTCCCGACATGGATGGGAATATCAGAATATTGGTTCATCTCTCCCTCTTTGCCCTTGATTGAATCTTGGTACTCTGCCGAAGCAAACCAAGCTAATACCTTAGATTCGTCCTGAAATTTAACCTCGAGTTGCATGATATCACTGAGGGTAAAATTCATCATGAAACTCTCGATAAGCATCAAATTGGAGAGTCTGATACATTCACTGATTCCCAATTTTAAATGCGATTGAGTTTCTTTCATTTCTAGGCCCATTTTGGTCAACGCCCCAGAGCGTACTGACAGAAGAACCAACCGGTTGACTTGGATCAGAATGGGTGATGGTCTACCCAACATTGAACACAACTGTCCGCTGATATGTTTCAATGCAAACCAGACTTTAAATCGGGCAATGCGATAGTCTTCATTATCGTCATCTTCGTCGCTGGGGTTTGTTGTGTCTGCTTGGCTCCCTCCCCCGTCGCTGTCTTTCGAAACTTCTTGTCCCTCAGTCATTTCCACGATTTGGCGAGCTGTTTTTTCCGTGACCTTGCTTGCAGTTCTTAGATTGAACATGACATGAAGGCCAATGGAATAAGCAATAGAGCAACTGTGGAACATCATGGACCACGCTTCTTCATAGAGTTTTTCAATCACATGCCATTCAATGCAAAGAATATGGGCCTGGACTGTCACCACAGACTCATTAATAAGATTATGGCGCAAGCGGATGAACTCAGGAAAGAGAACCTTTTTGATCAAGCGATTAATCTCGCAGTTCAACTCGTCCATGGACGCAAGCGCTTTCGAAGACAAGCCACTTTTATAATAGTCCCAAGGGGTGAGGCGCAGTATCAGTAGAATAAGCATCATGTGTAAGAGCAACAAGTCATCATCATTTTCCCATTCATCCTCTTTGATCAAGTTATTATTTTTCACAAAGTTAAGCATCAGTGGCCGGGAGATAAAATTGGCATACTTGGAGAGGGAAAAGAAATGGTTAACCAAAAAAACCAATACGGAGATATTATCTTCGTTCGAAGCGCCTGGAGCCAACAAAACGGGTAGCTTTTTTTTGGCCTGGCCCGATTCATCTTCATCACCTTCATCTTCTTCACTCGTTTCAGCACTAGGATCACGAGAGTTGGTATGTTCAGACACCTCTGACACAGATTCCGGGACCGATAGCGGCGTATGATCTTTCTCACGTTGGAGCATGTCGATCATGTAGTTGGACAGAAGAGGCCCGTAGTACTTCTCCCCTTGTTCCGTAGTTTCGCCCGTAATCTTGATTTCTCCTTCACGAGGTGCCACAGCAGCCAACTTGTTCTTCAATTCTTGAACCTCGCGGAGCATCATCATTTTTTCATTTCGTAGCTGCGCAACTTCTTGCGCCAACGACAGTTCGTCGGTGATTTCCAGTCTAGCGTCTTGCTGAAGCTGGATGTTTCTAAACTTTGAGGGAAATTCACAGTTCAGTCCGTTTTTGATACACAAAGAACATGGTTTTCTTCGGTTGCATCTTACTTTCCTTCGCCGGCATGGAATACACGAAATCGGATATTGGCTCATGGTGTTGAAGTAGTTTCTGAGACAATTTGATGCGGCTTGCTCTCTAAGTTTGCGATTGCGCTCATAACCTCAACATGAATAATCTCTGTAGATAAACCCGGATTCAAGAAGCAAATGAAGATGCAAAACATTCGTCACGGTCAGAAGGGCCGGTAAATCATGATCCACGAGTTGGAGGATGTTATGGGTTATTCTTCCACGGGTTATGACATGGCAACAATATATTGCATGGTCGAGGACCCTCAAACGTGAATCCGGTATACTATTTGCAATGGCCAACAAACTACAGTAGGATCCTCCATCGGAAACGAGTTCCCGTTTTTTTCGAAGCTACTACGTTTGCTATATTGCAATTCTAGAAACAAAATGACACTTTTATTGATCTTGGTAAAACGCATGGATCCGCCCCATAATACTAGTATTGTGTTTCGGTGAGCTGATATCCAAGTCGCATTCAGAACTAATAACCGAACAATAGGCCAACGTGCTACCCGAAATACATGTAAGACGAAACGTGCCCCTAGGTCAAATGTAGTTTTATTTACACCCACACTGTAGTAATTTTCCTTCGGGTTGTCTTTCCTCCATCTCAACTGCCAATCCAGCTTGGTCTGGTTGGGGATAACTCTGCATTGAGGTCACGGAACGGCTACCGAGATCGCTGACGTAAGCCGGAGCTAAGAAACCAAACCTGCACATACCCCATTCCCGATCGCTAACTTTGTGCCATTTCCTTATCAGTTCCTTTATCTGGGTGGGTTTCGCACCTAAATTCACGTTCCGTAACTCTTAAACCGCCAAGTAAATGCAAACAAAAGAACCGTATTTTCAAGATGACTTGACCCACAAAAGCTACTACGCGCCCAACGCGCAACTGTTGAAGATTCCCAATACCACCGATCTTCCCAACCCGACTACCGAATCGGTTCACACCCCCAAATTTTCGCTGAGAAGAGGATCCATGGAGCCGTACTATAAGTCAACCAGTCGCCGAAACACACTTGTGTCCACCGGGTCATCATATGCTATGTTGTCTGATGTGTTTGATTACCACCATCTTGACCAAACTGAAAGTAACGAACACGCGATTGCTAGTGACAGCGACACTGATTACGAAGATGACGAGGCTATTGTTTCTCCAGGCAAAAGAAATACCCGTATCAGCATGGCTTCATACTCAGACTCAGACTCCGAATTGGAGGATTATAAGGTGCATTTCCTTATGTTCAAAGTCACATCTAGGGCGCAATATTCCGTTCCACCTCGCTCGTCGTCTTTGTCTGTTTCAGACAGGTTTGATGACACGCCACTGGGAGGGAGAGACTACAGTCTTATCCCCACTTTGCACCACCCCAAATTCGCTGCCCCCCCTATGAACCGCTTGATGCGGTCGGTGGATTATTTGGATGATACCCCAGAGCAGACTCTCGCAACGTATGAGCTTCAACAGAAAAACCCTTTGGCCGTTTCAGAACAACGCGTCAGAAAGTGCTCTTTGGCTTCAACTGCGCCAGAAGCAACGCCCAATACTACTTGTGATAATTACGACGGCGCAACACCTAAGGCCGGAGCCACATCTGATGTGTATGATATGCCTCGAGCCGAATTTTGGTTATAGTTTAGAGCACGCAATACAAGTCTATGATTTCTTCGCTTCTGAATGTAGTATAATTGATATTAAATCTGACTGAGTCCCGAAAAGGCTTAGACTCCGAGTGAGTTCACCAAATTCTATGTTTCCGAAGTATCCATTGGTCAGAGGAATAATTGATGGGGAACGAGTTAATTGGACTGGCCAAGCGCAGCAGGTATTCACGCAATAAAAGTCTTTCCAAGCATTTCGTACATGATCAATGACATGATTGGAACCAATATGTTATCGTTTAACGTAGAAGCACCCTCAAGAATACTTCCAGCCAAAGACATAACAAACAAATTCTCCCAGTTAATGTTAGTGCCCGGCAAAATGAAAAGGTCGACAAGAACAAAACTACCAAAGGTAGAAATGAGATGAGCAATGGTTCCCTCCAAAGTGCGGTCTCCACCCTTCCACTTCATCTTGCCAAACTTTCCGCCAATCAAAGACGCCAAAGAATCACTCACACCCAAGGTGATAACACCAATGTACGATCTCACGGATGCAAAGTCCCCGAGAGCCGCACCATAGAGAATAGGCCCAGCGACTCCGACGAGCAAAAAGATGTACGACAAGTTCAATGGTCCCTTTGTGTCCTTCTCGTCTTGGAAGTGGGCCAAAAGCGAGTGTAACAGTCTACCAACGAAACCAAGACGGGTGGTGCGAATGGCTTCGAGCACCACAAAGACAAAAGCCGAGCCAGATACGGCAATAGCAGTGAATTCGGGCTCTTCCACCAAAGCAGGATACGCAATGGCACCGGCCAACATCAAGTGCCATGCTTTTCTTCCGTTGTTGAGAGAAATCCACCTCTTGGATGTCAACACAAACACCACCGGAATGGCAACTGCAAGGACAGCGAGCCAGTAAGTAAGCAATTGGACGCGCAGTTGCGAGGCGTTGATGAAATCAAGCAACCAAGAGATAACTTCTTGGTCCACCACTTGTCTGGTGAAAATGTAGTTGGTTGCATAGTAGAACGAGGCGCCAAACACGCCCATGACAGCCATCGAAACCAACTCGGCAACAAAACCACCCGGAACATATTGCAAGAGGAAGTACACAGGGTAAGTCACGGCGAAGGCGATGATCAGTGCAAGTAACAATGCACGGACAATGTGGAGCACAATATTGGAGTCAGTCACCTCAGCAGTGAAGTTACACAAGAGGTTGACGGCAAAGACGGAGAAAATGTGGATTTCCGAATCTGTCAAGGTCGTTGCGGGCTCATCATCTTTGTTTTCGCGGGATTCGTTCCACCACAAGAGAACCCACTGGATGCAGAAGTACAACCACACGACACGGGCAAACTCAAAAAGATCCAAAGTATCGTTCTCGTTGTACATATAGTAGAACACGGCCGACGACAAAATCTTAGGAATGGAGCCCATGGTCTTGACCAAGAAGTTGTTCAACGCCAAGTTCATCTGGAAGAATGGAGTGGAAGTCTGGTCAAGCATCACCAGGAACAAAGTGGGAATAATGAACGCATAGATGGCGTTGAATTCAGGCAAACGAGGATAAGCAAAAATTTCAGGATGCTCCAAGTGTTTCTTGCACAAGGACCGATGGGTCAAGTACATGGCCAACATAGTGCCAAAGGCACTGAAGCCAATTGCCAGTAACGTGGCGAAATCATCTTTCAAGTGGAGGTAGGTGATCTGCACAAAGTAGATACAGACCAAAAGTTCAATACCCTTACGTAAGTTCAAGTGTATGTTCAAGAAATCTTGGAACTCGTACAAGAGACTGATGGGGAACTTGGCATCTTCTGCACGGTCGTCATCATTTTCATCCAAGAATGGTTTTTCTTCAGATCCCGAGGGTTGTGTCACTTCAAGTTGGTCAGCTGATTCTATATTGTGAAAAATAGCAGCAGAGGAACGACTAGAAGCCGTTTCCTTTTTGGTCACCTGTTTGCGACGAGCCATGGTGATTTTGTTATCGAACAGTTGTCGAAATTATCAGTCAACTGGAGCTGAATGCAGGTGGCTATTAGATAGCGTTGAGTGCAGGTAGACATTAGATACAAGTGAAAAAAATAATGACTCCTGCGCGATTCGAACGCGCGCATCTTACGATAACAGAACTTGAGTCTGCCGCCTTAGACCGCTCGGCCAAAGAGCCAATTGATATATGTTTTAGTTGGTAAATCAATAAGCTATATCTCCATCTATCCATACTGTGAGTAAAGACCTTGAGGTTTCCGTGGTATTAAACTTTTGAGTGTCTATATGCAGATCGAATATCAGCCGCCGCCCCGAGTGCACTTGTGGAGACGTTCAACAAATTATTATCCGCACTTTGGACATTGAGGATGAGGTAAAGATGAAGAAGATGAGGTAAAGGTGCAAAAATTGAATGCAAAAAAGAAAGGAAGAGGAAATCTTTTATGATATCCAAATATTCTCGTGCTTCCTACTGTAAGAAATGTTTTCAGAAGACGCTAAAAAGAAAGCCCGATGCGGGGATCGAACCCGCAACCTTTTGATTGACCTTATGAAGATTAAGAGTCAAATGCTCTACCGATTGAGCTAACCAGGCGCTTCTTGTAGATTAAATGAGCTGGTCTGTTTGATCATTGATCCAAAAACCCTCTTAGTAACAAGTGGAAGTTTCATCCATCAATTCAGAACGAACATTCCCTGATTCCTACTATTGGAAGCTCTGATGTTAGAAAATTTAATGCTATGGAAGTATACACGGTTATTATCAAAATAATTAATCAAGGATAATGGCCTTCTTCTTCTTTTTCTTTTTCGGCTTTTTGGAATCATCGTTATTAGGTGCATTTTGCGATTTCTCTTCCGTCACTACCGAATCTTTCAAGGGTTCAAGCTCCTGTTCTTGCGGCACATGAGTTACCTTAACAGATTTAGAAGATTTCTTGTCGGAAGGTGTTTTCGTTGACGTCTTCCTTGTCTTTCGCTTTGCTTTATCTGCTTTTTTCTGATCCTTCTCCGCTAAGCTGTTTCTCAAAGCTTCCAAATCAATATCATACTCATAATCTTTAGCCTTCTCGACTTCTTCAGGACCCGAAGAACTAATGTCGAAATTTTCTAATGCGAGGGAATGAGCAAATATGGCTTTCTTTTTCGGTTTCTGTTCCAAAACAAAATCTTCAGTGTCCTGGGGGCCATCAATTACTTCTTCAGCCAAAACAACAACACTCTCCTTCTTCAACTTCTTTCCCTTGTGCTTCTTTTTAGCCTTAACTTGGTCATTCAAAGATTCCAAACTTGTTTCGCTAGGTTTGTCTGAATTGGTTGTGAGATCTTCTTCGACAGCAACGAGCTTATTTTTTGTCTTGGTAGATTTCTTTTTAGTGGATGTAATGTAATAAGGATCATCTTTCATGCGATCTAAGCGTTCCTTGACGGCTTGTTCGTTTTTTGATTCTTGTGCTTCCTCGACTTCCTCTTCAAATACTTCCTGCTCAATGTCACTCTCGGGTTCACTATCAACTAAGCAATACTCGGGAGGTTCACAGATGGGGGTTTCTAAATCCAAATCTTCTGGCACACCAATGCGTTTCTGCGCTGAGACTGACACGGGATTGAGCTGATACAGATTGAAGAATGAAGGCAAAATTTCAGTCAAAAGTGGTGGCAAACTCTGAAATTCAAACCCTCCGTCCTGCTGTGCCTGAGCCGCACGAGCATTAGTGGCCCAAGATTCTTGAAGGTTTCCATTCTCACTGCTATTCTTGCTTTCCACAGAAGAGTTATCGCTTTCAAGCTCTAGCATATCATCATCATCATCATCTGACGACATACTCTCATCTTCGACGTAAGAATCATTGTCCTCTTGATTTCTGAAGATTTCTTTATAGTGATCAATCTCTGACAGTTGTATCTTCTTGACTTCAGCAGGGGTGCTGTCATCTAGAGATTCAATGCAAAGTCTTAAAAACTCTAACCAGGACAATGCTCTCTCTTGTACCTCATAATCAGGATGTTGTTCCCAGTTTTCGAGATACTTAACAAGTTTGAATAAAAATGAGCAAAGTTTATAATAGTTTTCAGCGGGCAACGTTCCAGAACGAGAGTACACATATTGGTAATCAGTGACAATACTCGAGAAAAGCTTGATAAGAGCTTGGATTAGAATGCACAACACTTCGGATTCGGTCAAGTCAAGTAATTTCTTAGAGATCGGAAAGTGAACTCCTTCGTCCAATTGAACATCAACGACATTATTCACAATAGTTTCAAATAATTGAATCTTTTTTTCCAACGCAATAGTTCTAACATCAGTCCCTTCTTGTTCGCCAGCGAAGTCATTGGCATATTCTCCCATAATCCAATACAAGTCCCTCATAAGAATTGGGCATTGATCGATTGGAGATTTAAATTTAGTGTATTCGGAAACAACATTCAACAAAATAAATTGTCGGATTGACGGAACCTTGACACAAAGGGATTTGAACTCATTGCCAATTTTAGATGCAATGGTAGTAGACGCAGCTTCGGAAAGACCGGAGACGCTATTTGACGATTGAGGAATTATTGTCAAGTTAATAATCTCCTTCAAGGCAGTAACATACCATTTAAAGTTTGGAATCAAAGAATAATTCTCGGTTGATGCAATTTGCAATACTTTGTCAGTGATTTCCAACTTCATGCTCTCAGGAACATTGGGGTTCTCTTCATCTTGCACTAATTGCATAAGAAGAGTCTTGACCAAATCAGCGATGTTGTCTTCAGACAACAAATATTGACAAATCTCAAGGGCCTTCAGTTTAATGATAAGGTCCTTGTCAGTGAGGCAATGCATGATTACATCCGAAACACGTGCAACTTTGTGAATGAATTCTGGGAAAGACTTGACAATCTTAATGAGTGCGAGCAATCCAACGAATCTCAAATTTGAGTCAGCTGTACCAAAGAAATCCATAAGCTTCTCAATGCAAAGTTTCACGATAGCTCTATCCTTTGAAGACTCCGCCGATAGCATCCCTCCAGTAACAATACAGTTCACACACTCATAAACCAAGGATGTGGCCTCAGTTTTTTCCATCAATTCGACAATAGAAGGAAGAATCTTCTTTTTCATTCTTGGCTCCACTTTCAGCAAGCTTTGGAACAACTTGAGAATTCGAATAGTAAGCCAGTTGTTAGTGGAGTCTTCTAGAATGGAGAAGAACTTTGGAAGACAATTAAGAAATATGTTTGGATTTTTCTTGGAAATCTCACATATAACGGTGATAGTTGCACTAATAACCGAAACGTCAGTATCATCCAACTTCTCAATCACTCTGGGTAAACACGATCTCAAACACTCGGGATACTGGAGGAAGATTTTGTAAAGCGCCAATACTGCCTTCTTTCTTATGTAAGGTTTGGAATGAGTGAGTTTCATCACTACATCGTCCACAATGTCTTTGGCTAACGCAGGAGTCACGATAGTAGCGATCCCACTAAGAGCCAAGCCAATTTCAATGTGGTTATGTGAGTTCAAGTCCTTCTTGAATTGATTCGTGGCCAAAATCAATAAGTCTTGCTCGTTTTTGAACGATTGCATTGATGCCAAGTATCCAATTCTCTTTTGTTGAAATTTGGCGGAAGACATCACCTCGAGAATTCGGAAATTGCACCAGCTCATATCAAAGCCGTACATTTCCAAGTACGCAAGTTTCAATACCGCTGTAGCCTTGACTTCAAGGCCCGTGGTGGCCAATTCGGTTTTGCATTCTTCGATAGCAGTATCCAAAAACGCCAGTAAACTTTCCGGCGATTCCTTGGAATGGGCTCGGATTCCTTTGATGAGATCGGAAAGGGATTTCTCAAACGTTATTCCAAACGGTTTGAGCCTGGCCAAAACTTCCGAGCTTTGAATCTGGAATGAAGCCATCAGCCGCTATGGTATTTGGGTGAGAGCACTTTTGCGTTGAATTGTAGGCGCCAACCTGCATGATCGCGACCGGTGCATTATCGTGTGGCTCACCTAACAGAATTGACATCAGATCCAATCCACCACGTTTTGTGTAGTTTGATCGTGAAGCCGTGAAAACTGCCCGGTGCCATATTATTTTACCTTCACTGACTAATTTCAGCCTATGCTATTGCAGAAATGTCTTCCCCACCTGGTGTCAATCGCAGTGACATTCAAAATTGCAGTGCTATAAACTCCGCACCCGTGCAAGAGAATATCTATTCTACATCCGACGACGATTTCATTTCTAGTGGCGACGATTTTCCAAATAGCAATGATTCCCATGAGGAACAGCGGCATCTAGTTGGGTACGGTGCGTCTTTGTCGGAGCATGCAGAGTATTTCACCAAAACGATATCGCATGCGTTGGATTCGGTTGAGATGGATCGGTCTCTCGTGGTCCAAACACAACTAAGCGGCCGCATTAACAACAAAAACCAGCAATTGGTCGAAAAGAAGCAAGAGTTGCACCAGAAACTTGAGCTTTTAAAGCAATTGCATGAAAAACATATTGCCAGCAATCGATTTGGCCAACTCGAGAAGGATATCAAGGATCTTTCTGCCAGACTCGGTGCGCTAAAAAATGGTGTTCAGCGAAAACTGATGTTGGGCAACAGAAGGACTATAGGGATCGCCCAAAAATATCCCGTGGAATATAACCAGGCCAAGGACCGGGTGTTGGAACGGGACTACGAAGATCTATAAACATGCATATATTGGAATTGCAAACGTGGCATATTTGATGGGAACTGAAATATATCAAACAAAGCAAGTAGGATTTAAACACTCGCGTAAATAATCCCCAAACCATCCATCCACCGTCCACAGTAGCCGTACATTCCAACAATACGACCTGAACTTGGTGCTTCAAGAAGGGATTCGTGTCCCCCAGTAGCATTTCCCAACAACCCCGAGCTTCTTCCGGTATTGGTCTCAACACACATCGCATCAAGCCATTGGCCAGATCTGAATATCAATTTAGTCACGAACTCACCTGGTGGGATATTGAAATCCGTATAGTGTGGCTTCTCATTTCCTAAGGTGACCTTATGTATCTGAGAAGTTTCACTCTGAGAATTATTCAGGCGAGAATTACTCAGCGGGTTGGTGGATAAAGATAGATGACTCAAAATGGAACCCATGTAGTTTCTTCTTGGTACCGGTGGGGCTTGCGTACCAGAGCTGCCGGGAGTGGAGAAGAAGAATGTTGCTCCATCAAGAGCCAGACCATGGTAAATGCGGACCTTGGTAAGTCTAGAAACATCAAATCCAATGAACTTCATTTCACCCTTGGCAGAGCCCAATAATTCACCCTTATAACCGTCAATAGAGCCCTTGCCTAAACCAAAATCGCTTCGGATTATATCCTTGCTAGAGATAACAGACGCCTTTTTAAAGTCCTTGATGAATAAATCACCAGCCACGGACAAGACTCGCACATCAAAATCTTCACCCGCATTCTTCCAGCTCGATTTGAAGTCACGAACCAATTTTTGGTAGTCCAAAACAATTTCATGTTGAAGTCCCAGCCCTCCGTAACATTTAGGAAAGAATGGAAGATGGAACCTTGGCAAATCTTCGCCACAGAGTTCGACCATATAGATTCCCGGTGAGGATTTGATCGTCATAACGCCTGGAGAAGTAATCAATTTCAGGGGTTTTGCTTTGTGTTCATACAGCTGGTTCGATCTGAAAGTCGTCTCCTGAATTTTCATGAAACTCTCATCATTTTTGTCAGTAGGTACACTGAAGGAATCATGGTAGAAGTATCGCATTAGGTCACGGATATTCCAATGGCACATTTTTTGCCACGCTCCATTCCGATCCACCATTTCTCCTCTTCTGTTTTCTCTAACACAATACGCTTCTCTGGTCATAAAAGATCGATTCCAACGGATATAATCCCGAAGCATCACACCATCAGTCTGGTGGGGTGATCCGAAAAGATGGCCAATCTCGTGCATAAATGCGCCCATACAGATGTTAAGGCATTCCCAAGATGTAGAACACTGATTTGCGTCGTTGGCAACCTCGTTGATTGACAATCGGGTTTCGTCCATAAAACTGGAGGTAATTTGCAGAAATGTTAGAGGATATGAATGGAGCCCATGTGAACCAAATATGGCCAATTTGACTTCCCCAGTTCCCCCACCTAATGCCGCGTGGGTTAAAATCAACTTTGAATCCCAATGTGAATCAAGATACATCACCGCACATTGGATCGCAGTGCCCATCTGTTTATATGGTTGATAGAAATCTTGACGCTGGATCAAGTCTATTGCATGACTAAAGAGCCAGCCATTATCGGTAGCCTTTGGGTTTTGCTGAGCGTAGTTGGGGTCTCTCAATTCCTTTACCGACTTGGGTGAGCGCAAAACATGCACCTTGATTTCACTGTGTGGCACTTTTGAACTTCCATTGTAGCCAAAAATGCCCTGTTGGTGAACCATTTCCTCGATGAACTGAAAGGAACGGTTGCTCATACCGACACTATGAAACTCATCCTGAGTAAAGGCTTGCATCATTCTGCCGGCAACTTTAAGTCGTTGGATGGCCGATGATAAGTCAGCCACTTGCCCCTGCTGAAGTTTGTATTTTGGCATATCGTAGCACCCCTTGGAATCCAGTCCAATCACGACACAGAGATGCAATGGTTTATTCTCTGGAAGCGGGTTGAAGAAGAGAGTTAACTTCCCTGATTGGGAAATCGCATTCCCATTGATTAGAATTCCACCCTGATTAAGGCATGCTCCACCCCATACATTCACACGAAAGCAATTGGCATCGCCGGGAGATACTTGCACAATGGCTTTGAACTGCCCGTTATTCACTTCATAGTGTTGAGGGGGAAACACAAGATTATCGTTATTGATAAACTCTATCACGCCGAAATCCGTATTACAATTACCGGAGATAATAACTGTTGGAGAAGAAACGATCTCTCCGTCATTATAATTGAAACGAATCATAAGAATTGACACGTAAGATTGCAATTAGACGGAGATTCGCGCATCCTCTGTCTAGATACTGTCTACTATGCATGACGGGCGCATAATCGCTTAGTGATACCAGATCCTTAATCAACAGTTTCGTCATTAGAGACATTGTTGGAAGAAGAGTTGTTTTCTGAAGATGTAAAGACGATATGTGACGATAATTATAGACCTTCGCTTGCGTAGAATGCTTCCTTGCATAGTACCGCATTCCGCATAACAGGTTTCAACTGCGCCATTTGCGCTATTTGTAACAATAAAGGTTTAGATTTCGGCGTAAAACAATTCATTTTCGACGAGCTCAAGGCAATTGAGATCTATTTTGGAGTTCAAAAAAGCCGAGGCGAGCAATCGCAGGACCGAAATTGCATAAAAGGAGGAACTTAGTGTGCGAGTTCAGCTGTAAGATTGCGAGTCTTGCTGTTAGTACGAGAATTTTGCAGTTCCAAGTTTGTGAGTTCGCAGTAGATTGTGTGCGAACACGCTTTGATCAAGATTCGGATATGGGGTGCGGTAGTTTCCTGGAAATTACTAAGTGACTTTGATTCCAGAATAAGCCCATACTCTTTAAACCATGGTTTCTCTTCATCAGTCGCCAAACTTGGTGGGAACACTTATCCTGAAAATGCAAGTGCAACATGATGCGCCGCGCTTCTATGAATGTTTATGCAGTTTGATACCCATAATCATAACATTCACTACTCAAAAGGATACCTTCATCCAAACAATTGCAATGGTAAGACGCTCTCAAAGAAAGACGTCTTTTGAAGTTCCGGAAAATAATTCTCTGGACCCCATCGATCTTAGTTCTGGTTCTGAACTAGAGATTATCGATGATGATGCCTTGAAATCAAACGCTCCCCCTTCACCAAAAGTTAGGGCAAAACAATCTCCGAAGGGATCTCCAACGAAGGAATCTCCAAAGAAGGAATCTTCAAAGAAATACGGCCCAAATAAAGAATCTCCAGTAAAGAAAAAGGCCAAGGCAAAGAAAACGGCGGAGCTGTTTGAGAACTCACCCAAAAAGAAGGCAGATAAGAGCCGTATTTTGAATCCGTCGAAGAAGATCAATATCTCAGTACTGTCAGAAAAACACCCCGAACCAGAAACATCCGATTCTATACCAGAGGAAGATAATTCTGAAGCTGATATTTCGATTGTTCAAGTGGTGGAGGTTCCTTCTGAAAGCAAATTTCTCCGAAAGAGATCCAAGAAACAGGACCATGTTGAGCTGGTGAAACGCAACCATACTGATGCGGCCGATTTACTTGACACAGACAATTCGGCGGATGAATCTTTCTTCTTTCATGATGCTATTCTGGAACAAATTATACCCGAAGCGACTGATGCCCCATCTGTTATTGAAATTGAAAGTGACTCCGAGGATGAGTTGGTGCTGGCGCCAGTTTCAAAGCTGTCTTCTTCGACAAAAAAATCCACAATTCGTCTTCTTTACAATTCCAGCAATAACATGGTTGAAAAACCGCATGATGAAGCCGTGAATCTTGATACTGTAACGATTCACGAACTTGTGGGTACGTCAGACCTTGTGGAAACGCTTCAATTTAATTTCAGTATTGATTTGGAGTTTTTCTTGACGTATCTTCATCCTGAATTTTCGAAAAATAACCGAAAGATAACCTTCATTTCTGGAAATTCCCAATTGGCTGCACATCCATTGCGCAAAGTGATTGAATCCAAGTTCAATATTTCCGAAGTCGTTGCTCCTTTGCCTAACAGGTTTGCTTCTCATCACTCTAAGATGATGATAAACTTTTATCTGGACAACAGTGTAGAAGTAGTCATCATGACTTCGAACTTGACGCAGTTGGATTTTGGAGGATTGACTCAGGCCGTTTGGCGTTCCGGTAGGTTACAATTGGGTGATACGACTGCTACTTTGGGAAGACGGTTCAAACGCGATTTATCGGGATATCTTGCGAAATACGGGAATGCCAGAATTGAAAACTTAGTTGAGAGACTTGCTAAGTACAACTTTAACTCAGTGGAGGTTGAATTGGTAGCATCCGCACCAGGGGTCTACAGCCTTGATAAGCTCGGATCGAAAGATGAAGCGTATGGTTACGGAAAGCTTCGGCAAGTTCTTCACCGCAATGACTTGCTCATTAAGAATTCAAAAAAATCCCACAATTTGCTCGCCCAAGTTACTTCGATTGCTTACCCTTACTCCAGCAAGAAGGGTGACACCGCTTCCGTTTTCTCCCACTTGTTATGTCCGCTAGTGTTTTCTTCGTGGACCAAACAACTTGAGCCTGGCTCAGCCCCTTCCGAAGAGCACCAGCGAGAGTTCAATTATGAGCCACACATTGTTTACCCTACCGCAAAAGAGGTTGCATCCAGTAACTTTGGATACCTCTCCGGTAGTGCGGTTCATTTCAAATACTCTGGCTCCGTTATTCACGAAAACCAGTACACTCAAAACATCAAACCGTACTTGTGCAAATGGGGACCAACCTCCCAGGTGACCGGTAGAGAGTCTGTGACTCCTCATGTCAAGTACTATGCGTGTGATAACGGGGATAACTGGAAAACACTCAGGTGGGTTTTAGTGGGCAGTCACAATCTCTCTAAGCAGGCGTGGGGTTTCCCTCAGAACAAAACTGGGGGTCAAACTTACGAAGTTTCGAGCTACGAACTTAGTGTGTTGGTGGTGGGACACAAAAAAGGGCTTGTACCGGTGTACAATCAAGATATCTCTTCTGAATCAAACGTGACGCCAGTCAGATTTCCGTTCAAACTTCCACCCACCAAGTACGGCACAGGTGACAAGCCATGGAGTGCAGGAGAGGATTACGGTCTGATGAAGGACAGATGGGGAAATTTCCACCATGGCGGTTATTCGCTTTAGGAGTGACGGTTATCGACGCCTTTCAATTCTTGTGCAGTATTGGATGCTTTTGTTATTTTTTTATTAGTATTTGTATAGTGTTTATGTAGTATATTGTACATTATGTGTTCGAGAGGTTATGTACTAAATCGTTACGCGTGCGCGCACTGATATTCAAAACACCATCTATTTAGACGTGTAACTCAAACGAGAGAGGGAACGGCAACAGCCATGCACATCAAGAAAATCATCATCCAGGGTTTCAAGACCTACAAAAACACCACTGAAATTGACTTGTTGTCTCCCCATTTCAATGTTGTTGTGGGAAGAAATGGTTCGGGTAAATCAAATTTCTTCGCTGCCATCAGATTCGTCCTTTCGGACACATATACCCATATGACCAGAGAAGAGAGACAAGGCCTCATTCACGAAGGATCTGGTACCGTAATGTCAGCATATGTCGAAATTATCTTCGACAATACCGATCGAAGATTTCCGATCCAAAAGGACGAGATAGCAATTAGACGTACGATTGGGTTAAAAAAGGATGACTATCTGATGGATGGAAAATCAGCCACTCGGTCTGATATTATGAATCTATTAGAAAGTGCGGGCTTTTCCAGACTGAACCCATATTACATTGTGCCTCAAGGTAAGATCACTGCTTTAACCAATTCAAAGGATGCGGAAAGATTATCATTGCTCAAAGAAGTCAGTGGCGCCAAAGTTTTCGAAACTAAGCTTCGAGAATCTAATAAAGAAATGGCTAATTCCAGCCTCAAAATGGATCGTATTGATGAGTCCATGGAGAAGTTAGAAGAAAAGCTTTCGGATTTGCAGGTAGAATCGAATGATCTCAAAGAGTATCAGCAATTGGAGAAAAAACGGAAAGTCTACGAATTCAATCTCTTCGACCGAGAATTAACGTCGGTGAGTACCCAAATTGACGAATACGAAGAGGAATATGAGCAAATTGCGTCCACTTCGCAGAAGGATATCACCGAGTTGGAAAAAAGAGAAAAGTCTTGTCAGTCAATTCAGGCTGAAATTGATGAACTTTCATCTAGATTGAAATTGTCCTCTTTGGAAAAGGCTCAAGCAGAGTCTGACTATAACCGTGCATTGCGCCAATTGGCTGAGAAAGAGGCGTTGTCGACTGAATTGAATAACACCCTTGGAAATGCACAGGCTGATGCAAAGCAACAAAAGAATAAAAGATCTCATCTCGGGGCTTTGATCAGAGAAAATGAAACTACGTTGAATTCTGACCTCAAACCACGGTTTTTGAAGTTGTCTCAAGAAGAGGGAATTCTCAATGGTCAAATTGCTGAATTGAGCTTAAAGCAAAGATTGCTCTACGCCAAACAAAGCCGGTTCCTGGAGTTCGTTACTAAATCTGAACGAGACCTGTGGTTGAAAAATGAATTGAAGCAATTAGAAGTTGAATTCAGATCAAAGGAGCAGGAGTACTTGGCTGTCACCGCACAAGTCAATGAGAACCAGGAGAAACTCATTGAATGTGAAAATCAGTTAACTGACTTAAGAGCTGTTTTAGATGATGTGAATCATGAAAAAATGGTCCAGGATATTGAGAAAAGTATTGAAGCGGTTAGATCGCGGATAACTGCTCTATCAGATGAGCGGAAAACCTTGTGGAGATCCGAAATAAAGATTCGTTCTCTCTACGATTCCGCTGAGCATGACCTTATTGCGGCAAATCATAAGGTTTCTCAAACTATGAACAGAGCACAAGCAAAGGGACTCGTGGCTGTTCATGAGATCACAGACAGGCTCAATTTACAAAGTAATGTTTTCGGAACTTTAGCGGAATTGTTTACCGTATCTGACAAATACAAGACTGCGGTTGAGGTTGTCGCTGGCAATTCCTTATTTCACGTTGTGGTTGACACTGATGAAACAGCGCTGATACTTATGAAAGAGTTGGTACGGTCTAAAGCAGGAAGAGTTACATTTATGCCTTTAAACAGAATTAATGTTCCTCCACTTGCGTTTCCTGACTTGGAAGGACACGAATTTATACCCCTTATCAAGAAAATCAAGTACAGCGATGATAAAGTGGGAAAGGCGATTCAGCAAGTGTTTGGGAAAGCCATCGTTTGTGGAAATCTCCAAAAAGGTTCTGAATTGGCTCGCTTGTACAACTTGAATGCTATCACGTTAGATGGTGACCGCGCAAGTACTAAAGGTGTTCTTAGTGGAGGCTTCAGAGATTTCAAAAGCTCTCGTCTAGATTCCCTTAAGATCAAAACCAAGAAGAAGAAAGAGATGATTAAATTGAAGGAAGAATTATCAGCCTGCGCATTGAGACTTCAGACGGTGGGTGAAGAACTCACTGTCGCTAACAATGAACTTGACTCGCTGATTTCAAATTTGGAGAAGCAAAGAATGTCTCTCGAGCCAAGCCGCGTTGAACTCAACCACTTGTTGTCAAAGAAATTCAGCTTAGAGAAAGAAACCAGCACGCTTAAATTGTCGAGCGATAATTTGAATGGTGTTATTTCTAACCTTAAGGCAAAGATTTTGCAGCATAAAGATGAAATAAAATCTGAATTTAGCCAAGCTTTGTCCGATGCTGAGACACAGGAACTCAAGGTATTGTCCTCTGAGCTTTCCAGGGTCGAAGAAAACATCAATGATGTCGTGACCCAATCTACTGCCTTAGAGACCGAAATATCCCGGTTAGAAGCTGAAAACTCCAACTATTCCGCCCAACTCAAGTCCATTTCAGTGTCTCAAGAGTATAATGAGATTGATTCTCGGGAACTGGAAGCATTAGTATTGTCAACCGAGGTAAAGACACTCAATAAAGTTTTGAAAACATTGAAGGTTGAGTTAGACTCGGCGCATTCTAATTTTGCACAACTCTCATCTCAAGTGGAATTGAGACGTCTGCAACTTGAAAAAGCGGACAAGCAACAGCTTGAGGCGGTTAAAAGATTGGAAGGCGTGGGCAAGAAGACCGAGAGAATTTTGTCGAAGAAAGCTATTCTTGATTCTAGAAGAGAAGAAGTACAGGAGAAAATCAGAGAAATTGGAGTTTTACCTGAAGAAGCTTTTCAACAAGAGAACTTCGCTGCACTTTCACTGGACGAGCTTCTTGTGTTTTTGAATGATACTAACAACGAGTTAAAGAGATTTGCCCATATCAACCGGAAAGCTATGGAGCAATTCCAGACTTTTACGCGTGAAAAGGAAGAGTTGGAAGAGCGGAAGGAGGAGTTGGAGCAGTCTAAGGTCTCGATTGAAAAGCTTATGACGTCTTTGGCACAGCAGAAGGATAGCGCAATTCGGAACAGCTTTGAACAAGTATCACGAAGCTTTCAAGAAATATTCGAGAAGTTGGTTCCCAATGGTTTTGGCCAATTGGCAATGAGAACAAAGGAAGATGCCTTGTCTGACGCAGAAGAAGCATCGATTGAAAATTACATTGGAGTCTCGATACAGGTGTCGTTCAATTCCAAGAACGACGAGCAGTTGCAAATCGAGCAGCTTTCGGGGGGCCAGAAATCGCTCTGTGCTATTGCGTTGATTTTGGCGATCCAAAAATGCGACCCTGCCCCATTCTACCTTTTTGATGAAGTGGATGCGAATTTGGACACTCAGTACCGTACTGCGGTTGCGAACATGATCCAGGTCCTCGCCAAGAACGCCCAGTTCATCTGCACGACTTTCAGACCGGAAATGCTCCAAGTGGCAAATACGTTCTACGGTGTCTCGTTCAGCAACAAAGTGAGTACGATTCTGGAAATTGAACAAGAGGATGCCCTCTCATTTGTGGAGGCTCAGCGATAATCAGGCAATATTTATGCGCGTGGCTGCGTCCCATTCAACTCCTAAACGAGCGCAGGAACTGCGGTAGCTTTGATGCTCCAGCGATTGGAAACAGACCAATAGATATATATAAATATATAAGGTCACGGAAGTAGCTCCAGAATTTTTACTAAATGACAAATGTATCCAGATTCATAGGTAACGGCAGGCGAAGTCTCGCGTAACTGTGCCTGATTTCTTGCGCGTCAGACATATAGCACAGCTATATAAGCCATCAGTTGCACCGCAAGCTTCTTCTTCTACACGGAACATGCGGGAAAAGATTCTTAGTCCCGAGCAAATCAAGGATCTCATTGCGAGAGGCAAGAGTGTGGTGATATACAAGGATAAGGTGCTTAACTTGTCCGGATGGATGAAGTTTCACCCGGGCGGTGATACGGCGGTGTATCACATGGTTGGAAGAGACGCAACTGACGAAATGTTGGCCTATCATTCGGAAGACACCATTGCAAGTTTCAGCAAGTGGCAGATTGGAAAGATCAACTACCAGTGGAAGAACTTGCTTCCCCCTATCCAGGGCGGAATCTACCGCCAAGGTGGAATGGCCAAATCTCTGTCCAGATCAGAGAAACTCGGTGATGCATTGGACACGGAGTCGCCAGATGTCTCAGAAAACTCCTCTGACGCCAGCGTTGACTCGGACTTCAATGAGAATCTATTCAAGGCAGGGTATCCTACAGGAAAGGTTTCCCCGGTGGTGCCACAATGTATAGAGGTTGTGACAGCAGATAACAAGGACGAGCTCTTCCCCGTGAACCAAAAGGAAGTGATTGTGAACCCGAAGGAGTTGATGCAAGAATACGATAACCACCAGACCCGCCGAGATTTGTACGACTTGCCGGCGCTTGATTACTCCACCCAAAACGACATCAGAGATAAGTACAACAAGCTCCATGCCACCATCATCAAAAGAGGACTCTATAAATGCCACTACAGCGATTATGTGCGTGAATTGGTGAAGATTTCGTCCTTGTTTCTCTATTCCTTCTCGTTCTTGCGCTTGGGCTACTATACCATCAGTGCGGTGTTTATGGGAGCAGCTTGGCAGCAGATGACGTTCATTGCCCACGATTCTGGACATGTTTCCATCACTCACAACTACCAAATCGACAACATATTCGGGATGGTGATTGCCGACTGGTTTGGCGGCCTCAGTCTCGGGTGGTGGAAACGCAACCATAATGTGCATCACTTGATCACCAACGATCCGGTGCACGATCCGGACATCCAGCATCTTCCATTTTTTGCTGTGAGCACTCGTCTTTTTAGTGATGTGTACTCCACCTACTACGAGAAAGTGTTGTGGTTTGATGCTGTGGCCAAGAGAATGGTGCCCATTCAGGAGTTCCTTTACTACCCCCTTCTTGCGTTTGGTCGGTTCAATTTGTACCGGTTATCATGGACCCACTTGATTTTGGGACAAGGGCCTAGACATGGACAAGCTGCATGGTTCCGGTACTTTGAGTTGGCGGGTTTGTCCTTCTTCTTCTACTGGTTTTTCTATTTGGTGGTGGGCAGCATCGAAGGCGGGTGGAACAAGTTTCTGTACATCATGGTGAGCCATGTTTGCACCATGTTGGTTCACGTCCAAATCACCCTTTCGCACTTTGCCATGTCTACCGCTGATCTTGGTGTCAGTGAAAGTTTTGCGTCGCGCCAGTTGCGGACCACCATGGATGTCGATTGTCCTGTGTGGCTTGACTTTCTCCACGGTGGGCTCCAGTTTCAGGCGGTGCACCATTTGTTTCCTAGATTGCCTCGCCATCACTTGCGCCGGGCCCAGCCGTATGTGATCGATTTCTGTCGTGATGTGGGCTTGCCGTATTCCATCTACGGGTTCGGCAAGGGAAACGAGATTATCATTGGAAAGTTGGCCGAGGTGGGTAAGCAGTGCTCCATCATGCTAGACTGCACCAAGAAGATGAAGCAGGATAACCTTGACTTCATTTGAAGGACCAGAAAGCCTTGACTCGTGATATATCTTGGCCTGGAGGAACGTGATAACGTTACCCGGGCGTCCTGACTTCCTGTGACGCGCCCCATTAGCACCTCTGGCTTATTTCTCTACAGCAATACGTCGATAAATGATTTTCTTGATGCTACTATAATGCTATTGTCCCGCAGATTACATACCCATGATTATATGACCGCCTCCCGATCGATGATGCCGCGGGCGTCCAAGTAAAGTAAGAAATCCATCACCACGTTATTCTCGTTCTCGAACAAGTCGCGCTGCACGAGTTTCGTGAACAACGACCCCGACGCTTTCTGCGCTGGTCCATCTCGTGAATATCTCTGCGGCACCGGAACCTTCATTCCGTTGATAACTTTGACATTCCCACTGCGAGCCGGGGTCTGGACGGGATTCGTGTTGGCCAATTCATGAGAATTTTTGCATTTGGCGCCAAACTTGCACTTTCGGTTGCGGCTAAAAAACTTGCACACCTGTTTCCGGGGTGGGGCCGCTTCCTTGGGCGCAGCGACGGCAGCTTGTTGCTGGGCCATTTTCTCTTCCACATTTTTCCGGGTGGGCCACTTTTTGCGCCGCTCTTCAATCCATTTGGCAATGTCTTCCTCGGTCTGGAGCGTGATGTTCGTTCCTTCAATGAAGATGGGGCTGGCGGAGGGTTTCGGTTCCTCTGGTTTTAGATGTTCAGGCTCCAGTGGGGCCACGATTTTTGCGGGCGTGGTGTTTGGGAGATGAGTGGGGAGGCCATCAAGAAGAGAGGATTTGGTCCGTTTTGTCGATTCGGCCGGATCCGCCGATGGCCGTTTCCGGGGGGGCGGAGGTGCATAGGAAAAGTCCATGGTGATGAGGTTTAGGTTCCACCGATGGCAGAGAGGCTGAGTTCCGACCAGGTGACCGTGGGACATCCGAGGGCGGCCGCCTCGGTGAAACACGAGAAGTTCCGGGGGTATGTGCCCCACAAGACAATGCGGTTACGAGGGTCCTAGCCCGCACCCCTTGCCTGTTTGGGAAGGCGTCTCGCCATTTCCGAGGGAAGAGCCACCACCATGCCGGCCGATGCACACCCATGCCCTGTCATTGATTTCCACCGGCTGTTATTTATACACCGCTCTCCTCCGCCCAGACGACATCACTCTTTCTCCCTCATGGTACGTACCTACCCCCCCCAATTGGGTTTTCGATTCCATACTAACGCCTAGTCCCGCTATCAACAAGGTCCTCCACCCCCACAAGGTGGCTACTACCAGCAAGGTCCCCCACAAGGCTACTACCAGCAACAACAGCCTGTTTATGTCCAGCAACCCCCACCACAAAGAGGTGGCGGCGGCTGCTGTGCTAGTTTCTGTGGGTGCTGTGCTGCCCTTATTTGCTGCTGCTGTGCCGAAGACTGTTTGCTGATGTTGTGCATGGGTTAGTGCTACGTATGCCCACGAGAATAAATAATTCATCTTTGCTGTATGCTGTAGCAACATACGCACTGGAGATTCGGTGCATTCTGGCTTGACGCAAGTTCCGCACGCGGTGCGACCAACGATTAACGGGGAAAACTGGATCGATGTGACGCGTCAATGACTTGGCTGGGGTGTAAATGCATGGGGTGCGTTATGTGGCATTTTACAGGTAGGGGCGATCCCTCGGCGTTCCGAACGAGGGACTCACCCAAATTTGACTCGTCGAACGTCGGTAAACTGAGCTCGGCCCTACACTCGGGTTACTTATACATATGATTGCCCTATATATATGGGATTACTTCTTCTTGGCAGAGGTGCTGTTCTTTGGCAATTCCTTGACGAAAGGAAGGAATTCAGGGGCACCAGGGATGTATGGTCTCAAAACCTCAGGAACGACAATACCGTCCTCCTTTTGGTAGTTCTCCAAGATACAGCACAAGGCTCTCTCAGTAGCAGACAAGGTGGAGTTCAAACAGTGCACGTACTTCTTCTCGCTCTGGTTTTGTTGCTTGATGCCGCATCTAATCTCCAAGTTACGCGATTGGTAGTCGGTACAGTTGGAGCATGACACCAACTCCTTGTACTCCTTTTGGTATGGGAACCACGCCTCCAAGTCGTACTTCTTGGCAGCAGCGTTGTTCAACTCACCAGAAACAATGCCCACCACTCTGTATGGCAAACCAAGGTTCTGGTAGAACTCCTCGGAGTTGGCAATCATCTTGTCAAACTCCTCCCAGGACTTCTCTGGCTCGGTCAACACAAACTGCTCAATCTTCTCGAAGGCGTGGACTCTGAAAATACCCCAGGCGTCCTTACCGTGAGAACCGGCCTCTCTTCTGAAACAAGAAGAGTAACCAGCGTATTTGATTGGCAATTGCTCCGCTGGGCTCTCAAACCATTCGCCCGAGTGGTATGCAGAGATGGGTTGCTCGGAAGTAGCAATCAAGTACTTCTCGTCGTCGCCGTCCATGACCTTGTACAACTCCTCGTCGAACTGGGACAATTGGGCGGTCTTGGCCATCACCTCCTTGTTCATCATCACTGGGGATTGCAATGGGACGTAACCCTTCTCGAACAAGAACGACAAACCGTAGTTGATCAACGCTTGGTTCAAGAAGACACCCCACTTTCTCAAGAAGTAACCACGGTGGCCAACGATCTTGACACCTCTCTCTGGGTCGTAACCGTCCAACTTCAAAAGCACCTCGTGGTGAGAGAACTTGGCAGGCACGTTGGTGGCAGCAGCAATCTCGCCAATCTCTTTCAACGACTCTGGCTTCCAAGTTCTGACCAACTCGTTGTTGTCCTCGTCCATGGAGTCAACGACGCTCTCGTGCACGATGTTACCCACTTGGTTGACCTTGAATCTCAACTCCGCGTCCGCCTTTTGTTCATCCTCGGTGAGGGTCTTCTTCTCGGCAGTCAAGGCGTCCTTCTCGGCCAACAACTCGGAGGCGTCCTCCTTGGCCTTGAACTTCTGGCCAATTTGCTTTTGTAGCGCATTCAACTTCTTGTTCACTGCATCCAAGTCGAATCTGATCTTGGTCCAGTTCTTGTAGCCGGCGATGATCTCGTCGACGATTTCGACGGAGGCGCCTCTTTTCTTTTGAGAGACCTTGATTTGCTCGGGGTTTCCGCCCTTGTCGGCAAGGAAAGCGTTAATGTCCAACATGATTAGGTTTGGGACAAGAAGAATTTTCGGGCGCCATTTTTTCTCCCTATACCCGCGTGTGTGCAGGCCGTTACATCACCTGGGGGCCGGGCTGGCGAAGGCCGGGATTACAAAGAGAAGTTGGGATCTAAGAGAAGTGGGGATCTAATAGAAGTAGGTGAGACTGGAGAAAAGAGAAACACTGTAAGGTGTGTGGCACAGAATGGTGAGGACTAAAGGTCAGAGCAGGTGCGAGATGGGAAGAGTGCGATGTGGGCAAGTCTACAGGCCAAGAGGACATGAAGCTGATGAAATTGAAGCTGACACTGAAGCTGAGATTGAAGCTGAAATTGAAGGTCCGATTTTTTGGGCACTTTAATCTCAATGCATTCAATGGATATTAACCAGTATGGCCGAGTGACATGGCATACACAGGGCCCACATCAGCCACATGACAACTCACGATATAAAGCCCCACGTAAAAAGCCGATGTACCATACAATTCGCATCGCCATCATGCTACTCTTCAATTTCACGCCAATTTCTCTCCAATTATCTCCAGTTTCTTCAATTTCTCCAATATCTCTCCACTCCAATATCTCTCCAGTTTCTCCAATATCTCTCCGGGTACATAGTGCGCACTCGCACCATCTGGATGGACACGCTTCTCCTCGAACGGCTCACCGGGCGCATTTCCGGAGCGGAGTTTGCCGCCACGGTGACGGAGTCGCTCTACTCGTCATTCCAGCAGGACCACGGCGTGTTTCCGGCCAATTGCCACTACAGCGCCGCGGTCAACTCGCTCGCGCTTGAACAAACCGACCACCGGTACCTTCTCAGCGGCAGCGGCGACTCCAGCATCAAGCTCTGGGACATGGGGGGACCGGAGGACGAGGGAGACGAGCCACTGAGAAACGATGGAGACGAGCCGCTGAGACACGAGTCAGACCAGCCGCTAAGACACGAGCCAGACCAGCCAGTCTCCCTCCAGAGCACGGCCCGCCCCATCGTCACCGTCCCCCGCCGCACCGCCCACCAGTTCGGCGTCTCCGCCCTCACGTGGTGGCCCCAGGACTCCGGCATGTTTCTCTCGGCGTCGTTCGACCACTCGGTCAAGGTCTGGGACACCAACGCCGTGGCCGTGGTGCACACGTTCGACATGGGCCAGCGCGTGTACGCCATCGACGTGTGTGCCGCCCGCACCAACGCGTACGCCAGCCAGGCGTTGGTGGCCGTGGCGTCGGACCAGCCGTTCGTGCGGCTCCTCGACCTCCGTGCCGCCGCGTCCGCCCACACCCTCCCCGGGCACAAGGGCAAGACGCTCGCGGTGGCATGGCACCCGGCCGAACCACACCTTCTCGCCACGGGCGGCCACGACGGCGAGGCCAAGGTGTGGGACATCCGGCGCGCCCACAGCTGCCTCGCGCGGTTGGACATGACCAAGACCAACGCGCGGGCGGCGGCGGTGGACCGCCTCAACCTCGATGCGCTGGCTGTCAAGGCGCACCTGGGCCCGGTCAACGCGTTGTTGTGGGACGAGGCCGGCCACGTGCTCTACACTGCGGGCAACGACGACAAGGTGCGGGTGTGGGACATGGTGTCGACCGCGGCGCCGCCGGTGAACCGCTTGGTCAACTACGGCCCGTTGACGCGCAACAAATACCTCCAGACGCTCCCCCTCCTTCTCAGTCCGCGGGCGGAGACCGAGGTGCAGCACTTGCTCTTTGCCGCAGACTCGGGCGACGTGCTCGTGTTCCGCGCGCTCGACGGCAAGTTGGTGTCGCGGCTCCAGCGCCTGGGGGCCAAGCACACAGTGCGCACGGCGTCGATGGTGTACGGGGCGCCGTACTCGGCCACGTACATGTGCGGCACCATGGACGGCGAGATTGTGGTGTGGCGGGGGGCGCGGCGGGCGCCGGACGTGGAGACCGGGATAGACGAGGCGCTGCGGCGGGAGGTGGGAGATGTCAGTGTGTCGCGGGCGGCGCTCTACGACGACCCGTACTTTGGCCCGCGGTAGTTTGCGGCGATGTTTGTGCTGATCGGTTACTAGGTTCAATTGAGATTCAATTGAGATTCGATTGAAATTCGATTGAGTGATGGTTTCTTGATTGAGTGATTTCTTGATTGAGTGGTTATGTGTTCTTGGAAACCAGTTCCCCAATTGATTGGCGATGGGTACCTCGATTAACTTTTTCTTCAATTGATGAGTCACCTGCTCGTCAATTAATTGGTAATATGTTGCTCGTCAATTAATTGGTAATATGTTCCTCAATTAGTGGGTAATCTGCTCCTCAATTGATTAGGGACCTGTTCCTCGATTGATTGGTAATCTGTTCCTCTATTAAATCGTGACATTTCAGTTGGTGACCTGTCCTCGATTCATTAGTGACATGTTCCTCAATTCTACTCCTCAATTAATAACCTGTTCCTGAAAATCAATTAGACCATTGCTCTTGCCGTTGTTGTTTCTGGCTGTTTAGGGTCACTCCCACGGAATCTCCTGCGTTTACTCTTTGCCCCGGGCTCGTCTGTACTGTTTGCATTCTATGGCGAGGAACCGAAATCAACCATGCACATCTGCAGTTACTAGTTTATTTCGGACATCCAGAAATTCTGATACGAATCTTTTTTGTTTCCTGTAAGATTTGGTAGATGGTGCCAATTCAACCTTTCCCTGGATCTCTCCAGACCAGACACGAATATTCTTTATTCCAACTTTGTGGTGCAGTATTCTAGGATACCATGTCCGGTATCATTTCTACAATCCATAGCTCAATTTGACTAACCCATCGGACGCAGCCAATCGGCACAATCCAATCTCGTAACGGTAGTCGTAAAACACTCTCCACAATTCTCACTCCAGCCGCACACGCCAACCGCACTCAGTGCCGATATTCGCACTTTTTACCCACAGTGCTCGTCCATTGCAAATCACACCTTCAGGGCCCAAACCTCACCTCCTCCACCCAAATCCCTACCCAACCAAATACCCGCAACGCCGTGGATATTCACAAGCACTAATTCAACCACCAATTAAACCAAAGCACCGTCCCGCCCAAGCACACGCCCAAACTGGCCCCACCAGCCACGTCTCCCTCCCGGAGGCACGGGTGCACGCCCATGCCCACCTTTTCATCATCGCGACTATTCCAACTCCTCCAAGTTCACATCAAAACAAATGAAACTTAAGTTGCAGGTGGTGCTCCTCCCCGTGACGTCGGCCGACACCCCGACATCCGAGGTAGTGTCCTACAAAAAGTTTCTTCACCTCACCGACCCGACGTGCACAATTGGTCAGGTATGTGACTCGTTGATTCTGCGCTACTACCGCCTCTACCCTGACGCGGACCAACTCGTGGTAGAGGGCGTGCAAGACAACGACCGCTGCGACTTAGACCCGGAATTTGTTGCCGAAGACGTTTTTGGCTCGGGCGACGTGCTCCGCATCCTCGTGGACAATGTGCTACCGGTCTACTCCCGCGAAACCACCATTCTCGCCGATGCCCACTCCACCCTCGTGGGCCGCAGCCTCAAGCGCCGCAATGACACTCTCGACGCCACAGACAGTCTGTTCAAGCGCTCTCGCACCATCTGGGGCTTGCGCAAGGACTCGTCCGTGCTCCGAAGCAGCAGTCCTCCGGAAGAACAACCGGTGCACCGCGCGATCGCGGGACCATCCTCGCCCGTGTCGTTGCCGCCGCCCCATCACGAGGCCACGGCACCACTTATTCCCCACAAACGGGATTCCCCCGTGCCGGCGCGGACCGGACGCCGCATCACCTCGGGAATGTTGCATGCGCCGCCTCCTGAGCCCAGAGCCAGCTCTGAGCACACCAAAAACGACCACGCGGCCCACTCCGTTGCGGCGGAAACTGAAAAACCCTCTTCTGAGCCGGAGGAGATCGAAGACGGCACCGACAGCGACAATCTGGTGTCCAACCGACTGCTCAAAAACATCGCCAAGAGAGACACCCAGACGTCGTTTGTCAACCCGGTGAAACTTGCGCCGCCCGTGTCCAGCCCGGGGAAAACACCGTCGAAGAAGGCGCCCATGATCACCCTGACCCCAGCCAAGCCTATTGCAACCCCTCCAAAGCCCAATATGGCCCCGCTGGTGCAGAAACCGCACGAGGCACATGTTTCGCACGGCAAGATTAACCTTGGCGGTGCAAACGGGCTTTCAAGTCAACCGCTGCCCTTTTCTCCACCCGTGAAACCGTTGGCTGTTGCAACGCTTACCAGTTCCACTCCTTCGCAACTCTCCCGGGCGCCAGCCTTACTGTCGCCTATTGCGAACGCGAATGTCTCCATGGACCTGCCCCTGCAATCAGCCACCAAAGCAGCTCAAACTACACCGGGTGCACATTCCCACAAGCTTCCAGCGGCCGCTTCTCCCAGCAAACCGACCCCCGGACCAAAAGCAAAAGAAGCGGGAGTAAAGATCTCAGACATCTTGAACCAGCCTCTCAGCCCGAAAAAGATGTCCACTGGTTTGGCTAAATCTTACAGTTTACCGAAAGTCAGAGTGGCACCCACTGCCCCAACTAAACCCACCGAGGCCAACAATGCATCGAAATCTCCGCTGGTTGTATCAGTTCCAACTGCGACGAAAAATACCGAGATCATCCCCGACAACCCTCCCCAGCCTTCAGTACCATCCAGCACACAGAATGCAAGTGACAGCCTCTCTTACCCGGCGCCCACCACTCCAGTAATCGCCGAGGCATTGGAAAAGCAAAAGAGTGCAAAACAAGCGCCAGTTGAAAATGTCAATTTGAGCAAGGAAGAAATTTTGGGCATATTCAAGCACGGTATGCGCATCCCCAATAAAATCACCAAGAAGCTCAGCGGGCCAGCTCCGGACACTGCCAGTTTCAGAGACGAAGAGGAAGAAAAGCGCCGCATCATCGCTCAACGCAATATGGAACAGAATGCGAGAGAATTAGATAACAGACTTCGAGCGGCTACTGCAAATAAAGCAGGAAACCGCGAGAGAAACTTGCGTTCGAGGGTGACTCTCCAAGGAGTTGCTAACTTTGTGACCAATCTCGAAGTGGGGTCCGAGAGAGACGAAGAGAAAGAAAAGGCCAAGGAACAAAGGGAAAATGAGCTTCCCCTTCCTTTTAGCGAATTTGTGAGCAAGTCCAAACTCTCATCTGTATTCGTTAAATTGAAGAAATTGGACGCTAAGATTACAGCGCAACTAGAAACAGAAGCACAAGCGAATATCGCAGTCAAGGATGAACCAAGCACGCCAAAAATGTCTAAAATGGGAACTGTGGCATCAAAGGGCCCCGTGCTGGATGGAAAACCATCACCTCCTCTGAAGCCCGACTTTGAGCCCAGACAGACCCTGTCTGATCCAAGAGAAATAAGCGAGATCGATGACATTGTCGAACCAGTTGGTCTACAATCGCCTACGTCGCAAGCTGAAATTGAGTCTCCAAGGGCCACACCAGTGGAGGAACCGGCCGAGACTTCAGATGATTTTGAAGCTGAGATAAGTTCCGAATCAGAGTCAGATGAGTCAGATTCTGATGAGAGTGTCCGAATCCCTATTAGGGTAAATAAGCGCACGTCCACTATGACCCCAAGACAACAAAGACAACGGCGCAAGTTGCGGGGATCCGCGAAGGAATTGGCGAAACCATCTACCGATGAGGATATTGTTCTTTTGGACACTTCAGAGTCAGAAAGTGAACCAGCCGAAGTTGTTGAATTACTGACAACTTCACTGAAATCAAGCAATGTCACAAAGGCTCAGACCACTAAGAGTAGTGAAGCCAAGGAATCTGCACTGCCTTCCGTAGGTACCGCAGCAAATATTGGTGATGATGCAGTTAAATCTAGTACAAATACCAATACTCCTACGAAGGGAACTTCGAAGGTAGATACTCCTGCTAAGACTAACACTCCTACTAAGACTAACACTCCTACTAAGACAAACATCCCTGCTAAGACCAATACTCCTGCTAAGACCAATACTCCTGCTAAGACCAATACTCCTGCTAAGACCAATACTCCTGCTAAGACTAACACTCCTGTTAAGACCAATACTCCTGCTAAGACAAACACACCTGCTAAGTCCAACGCACATGCTAAGGATAATTCTCTCGTTGATAACAATACTTCTGCAAGGTTGGTTACTCCCGCAAGACCGGCTACAGGGACGCAGGAACATACTGGTTTCAATTTTCAACCAAAGCCAAACAAAGATACTGCTACCTCTACTGTTCCGGTCGTAGCTGTTGCGAAACCCAGCATTTCTTCTCAACAAGATCAGAAAGGATTAAAAAGTTCTCAACAAACGAGTCAACCATCGGCAGTTACTCCAAAATTAGCCAAGCTTTCCAGTTCAACATCTGCGAAGAAAAGCAACTCAGACTCAATGGAGATTGATTCACATTCGTCAAAAAGTCCTGAGATTGAGACGGTTTTCGCAAATGCCTCATCAACAGTCACCGTTAAAAGAAATTTACTTGAACCAAATGTGTCTCCGAAAAGACAAAAGGTCGAAGCAATTGCAACTCATGTTGCTGACAGAAATAAGGAGAGTATCGTACGCGAAGACAACGCATCGGCTACCGAGGTCCCACATAAAGCAAAGGTAGTTAACGCCGAAAAGAATGAAAAATTTGCTGACATCAAGAATGCAACGCAGGAAAAGCCGAACAACAATTCAAATGGTTCCAAACCCAGTCAAAAAACCCATCCTAACTCTTCTATTCAAGAATTACCGTTGGGCATAATCGGTTACTCCCAAGGTGTCAGTTTGCCAGCACCAAAGAACGAAGGTCCTCAAAAAACTGGATCTTCTTTGCAGGCCAAGGAACAAGATATCAAGTTGCTCAAGAACCTGCCTCTGATCGAACCAAAAAGTCACTCGGAATCATCACAAGGAAAGATTCAAGCCACACCCAAGAAGGTGTATACCCCTCTGGTTAAGGTTTCTTCTTCCTTGGGGGATTCTCTGCAAGGGACGCCGCTGAAGAGGAAGGTTGAAGCTGCTGGTAACGTTGCAGGTTTAGGTCATAAGGCAGACACGAATGCTTTGCAGACTTCTCAGATCAATACCTACAAACCAACAACTAAAGAATTTGGTCTGGACCCAGAAAAGGTTGTTAGCAAGAAACAGAACGATCAACCTGTCAAAATTTCTGACGTCGCTAAAATCAATGATGGTGCTACTAAGGACAGCATGAATGAGAAAAAGGCCGCGACTGTGCAACCGGACACAATTGAGCTTGACTCCAAACCAAACTCGTCGGCTGATGAGGCGCCACGGCAGCCTGATTCAAAATCTGATTCTGATTCCGACTCCTCTGAGTCTGATTCAGACTCTTCTGATTCCGATTCCTCTGATTCCGATTCCTCTGATTCCGATTCTGACTCTGAAGCTGAAGCGAATGTGAAACAAAGTCCAACTGTAAAGAAAACGTCGGATACATCACAGACTACCACTCTTAAATCATCAGGAACCAAAGCGCTCAAACCTCAAAGTTTTGAGAAGGTTGATGTGAGAGTCGAACAAAAGAAAACAAATGATTCTCAGCTGACTCAGAAGCTTGTTCAAGAAGTTAACACAAAGCAAGGCCATCTGCTCAAAAATCCAGTCGTGGAAACTAAATTGGCACAGACAAAGGCTGATATTAAATCTAATGTCACACAAAAGATTTCGACGAATAACTCTAAATTGGTACAGAAACCTGTCTCAACCGAGGTAGACAACAAGGTGAATCATCCTATCAAGAAAGACAAACTGGATGGAAGAAAAGAAAGCATTCTGGACAAGAAGACAGCAGAAATATTGAGAGAGGTGTCAAAAAAAAGAAGAGAAAGCATCAGCCTGAAGCCTGCTGACTCTAAAATAATCCCAAAGAAGCCATCTCAAAGCGATCTTGTCGAATCTAGCTCTGATAGCTCATCATCGGAAGAAGATTCTCAAAGCGAAGACGAATCCGATTCAGACTCTTCGGAATCGGATGCGGAAACAGCGAAAAAAGCATCAGCTCAACCTACAAAGGGAACTGCCCCAAGCTTAGTAGCGAGTCGTCTTTTACCTAAGCGTCTTAACTCCTTGAGCAGTCGACCATTACAAAAATTGGCCGCAGTGAGTCCGCCCGTCGTTGATGCCAAGCGGTGGAACGAAGGAGTTAAAACAGTCTCAGTTGATACCCCATTTTCTAAGTCTTCAAGTGACGAAGAAAAGTCAATGGGCAGCCAAAAGATTAGTTCGAGTGGAGTTCCACCAATTAATGTGACTTCCTCGAAAACTGCCCCGAATATCAATTCGGTGAATGGAAAGCCTACTGGGGCGAAACAGACCGCGCCAACTCGTGCTTCCCCAGTGAAGAAAACACTCTTGACCTCACTCGCAGATCTAGCATCTCGGGGTGTGCCTGATGTTTTAGATGCGAAGGAAAAGAAAAAACTTGCTACGTCACAAAAGGTCGAACCAGCAGCTAGCGATTCAGAATCGGGGTCGGATTCTGAATCCAGTTCGAGTTCTGACTCGAGCGACTCAGATTCAGATCTGGATTCTTCGGGGGATGAAAAGAGCTCTAAGTTTGTGAGTTTGAAAAAATTGTCGGCGAACAACAAAACCAAAAACAAGAAGAAGAGCAAAAACGGATTCTTCAGCATGATGAAGGATGCGAAAAAGAAATAAACATCTCTACCAGAATTTACTGAATATTGCAAAGAAATTAGACAAATTACTTTAAAGTGGTTCCGCATAAATAAAAATATTGAATGAACTAAAAATATATTAAATGGACCTGCCAAGAACATCGATACTCCAGGCACGATAATTGTATTGAAACGTTTTTCTCTTTCTCCGCAGAGAACCCATTCTGTAAGACTGGCTGATCAGAGACAAAATATCTTCAAATAGATCATTTATCCACTCCTTTGCGACCTCAGGTTGCTCAAGATAGAGCGCACCAACGTATTGTTCAAAGTAATCTGCAACAAACTCCTCCTCGTACCTGACGAGAAGAGGATCATCCTCTTTTGAACTGGTCAAAGTGTTTGAAATGTAAGATGTTTGAAGAATATTGGTAACGATGGGGTCATCAAGAGCCAAATGCAAGTTGTAAGCAATTGCCAATTTCAGTAATAAGGTGTTGGTAGCTAATATGGTCTTCAATAAATGGTAAGTTTTCTTGCCAAAGGAGTCATCGTCTGAGAATGGGTAGCATTGACGAAACCTATATAAAAATTCTGAAGACTCTTTGGCCAAAAAGAAATCCCCTAGGCCATCCAAGAACAGCAAATCATAGCGAATGATCCGTAAGATCGAAGGTGAAACGTCTAAACCTTCCATTACCAAAGCCTTGCGGAAGAAATGGTTTGAATCTTCGAACGCACGGTATAACTCTTTGTGAAGAAGAGCTTTCGCGAGTAATTGTTTCGATTTGAGTTGGGGAAGAGGGGGCAACATAATAGGATTCATATTCTCCCCAATAGTGATACAAATAGGTCCTATCGATGGTTTATACAACTTTTTGTAGTCAATTCTAACCATTCCGTAATATCTTCGAGCAATCTTGCACACCCGCTTTTCTAATGCATTCGCTGGTACATTTAACGAGATGTGTGACCCACCCAGGTCCAAGTACAATTCGAACACCTTATCGATCAACGATTCAATGTGCTCCTCCTTTTCGGCAAGAAGCATGTATCCCACGGAAACATAGAACATCTTGAAATTGGGCACTCTGGCCGAGGTTCCAAGTGAGATCAGCAGATGAATATATTCGGAGAAAGAAGAGTTAACAGTGCACTCTCTCTTAACAAACTGGGAGATTTCAAATACGGTGTTCTTGATCGTCCCTCCTCCACCTTGAAACACTAGAGAGGACAATTTTTGGTAAGCTTGGAGCTTTATATGGTCCAAACCAAGAATGAATAGATGATGCTGTAACCACGAACCGATTTTCGTAGTATTTTTGGGGGTTTCCGGAACCCTTGGAATGATAATGTCGGAATGCATTCGCGTATTGGTCCGAACGGCGTGTTGCAAGATCCGAGGCTTAAAAGCGCCATAAACCATTGGGTGAGTCATTCTTGCTTGAAGTAGAGCACTGACCTAACTAAATCAACCTTCAATGAGGATCTAGACCAGTGGCACTATACAACACTTGCGTCATTCGTTATATTATTACACGCACAACGTGCGATAAGATAAGCGCAGGATGAAGAAGCAAGAGGGAATATTAGATATATGACGCTTCCCCGAATCCGTCAGGGAGACATTTTTATCCAAGATAAGCCAAAAAAAAAAACATGTGAATGACCGATCAACGAATTGAATTGCTATATATTTGGTACAAAAGTGAATAACCGTGAATGATGTTGTTGGTGTGAACTGCGGGGACAGAGTACGTTAAGATCGCACGAACAGCGTCATTCTTTTCTGACCCATTTTGCCACTAATCCTACACCTCGCTAAAGTTTGCTTTTCAACTCGAGCAACAGCTTGTAGACACTATAACCCACACCGTAAGAAAATTCATAACCGGAACCACCAGCACCATAGGCATTGATAACATTGGTGCCATTATGGTTATCCACGGATAGATTAAGCCCACCTTCCCGAGCGGGCCTAAACCCAACATTAACCCGAACAATATCAAAGTACTTCAGGCCATTGTCGTCAATTTTCATTAACTCTGGGAACAATTTCGCTCCGCGGTCAAGAAGCGCTTGCGTATCCGCTTGTCTTTGCGCCTCATCGGTTTCGTGAGGTTGTTTTGTGCCGCCCAAAACCATTCCGCCGTCCAATGGCCGCGGGATGCAGAAAGTCCACTCATTACTAGCCAGCTGATGAGTCACAGTAGTGTTAGCAAATTTGTTTCCCGTGGGCGGATTAATTAGAAGCGTCTGACCTCGAATAGGAAAACACGCGGCATCATATCCACCACTCCATTGCAATCCCATTCCAGTACAGTTGACAATGACCGGGGAATTAGATTCGGCATACTGGAGAGCTTCCGATAACGATGTAAGGCGAGCGTTGACGAACCGTACATCGTACTGAAATTTCAACTTGCGGTAGAGGAAAGTCAAGTAGTGGGGCGAATTCACCACATATGTGTCGTACTCGGTGCCCATCTGTACCCCAGAGGGCAATTCTGATTTTTCGAGAACACGGAACCCGTCTATTTCCTCGCGATATCCCTCGGTAAGATTCTGGTAGAAGCGGTCCGGCGCACCAAAGAACTCTTTGCCTTTGACAAACTTAATGGACGACTCTGGGTTTGACTCAGCAAGATTCTTGAAGCGGGAAAGTGTGACCCGAGACAATGGATAGTCTTTGAGCTCCGCCGCATTTTTGGATGGAAAGGGCCGAAAGTGAGCTCCCGCCCATGGAGAGGTATATTGCGGCAGATATGGGATAGATTCGGGATCATGCTCGGCCACCACTGTGAGCTTGAGTGGACGTTGATAATTCTCGGCAATCGCAAAGGCACTTGAAAGGCCAAGCACCCCCGCACCGACAATCACTACTTCAGTCATTAGTAAGAAAGATACAGCACAAGAATCCGCCAACGGATAAGAGTTCATACAGGTACCGCGATATCCGGGGAAGTGGCTCATATCGACCAGTGGAAATAATCACAAAGTACGCAGCAAAAAGAATTCAAATATATGGCCGGTGTGCTCGGCCGAGTGTATTAAATTTATAGCTACGCTTCTATTCCACCCGAAGCGAAATTACTTGTACAAGTTCAACAAGTCAACACCCAAGATGTCAACCAAAGTCTTACCTGCCGCGACGACCTCTTCATCCTCGTATCTTCTACCACTGAGCTGCACACCGATTGGTGCACCCACAAACTTCTCTGGGTCGTAGTTATCGAGCTCGAGCTTTTCCAAGTCAGATCTGAACTTGTACGAGGCGTGAGACTCATCCCACTTGTCCACTGCAGGGTCTTGGAACAAACCAGTTTGGATAGTCAACGTTGGAAGGTCAATGAGGTTGAACAAAGAGGTGTAGGACCAGTTGTAGATCTCTTCTGGTCTAGGGGCAACGTTAGAATACGCAGGGCTGATGAGGAAGTCGACTTGGTTTTTGTTCAACCAGTCAGAGTATTCCTGCTTCAATTGGTCTCTGATGATATTCAATTGTCTGTTTTCTGCCGAGGTGTAGTTCTTGGAACCATCGCCAAAGTTCATCGCCCACTTGGTCAACTTGACCAAAGGCTCACCCGAGTCAGACAACAACTTTCTTTGCATGTAGTTACCGTCACAGGAGTACATCTTGTGGACAGTATCACGGGCCAATTGGGTCTTGATGGGCTTGAATTCGACCACCGTCACTCCGGCAGCAGTTAATTTGGCCTCGATCTCCTTCAATCCTCTGGCAATTGGAGGAGTGGGCTTGACAAGACCATCGTCATACATAATGGCAACGGTCAACGACTCAGGCTTAGGCTTCTCAACCTTTCTCCATGGCAATGGAACAACCGTACAGTCGGTCGTCCATGGCTTGCCGTAGTTGATGTAAGTGTCCATGAACAAGTCGATGTCTTCAACGGTTCTTGTAATTGGGCCTTCCACAGCAGGAACAGACTCCTGGCCTGCACCACTGGAAACACCACCAACCTTCGAGATTCTGTGAGTAGTAGGACGCAAACCGAAACAGCCAGAGAACGCCGCTGGACCGCGGATGGAACCTCCAATATCGGAACCAACACCAATTGGAGTACCACCAAAAGCAACAATCGCACCCTCACCGGAGGAAGAGCCACCAGAGGTCAATGCCAAGTTGTACGGACACTTGGTAACACCAATGAAGTTGTTGTTGGAACACAAGTGCATCATGGTCTGCGGCTGGTTAGTTCTGACAAAGAACACCGCCCCCAAGTCCTCCAACACTTGAACCGTGATACCGTGCTTTTCAGGAACATTGTCAATCAATGACACATAACTGGCGTGGGTGCTTTTGCCCTTGTAGTTCATCTGCTCCTTCAATGAGATGGGGAGACCGTGCAATGGACCTAAGGTCTTTCCGTGAGTGGCAAAGTACTCATCCAAGTATTGGGCTCTCTCCAAACCTTCTTGAGGGAAGAGATCCAAGGCGCAGTTGGTGAATTGGTGGGCAATGGTGGCTCTCTTAGCAAATGCCTTGAAAACATCAACACTGGTCCACTCACCGGAAGCCACCTTCGCCACAATGGTAGTAGCAGACGAATCGGTGATGGCAAATTCTTGTGGGGTCAAGAGCTTGTGGTCGCGCAAGTACTTGACGGAATTGAATTGTTGTTCGGCCAATTCGTAGGTTGCAGCGGGCAACTGCGTGGAATACTCCGGCAAAATGTTGTCCGCTAACTTTTGTCTGTACGCTTCCAACTTTGGAAGGTAGTGCTTAAACTTCTCGGCATCCTCGTAGTTATCGCACTTATCAGTGGTCAAGAAATCGGTGTAGGCAACCATGGCTTGGGAATGGGTTGGGGAAAAAGTGAGGAAGGAAAGAAGAAGCGAGAAGATAAAGAAGAATAAATTAAACCATTGGCACAGCACTCGGATCAGCCGCGATATATATGTCTCGAGGGAACCATGCACCGTCTTGCCCCATTGGGAAGTTCGTTCGAGCACTTCCGCTGGGGTCCAAAGGGAAAGGTGTCAACCTAGGGTCTGGCGCGTTTATCTTATTCGAGCGGAATCGCACGCGCGGCCCTTGGCTGCGATAGGAAGGTCCATGCGAAGGGCACTCGTTGTTACACACCGGATAATGTATCCCATCCGATACTGTAGCCATCCATGGCACATATATCAGTGGTCGTATATAAGAGAATAAATACCCGGGGTCCCGCCCCTCCAAAGTTCACAAAGAACCGTATTGCCGATCTGGCCAGCAATAACCAATAACAAAACGGAGTAACCCCCGGCCTCAAGGGCGATTGTTCTCAGCCCCCAAAAAGAAGTTTCTTGCCCATGCTTTCCCACTAACGGAGGACAGGTTCCATTTGGATGTATCCAACCACAGCGACGTGGTTTCGCCTGTACGAATACCGTGGTATTGTTGGAAAACATAGTACGCATACTCGGCCCAAAACCGAACAATCAACGCAAGTACTTCAACTGCAACAATGACCCCGATCGGGATACAAATGGCCAAGAGGGCCGATCCACAGATGCATGAAACCACATATTCGGTGCGCGCAATATGGGAGCATGCTAGCGTGGGAACAAAGAGCCCACACGTGTCCGTACCGCCCAGTATCATCATAAAGACAGAGTAGCAAAACTGTCGATGATTAAATAGGGGCGTGGAGGCTTTTAAATTATTCTGGGACATCGCCTAATTATTATGAACCACAGGGGTTGGTGGAGGGCATATAGACCTGATATTGCATAGTCCGGAGTAGGGGGTTTTGCCGCAGTTTCGGCTATTATTTTGATGAGAAGCTCCTGATATGGAGCCGGTTTGATGAAATTGAGCCAGAAATGGGGAAACGTGAATCGAATGCCCGTAGTGAATGATTTCCCTCGGCGGAAATTTGTCGGGCTTGGCTACACTCAAATGCTATTGTTCTCCGAGCAAAATCTCAGATAGCGCACTGTGCGTCTTCATGCTGGCGCAATAGACACAAAGTAGTGCATGGCGCTGTATCGAAACTCTCTTTGACACGCCCGTGGACTAATTAGAACGCGGATGTGATCTTGCGTGTGCGACTCATATATCGGGTTGAGATCTTGCTATGGTTTTTGGCTGTGGAATAAAATGATGGGCTCCTGACTTGTTTGAAGCGAAGATAGTGGTGGGAACCGGCTACTCCGAAAATAATGTTTCCTTCTTTCACGTCAGAGCGCCAGTGAATTTGGAGTCACAGATTTCGTCGTTAGGCGAGAGCCACCTCTCCACTTGCCCTACTTTTCGCAGATGTGTAGTTACCCGAAGATGCGCACCACACCAAAAAAAAAAAAGCTTCCAGGCCCAATTCTATTACGCCTAACAACACTGTGCGACAACGAATGGTATGTGAAATGATGATTACACATCAACCTTATCTACATTATCTGTAGCCTTCGGGCGGTGAAGTGAAAAGTACTCTGACTAACACATACAGGCTGATTCTGATCTTTTTTTTTTTTTTTTTTTTGGCTAGGAACGAGTATCCGAAAAACCTGTGGATCGGACACTTTGCACTAAAGCTATTTTCCGGAAGTGTATATTCTCTGCTGTTGTTAGTTCGATTGGTTCATCTGTTCATCTTTTGATTCACCTTGTGTTTCATCTCTTTTCATCTCTTTCCTTTCGTGTTTCATCTATTGTCTTGGCGTTTGTTCCGTCTGTTCCATTTCTCTATCCACATTTTCTCTCCAGCTGGCTAGTCTCCCACATTTAGGGATGCGCGTGTAACTCACCGCATTTTACACGTAAAACACCATACTACCAACATATCCCCTTTGGCCCTCCCAATCTCCATCTGTCTTTCTCTCGCCATCCCCCCATGTTCTCCACGCTAAACCTGCACATGTTAGGGATGGCCCGTACGCCACTCTTTCGGATCCCAATGCCAGTGACCCGATCAAAAGGCTTGGCCTCGCCTCCGGTTGAATTCAAGACCAAAGCAAGGGTGTCAAAACCGCGCATGTCCAACCGCAAAACCCCCAACAAGACGCCTATCACGATAGATGGCACATCTAATATCGAGAGCGTGTTCACCCGGCCGATTCCCGACGATCTTCTGCTACCACCGGAATTTATCGACCATCACGAACCTAGGTTCATTGACGGCATCAGGCACGTGTTGACAATAGACCCGTCGCTATACCCCGTGATAGTGCACGGCCCGTTCACTGCCTTTGCCAAAACCGATCGATCTGCGGAAGCGGAGTCGGCGGTCATCCACCGGTACTGGTACGAGTTGATCTCGTCGGTGATCGGGCAGCAAGTGTCCGGATCCGCTGCCAAAGCGATCCAGAGCCGGTTTGACCAGCTCTTTGACGGAGTGCCGGAAGCGGCCAAGGTCGAACACAAGAGTGACGAGCAGCTTCGCGGCGCCGGGCTTCTGGCGATGAAGTGCAAGTACGTGCGGCACATCAGCGAGACGTTCGCCACACCGTGTTTGCTCACACAACTAGCGTACTACAAGAACAACACCAACGCGGACATCATCAAGGAACTCACGCGACTCAAAGGGATTGGCGAGTGGACCGCGCGGATGTTCTCTGTGTTCTCGCTCCGCGAGTTGGATATTTTCGCGTATGACGACTTGGGAGTGGCGCGCGGGGTGGCACGGTACTTGGAGAACAGGCCGGCGGTGCTTGCGGAAGTAAAGCAGGGCGTCCACGCGGTGGAGGAACTCAAAAAGGGCCTTGCGAAAAAGGGCAAGTTCCAAACCAAGACGCTGAAGCGCACGTGGACGCCGCTCCACGACGAGTACGTCAAGTTTTTAGGGCTCCGGTTCGCACCGTACCAGCTGGTGGCGATGCTCATCATGTGGCGCCTTGCGTCTACAAACCTCGAGGTGTTCGAAAACGTTCGCTAACTATAGCATAAGAAACACGGCAAACCCCACCACCGCGTAGTACGAGTAGCACACGCACAGTGCACTGCCCTCGATGGTTTCGCCGCCGATGTTGATTGTCTTCGACTCTTCTTCCTCCTGCTTCTGTTTGATCTTGGTGAGCTCGCGCTCGATTTGGTCTTGGCCGTAGTCGAGGCCCGGGCGGCGGAGGAACTGCAAGTCTTTCTCGCGAAAGTGTTTCTGGTGCACGAGATAGTCGATGAAGGCGTCAATGTCAAAGTCCGCCACCGACGGTTTGGCCGCGGCCGCTTGCGCCTTGTGCGATTCCACGAGGTACTTGGTCCACGCGCGCAAATCGCCGCTGTTGTGGTAGGTGTAGCTGGTGACCTTGGAGTTGAGCGAAACCGGGTTTGCGGCGGCGGTAAACACCGATTGGCGCATAAAGTCGCTGTACTGCTCGAGCCACCCGGGCATGAACCCGGGGGTGATGACTGGGGCCACTACGGAAGTCTCGGGGTGCAACATGTGGGCGGTGCAAACACCCACCACTAGCCACCACGGATTCATTACTGGGGAGAAGAGAGACGAGACAAGAAACAAGAAACAAGAAACAAGAGAAAAGAAAAGATTCCGACTAATACCTTGGAAGATGGGTTCCAATCAGACGGAAGATGTTCGGAGGTTGCGGTGGAGAAGAGACGGTGGTTTGTGATTGTGTCGGGTGGATTGTTGCGGGTGCAAAGTGCACGCAAACACACCGCGGTACTGCACAACGACGCACCGCCCAGCGAGGCAGAAGCGCATCACCCTGTCAAAACAGCCACCATCTCCCAAACCGTACAAACGCCGCATAAACCCACCGCATTAACCCCGCCCCATAAACCTGCCCCTCGCGTCGTCCGGAACAACCCAAGCGCCGCAAACTCCGCAAACACCCCGGCCCAACGCCCCGCGCCCACCGATGGCGACACACAGCAACAAACCGGCGCACCCGTGCCTCCTGGACCGCAGAGGAACCCTAGCCATATGCCGGCGCCCCTTCACCCCGAGGTGACAAAGGCCCACATGAAGGACACCCCAGTGTTTGGAACAAGACCTCGTGCCAGGCCACGGCACCTGCGGCATGCCGTGGGAACAATGACGCCCGGCCCGGTTGGGAAAACACCCGAACCTCTGCCAACTTCCCCCCATCGCACGGTTCCTCCTGCAACCGCACCTCTATTTAAATGCGCTCGACCTCTTTTCCCAAATGCGCTCTGCATCTGAGGGTTCACACCTTCCACCTCGCACCGCAATGTAGATCCGGGCCCCCTCCGGAGCAGATCCCCCATGACTATCGCCGGCAGTATTCTGCTCTCGGGGGGCCCTTCCCCTGGCCTCGCGCTGCCCCTTGTCCGTCGCGTTGGCCTTCCTACATTCTTCCCCTCGACACTTCGCCTCACTTCTTCCATCTTCCCCTGCGCTCATGCGCACCGCCTGGTGCAGGTCGGTATGTGCCTGACTCGTACTAGGGTATATTTTTGTCTGTTGTGTTACACCTCCACCACCACTCTTCCGGTGCTTGTTCTATTGTCTGCTTCCGTTCCCCCCTCGCGCCGCGCCGTCTCCACTCACTGCAACCCGCCCCGGCCCTCGTCTCGTGCCACAACCCGCCCCATCCTCTCCCTTCTATGACCCTGTGACCCATCCACCTTCCCCAATGCAAAGACGGAACTCGAGCCGCTCGCTCTCGTCCCAAACCCAACGCCCGTTCGACTCCGCGCGTGACATGTCCACCGCGCTGCTCCATCTCGAAGACCGCATGCGCCGCAAGGCCCGCAAGCCGGATCCACACCCGCACCCGGGCCGCTCCTATTGTTTCCCCAACGGCGAAGTGTTCACGCCCCGAAATTCCGGGGTGAAACGGGCCAACCGCCCGCCCAGGCGGGCCCCCGACGCGGTGCCGCGGCTCCCTCGATCGGCGTCCATGGTGCTGCTCGCGCTGGCGGCGCTGGCAAAGCTGGCGACGCTGGCAAAGCTGGCAACACCGTCTTTTTTGACAAAGTCGCAGTCGTTCCAAAACTTGCGGTCTAGAACAAAGTCCGACTTGGCGTGCCTGATCCGTTCCAATAAGTTGGACACCCCAACTAACATCCACCTCGCATCCTTGGTGTCCCCGGCCACGCCCCGCACCTCGTCTCTCCGCCTGCCCTCGCTCACCGCGGCCCTGTCCCACCGCTCTCTCACCAATAACCGGTACCACGAAAACTCCCACAACATTGTGCGCCTGGAGCTGGTGCTCGCGGACCCGACCCTGCTTCCCACACTGCTTGCCGTGTCCCACCACAGCTTGGCCCACCACAACCTCTCCAACCCCAGTCTCTCGAACCCGTCCAGTGTGTCTGATCCGTCCAGTCTTTCGAACCGCTCCGGAACAAATACGCCCCAGACCTCTTTGACTGACAGCGCCATGGATGTCGACAACTCCATGCCCGAGTCGGCCATGGTGCACGACAAGACAAAGTCGCTCGAGTCCATCGAAGAAACGCCCTTGTCGTTTGCGTCGCGCGAGCCTCTTCCCTGTGCAACCCCCTCGCCTGCCCGCAGTGAATTTTCGGGCAATGACGTGAGCGTCTTGACCATTGGCATCCAGAAGGTGCAGTCACGAGATGTGCCTCTCGATTCCACAGTGTCATTCAGTTCGACCGGGCCACCTCAGTCGACAAGCATAACTGCAGACTCGACTCGAGTCAATTCGACAAGAGACTCGAATCTAGTTGATTCGACGTCAGTCCCTGTAGACTCATCTCTAGTTTATTCGACAAGAATAACTGCTGTCAACCCTACACCGAAAATTGTGTACTCGCAGTTGCCGGGGCCGCTGACGGATGTGCAAGACTCTGGCTCGACTGGTTCACGCAAGAAGGCCCAGTCTCACTTGGACCATTCTCATTCGGACCATTCTGATCAGTCCGACAAGGACTCGTTTAAATCGGCGCCGGACTCTGGCGTGGCTGAATCAGATCATTCGCTCGAATCCGTGCCTGACTGGAGCAGCACAAACACCTCAGGCAATTCGTCCAAATCAACCAGTTCCGCCAAGTCGGCGAAGTCACCAACCAGTTCTGACAATTCGGCCGAGTCATCAAACTCCAGTTCTGTCCCCGGAAAAGACTCTGAAAGTTCAGATGAGGCTTCGCTGCTGCCTGAAATAAACTCACACTCGGTGATTCCCGCGGCCGTCGACCCTCTTTCTGTGTCTCTGTCTGGCCACATCTCTCTGTCGGCACGCGACGGCTCCTTCAACACCGCCTCCGATCAGGAATCTGTGCGTTTGGAAAAGTCAACAGAACCCTCCAATTCTTCTACGGTCAAGCCGCTCATTGACGTCAGAGAGCCATCCACTGAACCATTGAACTCTTCTTCCCCCCACTTCAACACACAGTCGCTCCATCTTGATAGCATCACTCGCACTCCCGAGTCGACGTCCTCCAGGTATGACTCGGACCAGTTGCTGCGCCGCCTGCCCCAGGTGACTCCAAGCGGGATATACCCTACGTTTCTGAGCTCCTCTGACATGGCAGGCGCGGAGTTCCCCGAGCTCCCGAAACCGCCGATTTCGATCACAACCCACATACTTCTGACGTCGTCCCTAGCTCCAATCTCGGAAACTACCAACAACCGTGTTTCTCTCATTAGCGTTAGTGACTTACCGGAACCTACTATTGGGCTTGACAATTCAAAACCGATTGATTTGTCTCTCTATTGCATCGCAGACTCGCCTACGAGAGTTGAGCACAGCGTTCTGTCGGTTGTGTCCTTGGCCGGTTCCAAGAAAAGCACGACTGACTTGCTGGGCCCTGAAACTGTGATTACATTGCGAGAAAAGCAGAGACTGCAAAACTCTCACACAAGACGAAAGAAGGGACGGCTTGCGCTCAACAAAGATCTTCCGCCAATCAAACCATTATTGCCCAGAATTGCTCCGGCTCCCACGGTTCTGTCCCCTAACAGCCCTCGGAATATGGCTTTTACCCATTTTTCCTCCCCGCAGTCACACAATCATAAGGTTTCTACACCGGATTTGACACGTCGCGATTTCGCACCCAAACCCGTGGATCGTCTGAAACCTTCAGAGTCGACGAAAAGAGCGGCGGCTGAACCGGGGGACCCGGAAACTGGCTCGGATACGTTTTTGCTGCCCCACACAATTCTGGATTACAGCGCCGACGCATTGCTGGTAGATATTCCCAGCCCAATTTCAAAAGATTCATACCGCATGCAAAAGTGCGCAACCAGCGTAACAGACAGTCCCAGGAACCAAGAACTCGCACCACCGGCATTTTCCTCTCTCAAGGCCCCACTGCAAAGTGAAGCCTCGTTCGATATTGACACTTATGGCGACGAGGAGCTTATCGGATCTGTGAACGTCCACGTCTCTGAATCACAGGAGAATTTCTCCAAACCACCACAAATGAATGAACCCACGCTCGCTAATCGTCTAAACGATGACACGCTACCGAATCCACAACTCGGAGAATCGCCGTCAAATAATCACTTGAATGTCTCTGGATGCTTGCCTGGAACCTCACCTGCCGTGTCCAGCTCTTATTCGGGACAAGACTCAATTCTGCGCACTAGCTCTGGAAGCAGCGCTATACCCATACATGGAGAACTTTCGAGAAACCAAATTAATAAACTTCTTAATGATAATCAGGAGGAAGTTCCTCTTAGGGCGGACTTGAAGATTGATGCAAGGTTGCTACAGGCTCGCCGGACCGACTCTTCGTCGAGCGCTGCAATCAAATTGCATATTGACACCCCAGAGCCAACCACTCCTGCTGATTCCAAGGAGGAAAAACAGAAACACAACGAGCATGAAGAGAAGGAAGAATTGGAGTCGAAACCCCAAGAAAAACATGCTGTTCCTCAAAAGAACGAAAACGATGTTCTTCCTAAGAAATTGTCTGGGGAACAGCCAGAATCTTCAACAATCAGACGCTCATTATATGAAGTGGTCAACACAGATTTTGAGAATAAGCAATTCGATATGAGTCTTGCCTCCGACCCTCAAAACAAATTCTCTTTGTTAGATGACGATATGGCTAGTGTTGACGTCAAGCTACATCCAACACCGCTTGTGGTTCCAAAGGCAAACCTGAAAGTCAACGGACATGGTGAACTCAAGTCTCAGAACAGGTGGAAATCGTCGGGCATTTCTTTCCGAAAGGTTTTCCGGCTTTTTTCGTCGGAAGATACTTCAAAACCGGAAATCACATCAAGAAACTTGAGTGAAACGTATCACACTTCCAAACCAGCGGCTAAATCCACATCTACAACCTCCATCAATGGTAAGGAAAGCAAGAAAGAAAATAAAAAGAACAAATTGTTGACTAAGCTCATTACAACGCTGAAATCGGCATCCGATCTTAAAACTTTAAAATTGGCAGATCTGCCAGAGGTTTTAATTTCGAGTAAACGAGAGAGTTTTTTGGTTAATCTTCCTGATTTCGAAGTGGAAAATGATACCTTTGATGATTTGTTACTCAAATTTGATCAAGTTGAGAAGGATGCTGAGTTGGAACTCGAAACGGTTGTTGTTAAACCCAAGAGCTTGAGCGATTTGTTTTTGAAGGATGATGAATTGACGAGAGATCAAATTGTTGACCAGCAAAGGAAAGACAATCAAAATTCCGATGATTCGCTTCCTCAGAGGTTAGATGAGAACACTTCGAGTGATTCGGTAAATATGAACCGCAAGGTGCATGTTTTACTACTGGACGAAGAAGCGCTCAAACAAATTGAGCATGAAAACATGCTTATTAGCTTGCCTAAAGACGCTAATGAACAACGTTTTATACTCAAAGCAAACGATCTATGGAAGACCTGTCAGCAGGATCAGAGCAGGTCTTTTCCGGCTTACTTCAAGCACGTGAAACAATTCCTGGACTATGACCAGGTCGAAGTTACAGTGAAAGATTTCGATCCATTGCCGCATAATGAATTGCCTGCCAAGCCCCCAACGTCAGATATTTTCACAATATTGAAGACTAAGCATAGCAAAGAACAAAACAGCAAGCATGTGGAGTTCTCCAATACTGTTTCTATCACCGAGACATATGCCCCTTATATGTACAAGAGATACAATAAGTCGGTGACTCAGTATTACCTCACAGAGTCTGTGGAAATAAACCGGATCAAGAATGAATTGAACGCTTATAAGTGTCACGAGATGCTAGTGCATGAGAAGTCCCAGGGTAACACACATTTCTTCTACTAAAATATGTATATCTATAGTCATGAACATATATTTATTGCGACAGGGCGAAAAAGTAATCTAACTTCCGCGGTAAGTAGAGTAACTGTGATTGCTCAAGAGCAACGGGACATGATAGTGGTTATCAGGAGGGTTGTCCACTTGGAATGTGATTTCAACAAACGGGAAGAAGGTTCTGTTTGCGGCACTCAAATCGTGAAAGTACTTACCGGTTAAAAACTTGATTCTGTAGATACCAGGAATGAGAGTCGGCCATTTATCTCCTTCGAGTCCAATTTTTTTCTTGATGCTGGTCTCCAATTTTGGGTTCACCACCCATTCTTTGATCCGGCCGTCCTTGTCGGTCTTACTCATGGCGAAAGGTTCGGAAGGTTGAGCAAACTCATACGCCGCAGGGTCAGACTTGTTTTCAATATGAGATGTCACGTAGTAAATGGAACATGTGACACCAGCCGCGGGTTTACCTAAGCAGGTATCTAGGATATGGCAAGTAATGGGATCAACGGACATGTCAAAGGTAGTGATAAGAAGTTGTCGATAAGCCGGACTAAGTGCGCGCAATCCTCGGGATTCCCCGAGTACATATACAGGCAATAGTGATCCGTTAGTGGTGGTCATTAGTCAATGATGATCACCAGCAGGTTGCGGGTCGGATGACTCGAGTCGGAGACAATCGGGTCGGACATGCTTCCGTCGGAGTCGCCGAATTCAATGATCTTCATGGTTGGGTGATAAGGACGATTCTGAGGATCGCGCACAACCACAGGAACAGTGATACGCTTGCAAATCGGAGTAGCACTGACTGGCGAATCCATTTGGCGCTGGCTCTTGCAATGTAGTCTAGGCACAGGAGATGTTCGACCTTGGCCAGAGTTTGGTTCAGATCCGTGAGGCAGAATTTCATCGGATGAAGGATGAACATGGTCACTGGCAGTATAGTAAACCAGACTGGAGACGGGAGACGACAGTATCGCTGTATAATCCTGTTTCACCGGAGTAGTTTGACATTTAGGTGAAGCCGACCTCAATTCTCGCTCGTAATCAGCCCTTTCCAACTCCATGAGGTCGTCCGAGTCAATCACAATTGGTCGATTAGGCACGCACTTCCACTGGTGGCGCAAAAGCTCTCGTGTGGTCAATATGCGGCGCCAGCACTGCATTTCCACCTCGGTGTCGTTATAATTCCCCAAAACCTGAAGCGACTTGCCAATCACCTGTTTTTCGTAGTCCAAAACATGCGACACGGTGCCGGTGACCTCCACGAGAAGGTTTTCATTGAACTGGCCCATCGGAATCCGTAGCTCAGATTCGGAAATCTTCACGAGTATGGACAGGTTTTCTCCGGAACAGTCGTCTAGCAGAAACAACACAAAGTTATACGGGTTCTTCTGTGGGCCGCGATCAAAGTTCTTGTAGCTATACCACATAACGCGGCCAAAGATCTGTACCGTGCTCACTGGGTAGTTATTGATGAGAATATATCCTTGGCTGTGCTTCTCTAGCGCCAGAACACCGTAAACTTCTAGAAGATTGCGGGCACTTGTCACGTCTCGAATGGCCAAGGGGAGAATGCGATTGTGGGTCGGGGACAAATGGAAATACGACGGAGAGTAGAATATTTTTCCCCACCGTCGAAGCGCCACAGGGCTTCCCGGAGAAACTTCTTTCCGCCATTCTGTCGTTGTAGAAGGAGGGAAGTCCATGACATATTAGAGCAGTAAGGTGGGAAGAGTGACTGAAGCGCGCTATCAGTGTAAAAGGTGCGACAGTGCACCTTTCTGCCAACACCACTAACTGGTGGGGCAAAAGTAAGTTGACGAATCTTGGGAGAAAAACGGCAGATTTGGGGTGTTGGGGCCACCTGAAGATAATGGGTATCGGAAACCGGAACATCCGCCGAATTTCCCCGAATTTGCAATTTTCGCCTGCCACCCACGGCGCTTCCCCGGAACCCATCATCTCCTGCACTTCCAAAAAAACCGATGAGATATACTTCTACTCTGCAACATGGCGTTATTCGAAGTTGACGGCTGGGACATCAAGGCCAAAAAAGTCGCCATTGGCGGAATCAAAACTGGACTGAGCAAAAAGAATAAGAAGGAAAAGAAGAGAGCAGCAGAGGAGGAGCTGGAATCCACCATCCGTAGTGTGAAGAAAACCAAAACTGACGAACCCAATGAGGAAACCCCAAAGACGGAAAAGGTCGAACAAGAGGCTCCTAAGGAAAGAGCGGCTCCCAAGAAGATAGAGACTCCTGGCGCTATGCCGGCCATGTCTAAAAACTTGACTCCATTGCAAAAAAAAATGATGGCCAAGCTCTCTGGATCCCGGTTCCGTTGGATTAACGAGCAACTTTACACCACCACATCCGAGAAGGCGTTGGAGCTTGTCAGGGAACAGCCGTCTCTTTTTGATGAATACCATTCTGGGTTCAGATCGCAGGTTCAGCTGTGGCCCGAAAACCCGGTGGACGTTCTTGTGGACCAGATTAAGGCCAGAAGTGAAAAGCCGGTTAGTGCGCCGGGTGGATTGCCTGGTATGCCAAATAAGAAGGTTGTTGTGGCCGATATGGGATGTGGAGAGGCTCAGTTTGCATTGGATGTGCAAAACTTTGTCAAGCAGCACAACTCCAAGAAGCAGAAGGGCAAAGGTAAGAAATTCGGTGCGCCGAAAAAGTTGGACATTGAGGTTCACAGTTTCGACTTGAAGAAGGCAAATGACCGCATCACTGTTGCGGACATCAAGAATGTTCCGTTGGAGGACGAATCATGCAACATTGTCATCTTCTGTCTCGCGTTGATGGGCACCAACTTCTTGGACTTCATTGAGGAGGCGTACCGGGTTTTGGCGCCCAACGGAGAAATCTGGATTGCCGAGATCAAGTCGAGATTCAACGAGTCCACCAACTCCAAGGGTAAGCCTGTGAAGCCGGAGGAAGTCGGAGCGGAGTTTGTGGAGTCGTTGAAGTTGCTCGGGTTGTTCCACAAGAAAACCGACAACTCCAACAAGATGTTCACCCGGTTTGACTTTTTCAAGCCGTCGCGCGACATCATGAACCAGAGACAAGAGAAGATGGAGAGAAGAAAGAAGTTTATCGAGCACGAGTCGCAAAAGGAGGAGCTTGAAACCAAGAGAAAGAACCGGCCCGAGGGTGAATGGTTGTTGAAGCCATGTATTTACAAGAGAAGGTAGATGAAAGGGTTGTATCACTTTCACGATCAATATCACCATCACTATCACCATCACTATCACTATCACTATCACGATCAATATCACTATCACTATCACTATCACGATGACTATCACCTAGTGCCAGTATCACCTACCATCACCAGTTGAAGTATCACTCACCAGATGCAATGTTCTGCAGTCAATGGGGAGAGGACAGTGGGTCAGTCAGAATGACACTAAACCGTTGCACTGCCGTACAGGAAAGCATATAGATGCGCACCAAATCAAACGAACCATCACCAACAAATGGTACCAGCAAATTGCACCAGCAAACAGCACCAGCAATGTGCCGCACCAAGAACTCATTGTAGTCGCAGTAGTTTCGCCTTCTGGGTGCCACTTTCCTCTCGGCCTGTTGACTCCCCCCTTATCTCCCCCGGACAGCAATCGGGCCTCAAACTGTGGTACGGCATACGGCAGAGCCCAGCTGCACCGAACGCCTGGGTGCAGGTCGAGTGCATCTCCCGATTAGGCGCGAGCCAGCATCGGAACGGGAAACCACCAGCATGGGTGTCCCGACTACCACGGCCGGTGATTGATCGGGAGAAATGCCAGCCTCCAGTCAGCCATCTTCCAGTCACGCATCCAGCATCCGCTGCGTATTTATGGTGCGCGGCCCCCCGAATCCCCTCCCCTGTTCTTGCTTCTTCTGTCCGTATCTGTGTTAACTATGGAGTTCTACGAACCCACCATCCTCTTCCGCAACAACGCCATCCGACGCCCCGGCTCGCCCAGAGCGTCGCCTTCCAACTCGCTGTCCGACAGCCTTGCCTCCAGCTGGCTCTTGCACAACAACCACTCCGACACTCAGCTCACGCAGAAAGCGTGCTCGCTAGATCGTCTCAACATCAAGTCCAACTACTGGAAGATCCCCGACTGCGACATGAACTTGACGGCGCTCGCGGCCAGTGACCCCCTCTCGGACAGCCCCATGGTGGCCATCTCCAGCGCCAACGCCGACGCCAACCTCTACATCTACGAGCTCGATACCCTCCACCACTACCTCACCCACCACACCACCATCTCGTTGCCCAACATCCACGGGCTCGCGTGGGTTCCGGGCCACCAGCTGCGGTTTTTGATTTCCGGCAACAACAAGGGCTACGCGCACTTGGTGTCGGTGCCGCTCCCCGAAAACCGCGACGGCCACGGCACTGACGAGAGCGCGGAGATTGTCAAGCGGTTCAACCACAGAAAGCACCTCAAGTCCGTCAACAAGGACCCGGCGCTCCACACCCACCGCACCACGTGCGTGTCGAAGTTGGGTTTCTCCGGCGCCGACCGCCTCGTGTCCATCTACGACGACACCTTGTTTGTGTGGAACATCAACGACTGCACCACCGCGGCCCGCCCGCGGCCCCAGCTGATCTCGGTGGTGCCGGGGCTCCGCAACTTCGACGCCAACCCGTGCGATGCGCTGACGTTGGCCATCTGCGGCTCGTTCGGCGTGTCGTTGTACGACACCCGCGCCGCCACCTACAGCGTGCCCGCCGGCAACACCGCCGCGCGCCCCAACGCGGTGCTGGCGAACATCGTCAAGTGGCACCCCACCGACGAACACGTGATGGCGTGTGCCCACGACGACGGCGTGGTGCGGTTGTGGGACATCCGCAAGAACGAGACGTTTGGCGAGATCACGGGCCACCGCGGCAAGCAGGTGACGACCATGGCGTGGAGCCACGGCGACTTCTTCACCGGCGCCAGCGACGGCAACATTGTGCACTGGGACTTGACGTCCGATGTCTCGGTGCTCGACCGTGCGGGCGAGGGGGTGCAGCAGTGCACCTTGAAGGAGGGTGTCGACAGCGTGTCGTTTGACCCCACCTCCAACACCATCGTGGACAAGCTCCACGAACGGCAGTGCGGCACGTTGCTCCCGGCGCTGAACAACCGCATTGTGGCCATGTGCGAGATTGGGGGCTCGGGGGCATCCGTAACCGACTGCAACATCTTGAGCATCGATACGCTGGCGTTCTTGGGGCTCCACTCGCAGATCTACGATGCCGTGACCCAGGCGACCGAGAAGCACTACTACTCCAAGGAAGACCTTCTGTTGATTGCCAACTCGGAAAACAGCACCTCTACGCTTGTGGGCTCGGCGGAATCGCTAGTCAAGCCATTGAGTATCCACAAGCACCCAGTGGGGGACATTGCTAAGCCAGAATGTCTCCTTCCAGAAGTCCGCGGTCTTCTGGACACCGAGACGGCCCACTCGGTCAAAATGGAGACAAATGGTGTGCTGGTGGATTTCGCTGACGACAGCAGGCTGTCTGTGCCCTCTTTGCACTCGGTTGAATCGCTGCCAGATTACTCGGCGTCGCTGTACCTGGACACAGATTCGTTGTACACCATCTCCACGTCAGAAACGTTCGTGGGGGCGCCCGACGACGGCAAGGCGCTGTTGGCGTTTTTGGACAACGAGTTGGAGCGCATTTGTGCTGAGTTCCGCACCCAGAGTCTTTCGGCTATATAGAATACCTAATAGAATGATTAATGACGAGAGCGGGGGATTTTCCACGTTAGGGAGGGTCAGAGAAAATCTATTGGTCAGGGTGATATGTGCCAACTTACAACAACCTTACCTGACCACAACCGTATGTAGCCTGACCACATTCGGTTGCAATGTGCCAATCTGGCGGTAACCTCGCCAATTCATCATTTTTTTAATTATTTATTATTGGTTATTATTCCTTATTAGTAAATTTGTCATCATTTGTAAATCATTTCTTATCTGGTAATTATTCATTACTGATAATTATTCATTATTAGGATAATTTATTATTAGGATGATTCATTATTAGTATTATTCATCATTCGTTAATTAATATTCATCACTCTGTCGTATTGCCGTTGTCTAATCCCAGTGCCTCGCGTAATACTGACAGCACGAGTGGAATCTTCGACAACCACTACATCAAGGATACCCCGAAGGAAATACCACGCTCCCTTCGCTTGCCACAGCCCCAACTACCGAAACACTCACCATTGCAATCGCGCGACACCCATCTTGCCCATGTCATACATGACTAAACAGAGACCCGCATTACTAAACTCGGCAAAGGTTCAGCAAAAGTACATGCCCCACGATTCAAATTGCACTCTCGGGAATACTGCAGAACTCTCCTTCTGTTTTCCTCTCGGTCCGACCACTACGGCCGCCCGATAAGGACGACGTGCCTATAACCGCCCCAGCCGCAGTGTAAGATGATCCGTCAGTATTGACACGTGACATTCCCTTCCGGAGTCGGACCCGAACCCACCCCTCGGCCAGCAAAAACCCCAGTGTAAACCACCCACCCCGAACCCATCCTCGCAGTAAAATGTGTAGCATATTCTCCCCCATCAGTCGCTTCCAGGTGTGCCATTAGTCATGCTACCGAATGGTGTCCCCGATCTCGCACCCGTACCCCTGCGCGAACCTGGCCACATCAGTTTCGCTTGCGACTCATTTATTTTTCCCTTCACACCGGCACCTTTTATCCACATTTGTCAGCACCTCCCCCCTCCGTCCGCAGGCCACTCCCGTGTGTGTGTATCCTTTCCTTCCGAATAGTCCCTCATCGCTGAATCTATTCGCTTGCCTCGCCACCTCTTGGATGGAAGAGAAAAATCCCCCGACAACGAATCGCATAGAATACACCCCCGTGACCCACAGCCGCCAGCAGGCCCCGAGAGTCCGCTTTATCCGTGCCGATCCAAAATGCCCAAAATCAACATCAAGGTTGTTGCGGCCGAATCGCTCTACAAGAGAGACGTTTTCCGCCAGCCCGACCCGTTTGCCGTGATCACCATTGACGGCTCGCAAACGAAAACCACCAAGACCGCCCGCAAGACGTTGAACCCGTACTGGAACGAATCGTTCTACTTGGATGCGTCGGAGGACTCCATTCTCGTGATCCAGGTGTTTGACCAGAAGAAGTTCAAGAAGAAGGACCAGGGTTTCTTGGGCGTGGTCAATGTCCGCTTGGGCGACGTGATCGACTTGTCCTTGCCCAGCTCCGAGGAGACCATCACCCGCGACTTGAAAAAGTCCAACGAGAACTTGGCTGTCAGCGGCAGAGTCATCATTGTGCTCAGCCACTCGTCCGCCGGCTCCAACGGTGCTTCCGGCCCGCCGGCCCACGACGCGCTTGCGCCTCCTCCCGCCGCCTCTGCGCCTGCCTCTTCCAGTGCCTCCGTGGCGGCCAAGGCGAACGGCAACAGACAATACTCCTCGTTCGAGGACCAGTACGGCAGATTGCCTCCCGGATGGGAAAGACGCACCGATAACTTCGGCCGCACCTACTACGTGGACCACAACTCACGCACCACCACCTGGCTGAGACCTACGCTAGATCAATCCGAGTCGGAGCGCGGTCAGCAAAGACAAGACAACACCGAGGCCGAGCGCAGACAGCACCGCGGCCGCACGTTGCCAGGTGAGGCCCCGCAGTCCCCCAGCGTCAGCTCGGACTCCGTCGGCACCCCCAACCTGATCACTGTCAACTCTTCTGGTGCTAACACGCCGGTCAGCCCCGCTGCCGCTGTGTCCATGGCGGCCACTGGTGCCACTACCAGAGGCTTGGGCGAGTTGCCCTCCGGTTGGGAACAGCGCTTCACCAACGAAGGCAGACCGTATTTTGTCGACCACAACACCAGAACCACCACATGGGTGGACCCTAGAAGACAGCAGTACATCCGCACCTTCGGCCCGAACACCACCATTCAGCAGCAGCCGGTGAGTCAGTTGGGTCCGTTGCCCTCGGGCTGGGAGATGCGGTTGACCAACACAGCACGGGTGTACTTTGTCGACCACAACACAAAAACCACCACATGGGACGACCCCCGTCTTCCTTCGTCGTTGGACCAGAACGTGCCGCAATACAAGCGTGACTTTAGAAGAAAGGTGATCTATTTCAGATCGCAGCCCGCGTTGCGTATCTTGCCCGGCCAGTGCCACATCAAGGTGAGGAGAGACCACATTTTTGAGGACTCGTACCAGGAAATCATGAGACAAACACCAGACGACTTGAAGAAGAGATTGATGATCAAGTTCGACGGCGAAGAGGGTTTGGACTATGGTGGAGTGTCCAGAGAGTTCTTCTTCTTGCTCTCGCACGATATGTTCAACCCATTCTATTGTCTCTTTGAATACTCCAGTCATGACAACTACACGTTGCAGATCAACCCTAACTCTGGCATCAACCCCGAACACTTGAACTACTTTAAGTTCATCGGTAGAGTGGTGGGCTTAGGTGTATTCCACCGCCGTTTCTTGGATGCGTTCTTCGTGGGTGCATTGTACAAGATGATGTTGCGTAAAAAGGTGGTGTTGCAAGACATGGAAGGTGTGGATGCCGAATTCTATAGATCCTTGCAATGGATCTGTGACAACGATATCACCGGTATTTTGGACCTTACTTTTAGTGCCGAAGATGACAAGTTTGGCCAGATTGTGGAGGTGGACTTGAAGCCCGGTGGAAGAGATATCGAGGTGACAGAAGAAAACAAACACGAGTACGTCGAATTGATATCTGAGTGGAAGATCTACAGAAGAATCGAAGAGCAGTTCAAGGCATTTATCGACGGATTCAACGAATTGATTCCTCAGGAATTGGTCAATGTTTTCGACGAGAGAGAATTAGAATTATTGATTGGTGGTTTGGCGGAAATCGACGTCGAAGACTGGAAGAAGCACACCGACTACAGAGGATACCAGGAGAATGACCAAGTGATTCAATGGTTCTGGCAATGTATCAAGGAATGGGACTCGGAGCAAAAGGCCAGATTGTTGCAGTTCACCACCGGTACCTCCAGAATCCCTGTTAACGGTTTCAAGGACTTGCAAGGTTCCGACGGTCCAAGAAGATTTACCATTGAAAAGGCGGGTGAGCTGAACCAGTTGCCGAAATCGCACACCTGTTTCAACAGAGTGGACTTGCCTCCATATGTCACCTACGAGAGTTTGAAGCAAAAGCTTACGTTGGCAGTTGAAGAAACTGTTGGTTTCGGCCAAGAGTAAGAAGTTGTCCTTTCAAACTGAAGCGGTTCTTCTTGCAGGTATCTGAGTCTAAGGGACGGGACTGGAAGTTGTGAAATAGCGAATGGCAATCTTTTTGTTGTCCTTCATCCTGACCTTTGACTCGCAACTAAATTTTCCTTTTTCTACCTTTATTTTAGTTCTAATTATCTAGTTGATGTGCATGGCTTTTGTGCCCAATACTATTCCAAATAATCACACTCTGTCTGTAGATTGCGGTGGGGAATGCCTCTATACGTACAATTTGATCCTGTACTGGTTCTTTTCTTTTCTGTTGATGACCCTGTATTCTGTCGATGACCCTGTGACCTCATTACGTAATGTACTCCCCGCAGTGGCGCTTCTCCGCTCCAGGGCGCCTACAAAAGCGGAGACAAATGTCTGAAGATTAAATTTTATCTAAATTTGAAATGCCTGACTTATTCGATAACTTTTTTGGTAAATTGACCTCCACCTTTAACGGAGGAAAAACCACCCCGCACTACGGAGGTAGCTCTCAAGTGAATTCGGGCAAATTTTATAGCTACCATATGAACGGGACCAATAACAAATCGTGGATGACAGTAAAAGAAATTGAAGATACTTTCAAGAATGCTGAAGAGCCGAAGGCAAGGATGGGGTCCGTATCATCGATGGCTTCTGAGGATGCAAAATCCAGAAACAGCAGCGTTTCTGAATAAAGACAGAGGCTGGACCCTGCAACGGCGCAGCTTTTCTGCGCACTTCTCTAGTGCAATCGATATTGGAAATTCGTATGAGATTTCTCTAGAACCAAAAAAAAAATACATATAAATGAGGAGAGCGTTGTAGAATCGAAATCTCGATGCGTCATTAATATACATGAAGAAGTGAACATAGCTACCAATGCATGGTGGAGAAGTTAAGGAGAGAATTGAAAGCACCTCCCGCAAATCAGAAGCAGCAGAAGAGGTTACGCAACCACGACCTCTGTCTTCTCCGTAAATCGTAGCTTGACACCTCGGAGCGTGCCGTATCATTGCGCGATCTGGTCCGATCCCTGAACGGATCGCCATTCTTCGAGTGGTTGCCGTTCTCAGACACAGCATTGTAGTTTGCGTGAGTTAATGATTGAGACCGAGTAAGACGCAGGGATTTTCCATAGGGGTTGTTTCCCTGCAGTTGGCCCTGGCTGGATCCGTGGAGCGGCGTGCGGGAGTTGGCGCCTCCGCCGGAGTTGTTGGTGATCTTTCGAGTTCTCTGTGGAGGATGTGGGTTTCCGTAGCCATGCAAGTTTGCTTTCTTATTGAGCGCCGCGTCCCACCCCTTGCCGCCGTTCAAATCCATCCAGTCGTAGTGGTCATCTTCTTTTTCATCGATCGAGATAAGTGCTTTGCTCATGAGGCCAATCAAGTAGGCGTAATCTGGTTCCTCGTCGAACTTGAGGTTTCTCACGTATGTCAAGTACTGGGCAAACTGGATGGGAAACCCGTAACAGAGCTCGTTGATCGTGGTGGTTTGCTTCTTCATGCCAATCTTCTCGTACTTTTGCTTGTTAGTGGGTGCTTTCAATCCTTGCCATGGTAACGAGCCTCTCAAGAAGTACATAAACACATGTCCAAGACTCTCTAGGTCGTCTCTCCTCAGCTGCTCCCTCCCGAAATGGGTATTGACGGACATGTATCTTGCGGTTCCGCTGAGGGCCTTCTTTTCTCGGTATGGGATATGTGCCTGTGACTTAGGATCCCGGTATTGTTTGGCCATGCCAAAGTCAACGATGTACACCATGTTCGCCTCGGGGGTATCTGGCTTCCCGATAAGGAAATTGTCAGGCTTGACATCTCTGTAGATAAGATTGTGCTCGTGGATGGACTGAATGCGCTGAATCATCTGCTTGGCCACTTGCACAACCGTCTTTGTGGAAAACTTTCTCCCGCACCAGTCGAAGAGGTCTTCGAGCGACGGACCCAAGAGGTCAATCACCAAGATGTTATGCACTCCCTCTTGACCAAAGAAATAGGCCTTCGGAACACCGTTGACCTCACTCAATATTCTATAAGACCGGTACTCATCCCGCAATTGCGGAGCCTCGCATTTCCGTGGCTCGAACTTAACCGCAACCTGTTGGTTGGTGAGAAGATTGATGCCTTCAAAGATGATACCGAAGGAGCCTTCTCCGATTTTCTTCCCCACTTTGTAGTGGACGCCAACGCGATTGCCGCTTCCTGATTGTGCCATTGGATGATCGTGCAAGTAGATGGTCGGCTATGGCTTTTGTCTGAACGTCTGAAGATTTTCGAAACTTTTCCTCTTTTTTGTTATCGGCCGAATGTCAGCTGGTCACAATAGGGGACCCGGGTATATAACACGAAGCGATGAAGTCTCGTTGCTATATCCTCAGCAACACGGTGTGGGCTATATTGTATTTGAATATTCTGGTCGAATGTCTAGAACCGAAAGACGAATATTTTGTATCTCACGCTAATCCCTTCGAGTGCGGAAGTTTGATGGTATGATTGTTTGTGACGAACTTTGACCGCTAACCTGCAGGTAAATGGGGTTGTAAGTTGCTCTGAACTGTAGCGTGGAGTATGTCTGCCGTTTTGTGTGCCTATCACAACGACCACAATCTGGCACGGTCAAAACGTCAGCAATTTCGGGAATTATCAAATACGGTCGGAAATTAGGTGATAACGGCAGCGAAGGTCCACCGTAACCATTAGAGTTCCGCGCGAAAATCGGAGTCTAATGGTTCGGTAATCAGCGTCAACAAAAGACAATTTCAAGTATCCCAAAGTAAACCCGGACCTTGACTGCCGCATTCGACGCATTTTGAGCCGGAAAATGTTTCAAACGTGTCATAATGTGGCCCAAGTTGTCCGTATCTTCGACTAAAACTTGGACGGCATACAGGGTTCGAGGCGGAGATCTATTATGAGGAGAAGCGTTGCACTTTCTGTGTGCAGCTGAATTAGATTCACCGCACGCAATGCTGGCTGAATTTCCGAGAAAAGGTCGACAAAAGGTTTTCTTGCGTAACGTAAATGAAACAGAGAAATACTCAGAGCGATTTCCAAATTCGTGTAAACTCAAACCCCCAAATTATAGTGCATTGTGATGTGGTGTGGCCTTGTGGCTATTTACATTTCTTCAAGCTCAAAACCTCTTACACACCTCTCCTCGTGGGACAAAATAGAACAGAGGGTATCAGGATTCTCTTTATGAATCTACGATTTTTGGGTTTCTGCAAGAGTGTATGATATAAAGACAATTGGGACATGACAATTTTTCTCCTCCGTAGTGCGCACCTTCTGAGTTGGAACGCCTTTTTGGCGGAAAAGATGTAAACCGTTCCCTTCATCGCACCCAACCAACAATTGATCTGATAGATGGAAACCCAATCCACAAAAGGATACATGAATTGATCAGAAATATAAATTACGCTTCTCAAAGAAAGAGACAAAAATAACTGGTTGATACGCTGTCAAAGCTGTCTTTGTTCTATTCGGTTACGCCCCGTCATAAACCCGTGCATCCTTTGCCTTAGTTAGTAAGCATCGTACTTATCGGTACGTATTGCAAGATCATGGAGGAACTTTATGAATTCCAAGGCAATTTATTCGAGGATCTACCCTGGAATATTCTTTGCGAGATTTTCAAGTACCTCCCGGGCGAAATCATCTCAGAGACGCTTTTGCTAGTCCCGCTGCTCCGCCCGCTAATTATTGAACAGTACTACGCCAAAGAAGTTCACTTGATTCTCTCGCCCACCCCAAGACCGCATTTTTGCACCACTGATACACAGAAGAAAGAACTCATTGACATAACAAGCTATGGTGAGATTGAGGACTTCTTGATTGACAATCCCGACATCAACCCCACATTAATTCAGGTGATCACAAGCCAGGATTTCCGTTCCTTGGAACTCTTGCTTAAACAGTTCCATGATCGTTTAAAGGGCGTTCAGAATCTCAGCATCCATGTGGACAGCTATGACATGACCAAAGAAGATATCCAACTTGTAATGTCGTTTCCGAATTTGCATAAGTTCCAAACAGGTCGCATGAACTTGCGAAATTTCAGCACAATGCTTAGCGAAAGTTTCGGAAAGATGGAAAACTTAAAAGAACTCGTATTTTTGGGGCACGAGTTGTCTGACTGGTCTGGTGTGAACCTACCACCGAATTTGGTAAATTTGGACGCATCCTGGAATTCTTTTACTGATGTGACGACCATGAAATTGCCCGAAAGCTTGGAAAATCTATACTGGAATCAGGCAGGTCTTCGAAATGGAATTTTTGAAAGACTTAAGTTTCCCCCAAAACTCAAGACTTTAATGGTAACCTACAATGATTTGCATTGGATCAATATATCCCAACTTCCCCAAACACTTGAAACGGTGGATTTGTCAAACAATAATTTGATGACGTTCAAGGCCGACAGTGAAAATCCTTCGTGGCCTCCTAATTTACGATCGATTTTTCTCCACAATAACTGCATCGATGACAACGCGTTGAAAGAACTTAGCGCCATAGACTGGCCTCCGTTATTGGAGAATTTGAGGCTTGATGAGAATAAATTCACCACTCTTCAACATTTGTCCACATTGCCCGACTATCTTAAATATCTTGATCTCTCGGACACTCATGTTAAGACGTTTGAAGTGGCACATGAGGCCGATGAGTACCCTTTCTTTACTTTTCCCAACCTGTTGAACTTATTGAATATTCAAAATTGCCGTGGTCTTCGTTACGGCGAGTTAGAATCGATGACTTCAGTCCCCCCTTCCCAACGGGTTCGTTTCCCTGACAATTTGGAAACATTAAACTTGAGTGAATGTAACTTTGATCGACTCGGTTACTTCGTTTTTCCAAAGCATGTGAAAAGACTTTCTCTCACCGGAAATTTAATCCGAGACCTCACAACTTACAATTACTACATGGACGGCAAAGAGCTAATCAGTTGGACTCAGTTAGGCAATTTAAAAGAATTGGAACTATTTTATAACAACATTTCTAACTTGCAAGGGTGGATACCACCTGCAAGTTTGGGAAAATTGGATTTGCGGAGAAACAAATTTAAGATCTTGACGGCGACACATACGCCGGTGTTCAATGAAGTTCACAACCAAGGTCTTGCTGAATTCCAATCTATTAATTTGGAACAAAATGAAATTCACACTATTGACAAGCGCCTTTGGCTTCCGCCCAATTTAACAAGCTTGAATTTGGCGAGAAATAATCTTGCACAATTCGTTTTTTTGCCTGGAATTGCTAATCACCAAAATTTATCGGTCCTTGATCTCAGTTGGAATCAAATCGAGAAAATTTCTCTACTAGAAGAGGAAGCAACATCCCATTTGAGCGAATTGAATCTATCACGGAATGCTGGCTCACAGTTTCAGATGTCCACAGAAGAGTTTTATAAGGTTTTTGAGCAAATGAACCTCAAAGTCACCAAGAAAAAGCATAATTTGAAAAGCATCCACCAATTTAAATAAAAGGTATTCTCCACGCATGGTTCTTATTCCGCGGCGCATGTGGATAACCAGTAAAATACACTGCATGAACGGATACTCGAAAATTCCTCCTTTTGTAATTCCCCTCCACTCTTCTTTCACTGTTGTCTGTAAAAAGAAAAAGGTGTAACACTATAGTTGCTTACAATATCCTGCTTGTCTATCAAGGGCGACCAAGAGATAAAATATTCGTCCATTATTTAACAAAACTAAAATCTGTTTGAAGGATCTTGCTCTCTATCTTCGTGCAGATTTAATTTGCGCGCTACACTTCCTGTTTGAAAACATCCAAAGATCAACTACACCCAGTTCAGTCACATGCCAGAGGGAGACAAGTACCGACCAGGATCTTTGGTATTAGCTTACCATGGTCCTTTGGTATACGAAGCAAAGGTTTTGAAATACCGCGAGAAGGGAAAACAGTTTGTTGAAATTGGCGATGGTAAGAGCGAACCGCTCCTGGCGAATCGAATCCCCAAGTTTTTGGCGGACGATGACACATACTTTCTACATTATAAAGGCTGGAGTACGAAGTGGGACGAATGGGTCTCAACGGAGCGGATTCTAGAGTTAAACGACGCGAATTTGGGCCTCTCCCGTGAACTACGAAACGCAAGAAAGAATGCTATCGAGAGATTGGACTCGAGCAAAGACTCAGATCTGGAAGGAAAAAGTTCCTCGGACAGAAAAAGGAAGGGAAAGGACTCTCCCGAAACCCAACCGCTTTCCAAGTCTTCGTCCATGAACGGTGCAACGGAGCCCAAGGCAAACGGTGTGGGTCGCAAACGGGCGAAAAACGACAACAGAAACTCATACGACATCATGATACCACTTCGCCCACAGCTCAAAACCCTCTTGGTGGACGACTGGGAATTCATGACCAAAGACCACAAGTTGGTTGATCTAGAAAAAGCTACCCCCGTAACAAAAATTCTTGACTCATTCTACGCATACAAAACGACAGTGGCCAAAGATGAGGCGTTGGAGGTTACTCGCGAAGCAATGGATGGACTCCGAGTATTTTTTGATCAGTCACTCACCTTAAGTCTTCTCTACCGGTACGAGCGACTTCAGTACAGTGACCTTTTGGAAGAAAACCCCCACATGCGTGCTTCAGATATATACGGGTTGGAACATCTCCTTCGGTTGTTGGCGATTTTGCCCGCCCAAATCTCGATGACCACTATGGATGCCGTGAGTGTCAATGTGATGATGGCGGAAATGAAAGCATTGCTCGAGTACCTAGACGACAATTTGGACTGTTTTGTCGGCAGTTACATGAACACCAGCCCCGCATATGATCGTATTGCCGGCGGCCAATAATTAAGCGTCGAAACGACCTAAATAATTAGACGGACAAAAATGTTTGCAGCATTACAACACAAAATAAGACTAGCATAAATGATTTATTTGTCGACATATCAGTGGGCTTAATTCGTCAGCGAGAGCAGCTTCTAAAGAAATAGATACTAAACTGGAATGGCCTTGTAATCAATTTCAACCAATGGGTTTTCGTTGTTACACCTAACCTCTAACTCTAACTTCCAGTGCCTATTGTACAAGTCCTCCTCTTCCTTTGTGAAACCATGGTCGCCAGCGTCCTCGTATTTCCAGGTGATGTTTTTGTCGGTCTCTTCAACCTTGGCCTTACCAAAAGCCATTTGGAAGCCACAACACTTTTCCATTTCTTGCATCAAATGACGCTGGACATGGTGTTGCAAGTTTCTCTTGAATTTGCTCGAATTCTTATTCATGGTGGGCTTGATCTTTTCCAAGTCATCGTGCACCTCCTTCATAATGAATGGTGGGTAGTAACTCAAGTGCGCGTGACAGTAGTCAAATTCATTGTCCCAAGTCTCATCTCTAATGTAGGACTCGAACGCAACGATGTCATCAAAATCTTTTCTTGGAGGAGGTTTCACCACTAGTCTGTGGTGATGGCCATCGGCCGACTCAATTGACTCAATTGAGGACGACCTACTCTTTGGTGCGGGAGCCAAGTGATCGAGCTTCTCGATGTTATCCAAATTCAATGCGATGGACTGTTGCTTCTTTTTTCCTTTCGTCATGTGTGGCAATTGTTATAGGGGGGCGATTTGTAGTATTGTGATTCCTTTGTATTTCCTTTAATCGGTGATTATTGGAAGCGGATGATGGGTGCAAAAATGTACCAGCTCTGGTGAAACCCTTTATATAGGCTTTCGCAAGACAGACGATCACCCACACCCCCCCCCCCCCCCAAAAAAATACCTCAAGTCACGAAAAAGTCTCTCCACTTCCACAAACGGGTAAGGTTTTCTTTTTTTTTGTATTTTTTTCAACTACTCGTATATCGCTTGTACACTTGTTTGCACCCCTCTTTCGCTTTAATGTTTTTGAGTTGCGGCCAAGGATGCTGTAGGTGTATTTTACGGAACAACCAACCCACTGCGAAGTGACCATAGAGGCCAGGTTGACTACTACAACGGTTTGATTCACCACACCAGATTTGGCCATTGTGAAGGACCGGTGGTCCAACTTTTTCTGGGGTAACAAGGGGGATGCAAGGAGATACCGCAGATTCATGCGGGACCCCCGCGGAAATACTCAGCATCATCCTTTACGAAGGACTGATCTTGTGGAGAAGAAAATGTTACCCCCCTATCCGTTTTAGTGGCCCAAGAAAAGGAGAAAAGCAGAGAGGGGAACGAACCTCTGTCGCGGTGGGCATTATCGTTGGCGCTCACCCATACCAACTTTGAGTCGTTCGCTTGGCGCTACGTTCATATTCTTCCATATGGCCAGTCACGCAACAATCCCGGATAAATAGCACCACGAGCAACAAACACCCGCGCGGGGCGGGTGGGACCGGGTCGAGGGCGAGCACGGCATATTTCTCCGGGCGGTTTTTTTTGCGCGCGCCCTAACAATCTGGAGTGCTCGTGACCGGCCGCCGCGCAGTCGGTCCAAACCACACCACAAATGGCGCATGCCCGCACCGCGCGTTGCTATGAGGTGTTTTTGGCATGTTTCCCGATGGTTGCAGTGAGCTTACATGTCATTGAAACGTGGCCTCCGGTCGTCCCGGCATACGTTTTCCAGAGTATTCGTCCTGTTTCCCTTGCCGCTTCCGGTATGATTCGGCCGTGTTTCCGTATTCAGCCACCGTGGCCGGTGGAACCAGTTACACCCGCATGGAAGGAACGTAACCTGAGCGCACTGCATTGTATTGTTCCGCGCCCACACTAACAGTACGGCGTGCCCCTGTCACCCATACCGACAGATTTCTGATGGGGTGAAAATTGACATTTTTTTCGGTCAATTTTTCCCGGCAAAAATTTTTTGTCCTCGGTGACCCCTTTGCTGGTGTAGCCGCCCTCAGTTGTTGCAGCGGAGTTGGGGCCGTTGGTACTCCATCTCCGTGTGCGCACAAAATTTTCTTGCACCAACTTCTCGCCTTCAGCTACAATGGTGTTTGGAGTCTACACGGGGCCAGGAGAGCCGGAAAAACCGCTTGCGTCGCTCTCGCAAGAAGAGCAGGCGGAATTAGGCGCCAAGAAGATGATCGAGCTCATGCAATCGTGTCCCGGAAAAACCGTCATGGCCGGTGGTTCAGGTTTTTTCCTCGGAGGTTTCTTTGGGTTGTTCATGGCATCCATGGCATACGACGTTCCGGTGGGTGGTGGCGTCAATCACATCAGTGAGTTGCCGTTCAAGCAGCAAATGAAGCTCCAGTTTTCCGACATGGGAAAGAGATCGTGGAATAGTGCCAAAAACTTTGGCTACATCGGTATGATCTACTCGGGGGTGGAGTGTTCGGTGGAAAGTTTGCGGGCGAAACATGATATCTACAACGGTGTGAGTGCGGGCTGTATCACCGGCGCGGGTCTTTCCATCAAGGCCGGTCCCCAGGCGGCTCTTTTGGGCTGTGCTGGTTTTGCGGCCTTCTCCACTGCAATCGACCTCTACTTGCGGTCGGAGAGTGCGGCACCACCGGCCAACGATTACGACGAGTAGGGAAATCTCATTATCTTGTATTATAGTACACATAGTCCGAATGGAACGCCGCCGGTACCGTCGTGAGTGCCGGCCAGAAAGTTTTGATTTAGTATGTTCCACAGATCCGAGGATGGATGTTTTCGCTTCTAGAACGCGCTGTACTCGAACGCCCAAGCGGCCAGAAATTGTCCTGAAATCAACAGAGTCAGAGTCAGAGCACTCCACAGTCAGTAGTCCACAGTCAGAGCACTCCATAGTCGGCAGCCATAATCTAACAGAAGTAATAGCAGTAGTCGTAAGAGAGATGGCCCGCAAAAAACGACACGGCAAGAAGCAAACCCACTATCATGGCCACAAAATATGGCCGCCTCGTAGCATTCTCCGTCGCATGGAGGTGTGGGTTGAGCTGCTGGAGCCGTTCGAGCTCTTCCACAAGGCTATTTTCGTGCCGCTGTTCGAGAATGTCCTCCAACTGCTGGTCGAGACGCTCGAGTTTCTCCTCGAGCTGCCGCGTCTCGCGATCGTCCGCGTCGTGGAATTCGTCCCGGATCTGCTGGAGCTTGCGCTCCATGCTTGCAAGACTGGGTAGTTGGGCACTTTTGTCCAAACTGGCCGCTCGCTGGTGCCAGACCGGAAGCGAGCGGGGCGACACCACTCGGGTTTCTTCAAGAACACGGTCGCGGTGTCCCAAAGGCGAAAACTTGCGCCGCCGGGGCACTTCTAGCACTGTCTCCATCGAATCGTCGGGGCTCTCATCTTCGGTCTTGATTGCGGACGATGGGCGGTACGGGAGCGGTAGGGGGTCGCCCAAATGAGCCACAACTTGGTTTTTTCGCTTTCTATTCATACCATAATCCAGAAAAGGTGGGTTGCAAGCGAGCGTGGGGATGAGGTGGATGGTGTTATTGTTTACGCTGTCGCAGAAACCGCGGTATGGACAGGAATCACGATGTGCGACCTGGTTGATGTGGTTCGGATGTCTTGAACCCACATTCTTTTGCTTCAACCTTTTGCTTCTTTGCTTGCCCCCGCTTTTTTTTTACCTTGTATTCCTGATTCTCCTCTGATCTTCCTCTAATTTTCACCTGATTTTCCTGATTTTCTTGATTTTCTTGATTTTTCTGATTTTCCTGGTTTTCCTGATTTTTCTGATTTTCCTCTACTTACTTCTGCCTCAACTTCCCTGTCTACTTCGACACTGCGTATTGGTTTGGGTAACGTTCATTGCCTACATCAACGGTGCCCGGGGCGCCCTAGGGCGCGGCTTGAGTGCCCTAAATGCACGGCCAACCAAGTAATACACACATCCCACAAATCTGAATAACGCCATGAATGCCACGGTCCACAAGATCACCGTAAGGAAAATCTCCGACCGCGATGTTTTCTGCAGATCGGCGTCGGCCGCGAACTGGTTGAATCCTCCCGTCTCTAAAACTAACGCAATGATAAGGAAGTTAGAGAACATCCACACGAGCACAGTCATCGATCTGATGAATGCATAATAGTCTTCGTTGGTCGCCTCTCCGCCGGATTCGCTCTCCTCGATAGGCTTCTTAATCTTTTCCAACTGGTTCAAGTACGACTGGTTAATCTCTTCCTTCAACACCGGAATCTTAACGTCGAACGTACCATCCTCTCTGATCTTGGCCGCACCCAAATCCTTGGCTCCCGTATCGCCTTTGGTACCCCACGACACATCATCAATGTTACAAAACGCATAAATGTTCAACACATTCACATACGCTGGCGAAAGCAAAAGGTACTGCGCAAACGACGTGAACATGTGCATCGGCTCAAAGTAAAGAAATGATGACAAAAAGTACAACGCGTAGGTAGAACTAGTGGCAACCACAAGGTCACGGAACTCGGAGTTTTGGAAGAACAACGATACCGTGATTTTCGTGTGGTCATCGTAAATCAGCTTGATCGAATGCACCGCCATGAAAATTGCCGCAAAAATCATGTATGCCATCAAAACGGCAAAGAATAGCACAATCACAAAATAGAATTTCTCCGTTCCCTTCGGTTTGTTACCAAAACTCAACACGAATGTCGTCACAATGGAAGCAAGATAAAGCCAGAGGAACACCACCGAGAGAATATTTCCCGGCGCAAAATTAAGCGCAGAGTCAGCAAGCGACGTACTCAAAATACGAAAAACAAGGAAGTAAGAGCCAATGGAAAACCAAGACACAACCAAGCTCACGAATTGGTACATGAACTCGATATGGAGCATCACTTTTCTACCGATAGAGTGCAGCGATGTCCAAATCTTCGGGAAGTGGACCAAAGAGTAAATGGCCGCAAAGAACGAACCGTTCAACCATCTTCTTCTCTGCAAAATAAATTCAGCCAATCCTTCAGGAACATCTGTTTCAGCACTGGCAGATTTGACGTATCTAAGAAGCCACGCACTTCCTCTCTTAGCCACAAGCTCATAACATAAGATTCTATCCTCAGCAAGGTACATGTTGGAAGTGAAGATTCCAGCCTCTTCACTCAACAACCGCAGTTTCATCTCATATTCATCATCATCGGGATCAAGCTCTCCGCTTCCGTGCAAGAATTCACCCTTGAAATATTTTTCCAATGGTCCCTTGCCGGTAATATCATTCTGGAGAGCCAAATATCTGTAGGCAGAGAAAGCACCGGGTAAAACGGAAATAAACCCGAATGCAGATTCAGTCGGCTTGTCGAGAATGTTCGAAATCTTGTACTCGAAATTCTGGGCATACACCAATGGGTTGGTGACAATCTGTCTCTTTTTCAACGACGCCTTGATTTCACCACAGGCGCCTGCCACTTGTGGGTCCCGGTCGAATTCTTTCCACAAATGATACAAAGAACGTCCACTAGGTTGTGTTCCACAGTCAAGCAACACCACGATTCTCGGCTCCAAAACTTGTGCCACCGCCTCGAAACACCATCTGTGCGAGTTGATCTTCTTTGCATTTGTTTCCTTGAGACAGAACAACATCTGCACTGGCACAACCTTTTCGGTAGTCAACTTCACAGTGTCTGTAACAGAAGAGACACGAACTCTGGTGGTGTACTCGTACATATGGGCCTTGACCTTTTTGTCATCAATCCGAGATTTAGCCAATCCTTCCTGGTAAACACCAAGAGATGCCAAAAGTGCTTGGGCTCTCTCGTTGATTTTGGACCGACCATCACTGACGATACAGACAACGATCTTCTTCCACGAATCTTTGCCCCAGACGTGGGAGCTTTTCTTCGCTTCCAAGTGTTTGATGTTCTTGAATACACCCTTAAGAGTTCTCGCCAACAAGATGTCATCTTCGTTGTACATTGTGACAACGATCATCATTTCTGTGTGACGTCTCTGTGGGTAATGGATCGGGCGCAATATATAGCCGTCTCTCCAAAAGTTGGAAGGACCACAAGTGACAGCAGTGTACCGCATATACGCAAATTCTCGACTGAGCCCTCCGTCCGGAAGACTCGTGTTGTAGTCAGGGAACTTCGAAAGCAATTCGGTTGCAACAGGACAATCAAGCACTAAATGCCCGTTGTGACCGGAAACGAACGCTTGTTTCGACTTTTCTCTCACTTCCTCTTCTTCTGGGGGTTCGGGAAACTCGTCGGCAAACGGCGATTGGGGCACCATTTCGAAGACGGTTTCTCTTTCACTTTCCTGATCTGGAACCACCACGGTCTGGAGGTCAAAGTGGTCACCCTGGATGTTGTTGAACTGGATCTCCTGGTCGTACTGTTGTTCCTCTTCGTCGTCATACACATGCGGCACAAATGCCTGCTGAAAGTTGGCATTGTAAGATCCATATGGTTCATCGTGGTACTGATGCTGTCCCTGGTAATTTCTCATTTCGTAATCATCTGCTCCAAACGGGTTTTCCTGGGGAATTCCTGGAGGAGGCCGTTCTAAGGTGGTGTCATTGTGCAGTGTGTTGAAGATGTCTGCTGGATGATCCTCATAGTAATTGATGAAATCATCATTCGAATGATTGTACTGGTTGTTATACGCGGCTTGCGGTTGTTGGAATGTTAGCAGATCGGTGCTCTGATGGTTTTGAGATGAATAGTTGTAGGTACCAGAAACGGCTCTAGGATACCTCATATACTCTTCTTCATCAGACGGCGGCAGCATTTTTGATGGGAGAGCAAAACCTCAAATAGCAAAAATATAAAGCGATGAAGATGAGCCCAAACTGAAAATTGAGATCGAAACCTTATATTCCGGGTCAATGGGTCGAAGTCTACGGGGATAATGTTTCCGTTCAAATCGGGCAAAAATAGAATCGAAATGGTATGCAGGTGCTGCGACGGACGGTGTTGTCATCGTCATCTGAAGGGGCGAAGCCAGTGTATGGGAATCTGCAGATCGCTAATTCCAAGGACTGACTTTCATTATTCTTTCCAAGAAAAGATTTCGTCTTCATCACTCGGGGCCAAGGGATCGGGTTCCAAGCCCAAGTGTTTTGTGCAGGAAAAGGTGGCTTGTCGATCTGGGAACGTGTCTCTCGTCAATTGGCTTCGTCTCATAATGTCAACGATACATGAAGATTGGTATTTTATTCTTGATTACGGTCGGTGCAAACTTGGTTAAACGATTTCACATCGAGATTTATACTCTGAGCTAACTGTGGTTTGTGAATTTGGCCTACGGTTAGTTCGTCTTCACTTGTGCTTTCCACTTCATGTAAGCAAATACGGCTCGTCATAAACATGTGGATATTATGGGCCTCGATTGGTGAAATTATGGGCCCTCGATTGGTTAGGATCGTGGGGATGTAGTAGAAAAAGTTCACATGCTCTGTTTCCTGATAAGTGAATGGTTAGGTTAGCAGAAGACTCAGAGTTTTTGTGGGGAAGAAAAATGGTATTTCTTTTTTTTTTTCACGGCTTCTGTCAAGGCGCCGCGGCACAGATAACAGAAAAAATTATTCGTATCGCGGAGGAAATAATCATCGGCGATGAGCCGGTGCGTCATCGACTGAATGCGTATATATTCGCTTAAACTCTTCCTTCACTACCATATTTTTTTTTTTCTTTTTTCTTTTGTCAATCAATTTACAACAATGGCTCAATTTGAATGCACCGGACACATTAAGAACTTCCTCACTGAATTGCCTAAGTGTGAGCACCATCTTCACTTGGAGGGTACTTTGGAACCTTCGCTTTTGTTCGACTTGGCCAAGAGAAACAACATCACATTGCCTGATCACTTCCCTCCCACCGTGGAAGCCTGCAATGAGAGATACGCCAATTTCGCTGACTTGCAAGATTTCTTGGACCACTACTACATTGGTATGAGCGTATTGATCAAGGAAGATGACTTCTTCGACTTGGCCATGGAGTACTTCACACGTGCCCACCAGGACGGCTGTTTGCACTCCGAGGTCTTCTTTGACCCTCAGGGCCACGTTGAGAGAGGTATCAATGTTGATGTCGTGGTGCAAGGTTTCGACAGAGCGTGCAAAGAGGCTAACGCCAAGTTCGGCACCACCAACAAGTTGATCATGTGTTTGTTGAGACATTTGCCTGCCGCCGCTGGTATCGAAACCATCGAGTCCACCTCGAAATACTTCCAAAATGGTACCATCCACGGATTGGGTCTTGACTCTGCCGAAAAGCCTTTTCCCCCAGAATTGTTCACCGAGTGCTACGGCTTGGTCAAGTCCAAGTTCCCAGAAGTGGGTTTGACTGCTCACGCCGGTGAGGAGGGAGACCACACTTATGTGCTGAACTCTTTGGAATTGTTGAACGTGACCCGTATCGACCACGGTGTCAACTCCAAGAACGACGAGCAATTGATGAAGCGTTTGGCCGAAAACCGCACTATGTTGTCCATGTGCCCATTGTCCAACGTGAAGTTGCAAGTGGTTAAGGACGTTTCCGAGTTGCCCATTGCTTTGTTCTTGGAGAAGGACGTGCCATTCTCTATCAACTCCGACGACCCAGCTTACTTCGGTGGTTACATTTTGGACAACTACGTCGAGGTGCACACCCGTTTCGGATTTTCTGTTGACCAGTGGCGCAAGATTGCGATTAACGGTATTGAGGGATCTTGGTGTGATGTGGCCAGAAAGGAGGAATTGAAGGCGTTGGTGGAGCAGGTTTGTACCAAATACGCTGCGTTGTTGAACTAGAGCGATCAGTTTTATGTAAATTAGGAGTTTTGATATAGATTATAGATGCTGGAGTTAGATTATCCGTCCAATATATCTCCATGGGAGCGAAATGGTCAGTTCTTGGTCATCAGGCCCATAATCAGCCTAACCTATTTCGTGGAATTCACCCATAGTATTAGCACCCACAGTAATTATCGTTTTTTTTTTTCTAATTTCGTTTAATAATGAATTATAACAACGGTGATAAAATGAGCATTTCCGGACAAGACTAACGAAAGATGAGTCCTAAGTCTTTGGCCTTCACCCTACTGTATAAAAGGCTCTTTGGCCGAGCGGTCTAAGGCGGCAGACTCAAGTTCTGTTATCGTAAGATGCGCGCGTTCGAATCGCGCAGGAGTCATTATTTTTTGATTCTCTTTTAACTCCCTTCAATGCGAAGGACAACGAATGTCAGACCCTCTCTTATATAAGGGGCTCTTTGGCCGAGCGGTCTAAGGCGGCAGACTCAAGTTCTGTTATCGTAAGATGCGCGCGTTCGAATCGCGCAGGAGTCACTATTTTTTTGCATTTCATTCATATTATCTTGTGGTTTTACACCTGTTGTATCGCCTCGACCAACAGTAGGAGGTTTCGCGGGACCAATTACAGTTGGGTTATGAGCTCAAATCTAGTCAATTCATGCAATCCGAGGGATAATATCCTTCTGTATGCAGGTGCCGGATTTTGGTATATATGGGGTCGGGAATTCTTTGCCCTCCACCGGAACCATGGGACAAACGAATAAATTGATTAATGTCATTCTTGGCATAAGTGCTTTACTTGGGCTTATATATGTGCTTGCTGGTCAGGGGCAACTGGGTGCAATTGCCACTTCTGACTTGAATAGCCGCTATATGGTATATTTCGTACCTGACAGCACTCGTCTGACAAAGGAAGACGACGAAACTACGGCGAAACACTATAAAGATCTTGTGGATTTTTACAGTAACTACGTGGAAAGAAATTTGGGTGGTAATGTCATTCATCGTTACACTGCGACGTTACAGGGCCTAGCAGTTGAACTACGGAATTCGAAGGGGTTGGCAAAGGCACTCTCAAGCGAATCAGTTAGTTTCGACGAAATCACGGCAGAGGATGTGTCTAAGATCTTTTACAAGTTGAGAAAGGAAGATCTCGATGGCTGGGGGATTAAGCTCAGTGTGGAGAAAGACACCGTAATGAAAACGAACCAGACGTAAAGTCGGGAACTTGACATAGAAATTTCAAGATTATAAGTGTATTTGCACATATGTAGACCATTTAATATTGAATCCAGTCAACAGTTGCTCAGCAAACGACGACAGAATACCATGTGCAACAAAACTGAAAAAACACCACAGTGAAGATTTGAGGAGAGAACAAATCTTGGAGGCAGCATCCCGCAACCTTCTCGTACACATTTAAACGCTTGGCACGTTGGAAAAGTCCAAATCCGCTATGTTGACCTGGCCAAACGTGTTTTCTCCAGAGTACAACACATATAAGAAACCATCTTCATCCTTGTGCTCCTCGTAGATGGTGCTCATCAATGCAGCTGTAGGGGGTAACACATCGTTGACAAAAATAAAAATGGCCTTTTCGGAGGGTAACTTGATTCTCTTTCTGATCACGTAAACAAACTGGCCAACAGTCAAATCGCCAGGAACCAAGTACTTTCTCTTGTCAATCTCCTGGATGTCAGAGTTTTCCACCTTTTCACAAATCACAGGAAGCCTGTCCTTGAATCTTTGCAAGATTCTGGTCGATTCGGAGGTTCTCTTCTCTGGTAATTGTTAGTAATCACGAACATGGGCATCGCGTAGGATGATACGTACCAAGAGAGTTTTCGTCTTTAAATTGGGATCTCATTGTTCTAATTGTGTTAGTATTCTTAATTGGACCTGAAAACCAAAAGCAATCAAACGATTGAACCGCCACCAGACCCAATCTCTATGTTTGCTTAGGCATCAGCTAGTGTGGCAAAAGGAAGAAAAAAACTCACAAACAAAATTTACATACAATTGCCTTATTCAAAGTTTAAATAGGCTGTATCACGATGAGTGATATTTTGCGTTCTTGGGCTCAATAAAATAGAACGGGTCAAGAAAAATTGTCGTACACAAAAGAGGAGAAAATAATAAGTAATCAACAGCCACTATCTTATCGTCATCCCTTGTGGGGTGCGAGCCGGTCGTGCGCGGCATAATCTACTGGCTGATAAACATGCGCGCACACCGTTCTCGTGGTCAAAATTAGTTTGCACTCGGAGACTAAAAACAACCCGTGAAGAAAGAAAGCCCTCTTAGCTGAAATGATATAATCCTTCCATTTTTCTTGGTGGTTTGGAAATTGAAATCTCCACGTACCCCACTATTTGTTCCGCGACATCCGTAGCCTCGGCTTTAGGCTACTGGGTGAGATCGAGTGTATTTCCTGCATATGTGGGCCTAAGTTCATCTCGCTTCTGTACCACCAGTGTCCATACCCAATGATCGCCCGGCGAATAAAGGAATGGCATCCCGAGCCAGGTTATGCCTTCAAATGCGGGATTGAAATTCACACGCAACTTAAAACGAAATTCAAGCTCTTTTCGCTTTCGGAAAATACCCACAATGCAACTCCGAACACAAAGGCCAGTCATTTCGACTTTGGCCTACCTGGCACCATTCCAAGACTAAATCCGGAAGCACTTCTATTGGGTTTACGGGCAGCAGTTGCACTTAATTCCTCTATCAGTCCTGTTTCTTCTTTTGACCGCAAACACTACTTTTATTTGGACCAGCCTTTGGGTTACCAAATCACCCAGCATTACCAGCCCTTCGCCAAAAACGGCTTCTTGAAATTGGATCCCCGCTTCGACAATGTTTCAGAAGAGAAAATTATCCGCGTTGAGCAGATACAGCTAGAACAAGACACGGCTAAGCTCAATTACAATACGTTTGACGGCACAGTGGATATCGATCACAACCGCGCCAATGTCCCATTGATCGAAATGGTGACGAAACCGGATTTCACCCATCTCTCCGAGGTCCGAGCCTTTGTTAAAAAGTACATCTCCCTCATGACCCATCTAGGTGTCTGTTCGGGGGATATGGAAAATGGTGCGATGCGTTGTGATGTTAATGTCAGCGTTGCTGGTGGAAACAGAGTCGAGATTAAAAATTTGGGAAGTACGTCGGAAATTATGGCGGCAGCTAAGTACGAATATGCTCGCCAAGTGACTGCCTTAAAAGAACTGGATGAGCCCATAACCCAAGAAACTCGAAGTTGGGACGGTTCCAAAACCATCCGCACGCGTTCTAAAGAAGATGTGGTGGACTACAGATATTTCCCCGATACAGAGTTGCCCCGGATTCAGTTGGATCCATCAATAGGTGATGACATTGCTAACATTTTGCCTGAATTTCCTGATCAGTTGATTGAAAAGTTGACCTGTCCACCATATTCGTTGGAGGTGAAATACGCCAAGTTCTTAGTTGAAAATCCTGAGTTGCATCAATTTTACCTAAATTTACATGACATTATTGTGGAAAGAAACAGTCTTTCGTTCAAGGTTGTCAATAATTGGGTTATTCATGAACTTGTGGGCGCATTCAAGAAATTAGAATTGCCGGTAGATGGTTCTTTAATAGAGGTGGACCAACTTGCATCTTTGATCCTCATGGTTGACAAAAAGCATATTTCCATAACTTCGGCAAAATTACTTTTGGCTCAGATCATTGAGTCGTCCGAGGACCGTGCTCTCTCCATTCCAGAATTGATCGAAAATTATGACTTGGGCGCGGTCAATGATGTTGCGGGTGATGATTTGCAAGAAGCAATCAAAGAAGTATGTTTGGAGGTTATGAATGCCCACCCTGATGTAGTGGAAAAGGTCAAGAATGGAAAGAAAAAGTCCATCAACTTTCTCATTGGCAGAGCCATGAAGGAAACCCAAGGAAAAGTCGATTCTAAAGATTTTGAGAAACTATTCAAACAACTTATATTATAGTATTTTCAGGCTATTCCTGGTTTGCGCCTTTAAATTCGAATTCGATTTGAGGATCTGATTCAAAATTCCCCCTGATAATTTTCTCGATATCGTAATCTACCAGGCTGTTCATTTCCAAGTCATCGGGCGACGCATTAGATATTGTGAATCCCAGAATGTTGGAGTTGATTGAGTGAACTTTGACGATTTCCCTGCTTTTGAATTTCTCCGAGCCTGCGGCAGTTGTGTCTGATTCAACAGTGGTTTTTGTGTTTTGCTTGCTGCCGGTAAAATTGGAAGAGATGGTGAATTCTTGGTCCACTTTCCTTTTGAAACTTTTGAATCCGAGCGCAACAAAAATATCCATGTATAACGTCAATGCATCGCTACCCAACCCAAATAACATAAATGTGCAAATCGAAAGACATATGTTGATTATCGTTGTGGCCAATTGAGAAGTTGGCATTTCATAGGCAGTAATTGTTGACCACATAGGGCTTCTATGAATGGCCCAATTGGCATTGTTTGCCTGTAATTGGGCAACGTTAGAAATGAAATTGTAAAACACCAATGGGGTCATCACAAATATGATCAAGAGACTAAAAATGAGCAACCGAGCGAACCTCCGAATGTTGAGTCCTGAGTTTGAACACCTAACAATATCTTTGATATCACGACGCTTTCTGAAAAACGTTGTTGTAGTAAGAACGGCAAATATGAGACTAGTAATAGCACATACTGGGGGCCACATAGACACGAGAAATATATACCAATATGTGTTGTCATACACTGCTGCGCAACCACGATAACGGAAGATGACATAGCGGGTCGCCTGCACTGCAAAACTTGTCCCCATAACGATTATTGGAAGTGTCCAGCACATTATAAGATTGAAGGTAATCTTTCTTTTTGAGCTATTGTCAAGAAACTGGTGACTCTTCGTGCTCATGATCATGTACAAATTGAAGATCAAGCAAGAAATAGCCGACAATTCCCCCGCGGCAGAGCCACTGTCAATTCTCACCACGAGATCGCAATAGCCTTTACCATCAGTGGCATTGTAAAACTCTTCACCGCTCCAAATGAACACATTGATAAAACAAATGAGGTTCCTGAAGCAGAGCCAGAAAATCAAAGAGCAAGCAGGTATATTTTTGTTTCTAGTGTGATATACTAGAGGCGGCACCAACACGAACAAGGCGATGAAAGAAAATGCGGCGAGACCCTGGCCTGTTGAGTTCATTTTGTGCGTACGGTTTGGTCTTTTCTTTGGGACTGGCGACACTTTTGATTTCCAGAATCGACCTTATATTGACTCAACAGAACCAGCAACTTATATAGTTTTCTCTTTCGTCCAGTTTGCACCCATCAGTCGCACGGGACCCTTTGAACGCCCGATCTGGACTTAGATTACGCGCATCCTGCGCGATAATTTGAATCGTACATGCGCTGAAATCATTATGCCACACGTACGCATGAAAAAGTTTAATCAAGGGCGATTCTTGTTTCATAAAACCGTTTGCATTCCCATTGAATTCTCCCTGTGGGAAACTTCGCAATTTCTACATGTATTATGATTACAGAGCACAAAACTCAACGTAAACACTTATATTAATGAGGTATAAAAAGAATCTTCAGATAAACACCTACTCATGCAATGACAGCCTTCAAGATCTCGTGAGAAGAGATGATGTTAGCGTACTTTTGGTTCAAGAACCTCAACAACTCAATAACTTTCTGCTTCAATTCCTCGGATTGGAATTGCTTCATCTTGTCGATGTTCTCCTCTCTACCCAAAGTAGACTCTTGGACCAACTTGATTCTGTCAGCTTCCTTTTGGAAGATCTCAGCAAGAACCTGGATAACACGCTCGGATTGGGCCAAGATAATCTCGTTGTTAGACTCGTACAATTGGATGATCCACTTCAAGATTGGAGAGTTTTCCTCTGGAGCGGCTTGCAATGGCATGTGGCTCAACAATGCTGGCAACACGTGCTCGACTGGAATAGCACCTGGGTTCTTCAATGCCATTCTGGCAACACATCCACAAGCGTTAGCGTTGGATCTGCTGACCACGTCTCTGGACTCTTCATCGTCAATCTTAGCTTGCTCGTCGGATTTGCTCAACAAATGGAACAACATTTGCAAGATTTGCTGGTAGTGGCCAGACAAGTCGGCTGGGTTGCTTTCAATGATAACACCAATACCATAGGCAGCGTTACCCTTGACTTCCAAAGACTTGTCGTGGGCCAATCTGTCGCTGAATACCTGCAACAATTCGTCAAAGTGTGGGTTGGCCTCCTTCAAACCGGCAGAAATCTCTGCCAAACCACCCACAGCGCTGACTCTCTTGTTCTTGGACTTGGAGGTGATGTTAGCAAAGATAACGTCCTTGAACGGAGCAAACACCTTGGAGAAGTCTGGGCCCAAAGTAAGAGCCAACAAAATCAAGACTTCCAAAGCAGACTCGAACAACAAAGCCTCGGTTTCGGAAGCATCTTCTTCTTCGTCAACAGGTTCTTCGTCATCAAGTTGAGATGCATGCTCCTTCTTCAAAATGCTCAACAATTGTTCACACAACTTCTCCAAGTTGGCAGTGTCAGAAGCATCATCAAGAACAGCAACCGCGCCGAAAGCTTGAAGAGCTTCGCAGATGTTGTCCAAGTCACACGCGACCAAAGTCAACTCAAACTCTTCCTCCAAGTTGTTGATGGTAATGTTTCTCGCCTCCTTGATCAACCGCAAGATAGAAGCATCAACGTATGGTTGTTGAGGAACTCCCTTCGGAGCCGAAAACTTCTCACCATAAGTAGCCTTGAACATAGCACGGACGATCTTCCAGAGAGCGTTCATGGCAGCCTCTCTCATACCGTAAGAGATGTCGATTTGCTCACACAAGGTCTTCACCGATGGTTCAACGAACTGGGCGAAGGCGGCACCAGTACCCATGGCCAATTCAGCCAAGGCAACAGTAGCGATTTCCTTTTCAATAGTGATACCAGTGTTGATCTTGAATTTGTTAGAAAGATCCTCTTCATCGTCATCGTTGAAGTCATCCTCCTCTTCACCGTTAACATCGAAGGAGAACTCCTCTTGTTCCAAACACTTCAAGATCTGTGGAACAATTTCGGCCAAGAAACCGGCGAATTCAGAACCGTACACCTTGGCCATGTTAGAGATAAAGGCAAAACCAGACTCTCTGATTCTGGAGTGCTCGGAACCGATAGAAGCGTAGGCGGCCTCAACCAAAGGCTTGGCGTAGGCAGAGAAAGACTCGGAACCGACAGCTCTGGCCATGGTGGAGATGTTCTCGAAAGTCACAGCTCTCAACTCGATGTCTTCCTCTGACATACCCTCAGTTTGGGCAGCGTTGGTGACAAATGGCTCCAAAACCTGGATGGATTGGTTGAAGTATGGGGTGAAACCCTTACCACCGGCAAAGGCGGTGGAACCAATGGCAGACACGATAGCCGACTTCAAAGAAGAGGAGTTGGCTTGTTCCAACATGGAGAACAACTTGGTCATCAAAGGCTCGAGGTATTGAGCAATGGCATCGTGACTCATGAACTCGATAATGCCGTCCAAAGCGTAACAAGCGTACTTGTAGGTCATGACGTGGGTGGCAGAGTTAATGATCTCGATCACAAGAGGCAAGAGCTGTTGATGGTAGTCAGCAATGGCGTCTTGTAACTCGGAAGTCAATTGGGACACGGCTCTGACCGCAGCAACCTTGACAACGACCTCGGGGTCCTGCAAACCATTGATCAACACAGGGAGGATCTTACCGATTTGGGTAGCAAAGTAGTCTGGGGCACCAGAACAGGCGACACCAATACACAAAAGTCCGGCTCTTCTGGCGAAGGCATTAGGAGAAGACATCAAGTTGTTCAAGTTCTCAAAGAATGGGACAATAACTTGGGATGGAGGCAATTCACCCGACAAGACACCGACCAATCTTAAGGCCAACGAAGGAGGCTGGTTCTCCTCGTTCTCGTTCTCTTCGTCCTCGTTGTTCAATTCCTCCTCGACGTCAATCTCCTCGGAAGCAATGGCGGTGGCCACACTGGTAAGGTGAGGACCCAAGTTGTTGGACACAACCTTGGACTTTCTCATGGACACACAAGAAATCAAGAATTGCAAGGCCATGCATCTGTACTCTTCGTCCAACTGGGCGTTGACGGCGATCTCAGACACAAACTGGATCAATGGCACGATTTGGTCACCGACCAACTTGTTGTCCAAGAAAATCAACGAGTTGAACACGTTGAACACCGACTTGGTCTTCTCGGAGTCGTCTGCCTGGATCACTTCCTTCAACACGTTAACCATGCCGGGGATAGAGGCCTTGAAGTTGGCAGCAGTGGCAAGGTTGATCTCCTCGTCTTCTTCAATGAATTGAGAAAGAACATCCAAGGACAACACCGCGTTGACACGGATGTCTTGCGAGGTGGTGTCTTGCAACAAACCGGCGAAGAGGTTGACAAAGTCGTCCTGGTGTGGAACCAAAGCAGGCACCTGGGTCTCCAACAAGGTGTACAAAGTGTAAACGGCCATCTCCTTGGTCTGGGCGTCAGTGCTTTGCACCGCATTGACCAAGTTTGGCAACAAGTCGGGCCACGTGTTGTCTTCCAAGTCGTACTCACCAATGGCGGAAACAACTCTAGCAGAAGAGTGTCTGATCAACTTGGACGATTGAGTGAAGGTGTTTTGCAACAAAGAGTCTCTGATTTGAGGCTTCAATGACGCATCCACGGTCTCCCACTTGGTTCCAATAAGCTTTCTCGCCTCAACCGCGGCTAACTGCTTGATCTGGTCTTGTTGGGAGTTTTGCAAGATGTGCAAAAGGGAAGGCAAGGCCAAGGCATTGGAGTAAAAGTCCTTGGACAATTTGGATGTAGCCTGCTTGACAGTGGTAGGCGAAAATGTCTGCTGGAGGGTCTCCTCCAAGGCAGAGAGAAACTGGGCGTCCATTGTTGTCAGAGGAAAGTCTGTAGCAGAAAAAAAAAAATCGCACCTATTGATCATCGCGATGGCTCGGGCCTTAGATGAAGGACAGCCGGTGGACACTTCCATAAGGCGAAATTAACCCACGATAGTGTAAATATTGAGTAGGCGCTAGCATATTTCATTGTGATGTCGTTTTTTTAATTTGGCTCCGGTGTTTGTAATTCAGTACCGGGCACGAAAAGATGTGGGGTCTATATCTGTAATAGGCAAGATTCTTCTAGTGCGACAGCAACCGTTGGCCGCATCATCGTCCCAAAGTAAATCTGCCCTGATGTATCCTTCTTTCTCTGAAATTTTCCCTTGAAATTTTCCCTGTTATACTTTCTGTTCTTTTTGTCCTCCATGTTCCCTTTCGGATCTGGTATTTTACTCTGTGGACTTGGTTGCGTGTCATTGTGACTATTGTTAGTGGTTCTGATCGCTTGTCTATTATCTAGTTTATTCAAAGACTGGCCAAGTCCAGCGGCATTTCCCGAATGCGTATCTTGTAGTATCTCTCTAAGTCCTTCATTTCGGTCACGTCATCTTTGGTGAGCAAGTTGATAGCCACACCCTTACGGCCAAACCGGCCCGAACGGCCAATACGGTGCACATAGTTTTCCTTGTCCAAAGGCAAGTCATAATTGATCACCAATGACACTTGCTGCACATCAATTCCTCTGGCCCACACATCGGTGGAAATCAACACACGGGAATTTCCGGTTCTGAAGTCGTTCATAACCGAGTCTCGCTCGTCTTGCTTCATGTCACCGTGCATCGAAGACACGGCAAAATTCGCCTTTCGGAGCTGCTCGGAGAGCCATGTCACCTTGCTCTTTGTGTTGCAGAAGATGACAGCTTGTGTGATGGTCAATGAGTCGTACAAGTCGCAGAGAGTATCAAATTTCCACTCCTCCTTCTCGCACTGGATGTAGTATTGCTTGATTCCTTCCAACGTGACATCCTCCTTCTTCACCAAAATTTTCACGGGGTCGTTGGTAAACTTGGACGTGATCTCCAACACTTCTTTCGTGAGAGTAGCACTGACAACGACCACTTGTACGGTAGATGGAAGATGGCGGTAGATCTCGTATATTTGCTCTTTGAAACCTTTGGTCATAAGCTCGTCGGCCTCATCCAAAATAAGCATCTGGACGTTTCTTGTCGCCAAATTTCTTCTCTTGATCACATCCAACACTCTGCCGGGGGTGCCACTGACTATATGTTGGCCCTGGTTAAGTTTCTTCAAATCCTCGCCCACTTGTTTACCACCAATACACGCGTGTGTATGTATGTTCATGTAGTTTCCAAGGTTCCGAATCACATTGTGAATTTGGACCGCAAGTTCTCTGGTGGGGGAAAGCACCAACGCCTGACACTGGCGGACATTCCAATCGATCGCCTGAAGCATACCAATCGAGAACGTGGCAGTTTTCCCCGTACCCGATTGGGCCTGGGCTATGGTATCCCTTCCTGAAATGATTTGCATGATGGCTCTACTCTGAATAGCGGATGGCGCTTCGAAACCATATGCGTAGATGCCTTTGAGCAAAGGCGGTTTCAACTTCATGCTCTCAAAAGTCGCGTGAACCTTGATACCTTTAGAAGATTTGGAGGAGAACTCAATCTGCTCATCTGCCGAACGATCGAAATCCATTTCTTTTTTTCTCTGTGGGTTGGGTATTAGTGGGAGAAACGTAAGATGAAAGTTCAGCTGGTGCGATGGCATCGCGCTGTCTGATGCAGAACGATTATGCGATCGGACTCCTTGAAAGTCAGGAAATACACTCTCTACAGAAATGACTGGGCTGAGTGCACTTGTGTTGATCGGAGGGGGCCATGCCGCTGGTAAAAAGACCATGGCATTGTCTTTAAAAGAAGTCGTGGGAAATATTGCCAAGTCCTCTATCGTTATTGAAATCATCAACATGGAGTCCTATATGGATCCCAACACTGTCACCACGGCAAAGGCTGGAAAGCGGGCCGCTATCACAGTTGGAGACAAGCAGCTGCTTCATTTGAAGCCTTCTAGATTTGATTTCGATGCATTGAAAAAGGATGTGGCCTCCACTCTCGTCTCTACTACTGAAGATAAGCACAAGTTGGTGATTGTTCACGGCCTATATGCTCTTTATGACAAGGACCTTTGTGAACAAGCACAAATCAAAGTATATGTTGGTAGTGACGCTGATACAAGACTTATCCGGTGGATCAGACGAGACGTTTTTTCAAAGGATGCAACCAAGCCTAGTGATCTCGAATGGGTCATTGGCACCTATCTCCATGGGGCAAGAGAAGAAATGAGAGATTACATCTTTCCTACCAAAGAAAGAGCGGACGTGATTCTCCCTCGTGGTGCCGAGACTAATGCGGTCTCCTTAATTGCGGACGGTGTGCTTTCCTTGTTGGGATCTTCTGGCCTGGAACCTACTTCGCCTATTCTCCGGCCATATGAGCCGTCTTTCCAAACGGAACGCTTCGACAATGAGAAAGGTAAGTACTACGAGCTTAATTAAATTTCCATATACATAATGCATTCGTATCAAATGAGAGTCGTCTATTTTTTTATTTTCTTTTCGATCTTACCAATAATCTTTGAAGTGGACCCGTTCAGATAAAAGTACTGTGTGTTTTGACCCATCTGTGGATTGGGTCATTCTCAACGCTGTATTCGGTAAGGGTAGCAATGATCTCGCCCGAGACAGCATCCTTCAAGTTTCTATCGTTTTGGTACCATTTTTGAATCAAGTGCACCATCTCACTTGACTTGAGGTATGCGATGAAACCGGAATACATGTCGTATGAATCATGTTCTATCATGGCTTTGAGCGTCACGTAAAGTTTTTCGTAGCTGACACCTGCATTGATAAACGTATCCACAACTGTGCCAGTTGGAGGTTTTTGAGTGCGTTCATCTTCCTCGACCGCGTCTTGAATGTATTTGCATGTCAATTTGATCAACTTGTCAACAGGGAACACAAGGTCACTTGTGGAAAGCTTGCGGCCGATTCTGCCCAAAGATTCGCTGATAAGCATGTATAAAGGCTTCGATGTCTTAATGTTAGTTAAGAAGTCGTGGAAAATGCGCTCAAAGTACAACTCCCATCTCTTGTATATGTCGTCCGGGTTTCTGTAGTCAGACACGCGGAAGATGATAAAACAGATCTCGTAGTAGCCCAATGGATCGGCATATCCATTAAACAACTCACTCGCTGATTGTATTTTGAAGTTGAGAGCCTGTTCCGCCACCTCTTGGTTCTCCTTGTTGATACGCTTGTCTTCCTTGATGGTGTTCAAGAGGTCCAATTGGATGTTTGCCACTTCAAAAAGTTCTTGAATCAATGCAGAGAGTTGGGTCATTTGTTGCCTAACACTTGGAGGGCACGTACAGTTGCAGAAACCATTAGCTCTGGACAAAGACTCGATTCTTTGCTTCAATGTCAAATTGAACTGAGAAATAGCCAACGAGTGCAAAATTTTCGCAGCCGGGAAATATTCCTCTCTCTTGGCATGGTAGAGCCACAATAACTCAGTCAATACAAGATCATTCAAAGAAACTTCTTCCAAAAATGGTAAAACGTATGGGGTCTCGACTGTTAACAAACGATCGCTACACCCTTGGTTAATGAACCATTGGTAAAATTCGTAATGGAATGCTTTATCGGTGGATGCAAAACAGGTATCATAAGTTGCATCACGCAATTCAATGAAGTTGTTGATGAGAAGCTGGTTGTGCGTCTCGGTTACTTGGATTGCCTTAACGTCCAACTTTGTAAGAATCTTAAAGATAAGATCATACAATTGGATCCGTCTCTTCTTGTTTTCATTGATCCTTTTTGTAATGTCATTAGCAGTATTATCTGTGCTGGTACTGAACAAAGTGTTAGACTGTCCGTTTGGAAGCCCATACAACCGTTTGGCAAGCTTCAACAAGAATTCAACTGCTCCAGTGAAAAAATCCAAAGACAACATAATGTCAATGGAATTTTCAATGTTCTCAAGAGTTAAAGACTCGCTCGCTTGCTCGAAAAGCGCGACGGCGCTGTTCAAGCACCTGATTTTCATCTCATTATCTCTGTTTCCGATGTTTTTGGCCCTTGTTAGATTCTCGATGGCCTTGAAAATGTAAACATCGTCGGAAGAGCAGAAAGAACCACAACGGCCTTGCAATGAAGAAGCGATCAAGTCGATAGACCCACCTTTGAGGATGTTCTTGTTAATAATGGAGGACAACAAATCCTTGATAAGATTTTTCACCTCCAGGCTGGGAAGCAACAAATCTTTGAAAGACAAAGTCAACAAGTTTAATTGACTTGTGAGAGCTAAGTACTTGAAGATTTCGTTAAAGTTACTTTGATTTGCTTGTGTCTCTTCAATCAACACCATCAAAAATGAAAGAGCTTCTTTCATCGCATTCAAACATCTAATGATCGATGTAAATGCAATGTGCTCGGCTCTAGTACAAACCTCATTGTCAAGTTTCGTGGGGTCAGAGCTGAAACCTGGGGTATTAAGGCTTGGAATCTTGTTGAGATTTTCGTTGAAAAACTCCAAGAGAACAATAACTGAGCCAATGAAAAACTCCACTTGTGCTTTATCAATTGTCAAGCCCTGGATCAAAAGATTATCATCTTTCACCGATGCCACTTCAACCGATCCCGAAGGGAGAATTTTGATGTGAGGCAAAGGAGCAAAAACATTACGATTCCAGAAATCCCGGAATAAACGAGAAATTAACAAGCATGTGCCGTAGAATCGGTCACTCAAAACAACTTGTTCGACCATTGGTTGATTCTCTGAAGGTTGGATTGGAAGATGAGATTGACCAGCACTAGGAGTTTGTGAGTTTTCCACTAGCCTTGCATTATTTCCCGCATGTGAGAACAAGAGAGATGCCTTCTTTTTGAACAAATCATTAGAGTTGTGGTGTCCATAAGAGCATGCCAAGTACAAGAGGGTGGAGCAAGTTTCCTCGTAACCGTTCTCATCAATGAAATTCTCGATTACTTCATCCTTGAGTGTGCCAATTATTTGGTCAGACGTTCGGTACTGATAAATATTGATACCATAGTTCGTCAAGACCGCAAACTGGAGTGGTTTCTTGGTGTATTGAGATGCAAGAATGTTCGCGTAGCCACTTGGAGAGTCTGAAGCATTCATAGAAGGAGTCAATTGCACAATATCGTGAATGTACACTGGCGAATCAGGCTTCAGATCTTGGTTGTCGGTAATTTTCACAAACTCTGCATCCTCAACAAGTTTGTTGTTGTGCTTCAAAAATCCATAGTTTACCGAACTGATGAAAAGTCTGTCTGAATGCTTGGTCTTCTTGACCGCCAAAAACGCGCCTGGGCTAATTATCTTGGCGAATTTGGTATTCTTCAAAAGCTCAGAGCTCTGTTGATTAGAAACAGTTTGGGAAATAAACTGTTTGATTCTAGTGTAAGAATCCAACTCGGGGTTCATTTTTGGAGTTTCCTTTGAAGGAGGGAATTTCATCGTCACCACGGATAATTTCAATGTTGAGTTTATTCTAGACGCGGAAGACATGAATGACGAGAACCCTTGGTTTGCTCCTAGTCTCAAAAGGATTCTGTTACCGTAGTTCGTTACAGCGATGAGCTGGACACCGGTGGATTCCTTCTGAGTGATGGCCTGAATGCTCACGATTCTGAATTTCAGGAACGACTTGAAGTTTGCCGAGTCAGTAAAAATCTGAGAAACAGATTTGAAGATCTCAGATGGTGTTAACAGACTGTGTTGCAGAAATTGCTCCTGACCAGGGGCGAGCTTGTACACTCTAATGACAGATTTGTTGGAAAGAGTGTATAAGATGCTTCTCCCAGAATCAATTTCCAACTGAGAGATAGCTTCTGCGATGGGAGAGCCTTTGGTTGATCCATCAGTACGCTTACCGGAGTTTTCATTCTCGTGCGTAAACAAATCAAATCCTGCGATCTTTCCAATCGGAAGAACCGATGATAAGCCACTTTTTGTAAGACACACTTTATCGCATTTGTTTCTGATAAAAGTTCCCAGGCTGGAATAGTCAAGTCTCCATACATTGACACCATCACCTTCACCACAGAAGTAAATGTCATTCGTATTCTCATTCACAATAAATTGGCTGACAATCAATCCTTGAGCATTTACAGATAAATTTGGGTTGAAGATGTCCAAGCTGTTCAAGGCTTCGTCAAACTTGACGACATAAATATGGACGTCCAAGGTGGTAGCAATCAAAAGCAAGTAGTTTACTTCCTTGACAAACACTCCTTCCTTTGGCTTGACCAATTTAACCGTCAAGATCGAGTGGCGGATCTGGTCAATTGTAAGAAACTGCGACGATCTATTAAAAGAAGACAGTGGAGCTTTGTAGTTCCAGAAGACCAACTTATTGTCCACCACAATCCAGGAACGGTTTATTTCGGGGAAAAGACCCATTTTTGTCAGGCACTCAGTGGTGTTGTATTCTTCAAAGAACTTGTCAGGCAAGTCCACTTGGGACACCTTCTCGAAACGAGAAAATGGGCCCAATCCGCTTTCCGCATCAAAGTAGTAGTTGTCAACTCCAGAACTTTTGCTCAAGTTGTTGGGGCCGTACAAGTCACCAGGTACCATCGAATCAATCTTGATCAAGTCCGTGATGTACTTCGATCCCAATCTAAGTGGAGGTAGGTTACCGAAGTTGGGCACGCTGATCTTGTAACTCACGTCGTTCACAGAATCCAAAACCATCGGAAGGTAAAAGCGCCGGGCCTGGTCTTTGCCAATTCCTGAGTCACCATTTCCTTGTTGGAACTGGAGAGTGTCCAGGCCATCGGGATTGAGCTTGAGGGTGGGAGAAATATATTTGGCGTTCGGATTTCCAGCAAGAGATCCGGAAGCCAAGTTGCGGCCTTCGGAAGATGTTCTGCCGGGCAATACGGATGCCAATATACTCATTGAGATGTTGGTTGATGTATAGCTGTGATGTTTTGGTGATTTTGGCACAGAAAAAAATACACGAGTGAGGTGCGCACGACTGGCAACACTTGACAGGATTCGGTGCTGGCCACTGTGTCTTTTTGCCGGATAAATCGATTGAAGTATTGTCCTAGGTATTGTATAGTGTGATATTTTTCTCTGTATTATGTTGTTTTATAGTGTGCTGGGTTGTTTATGTTCTTGGTTGAATCAATTACATTGCTGTGGAGGTACTGGTGGTTGCCTGTGGTGGGCACTCTTGTTGAAATATTGCAATCACAAGCCAAATTCGGATATCAGGTTTGCTTCTTCTTTCTTTTCGGTCAATGGTATTATTATTATTATTTGGTATCAATTAATCTTCTTGTGTGAGAATGTTGGTTTTTACAATGATGTTTTGCAGTTTCCACGAGCCAACGCAAATATCCACAGTAAATTGTTCAGCAATTATTTCGTTAGAAAAATAGACAAACACCCGAGAAACAACCCCCTCATTAAGTAGGAACGACTATTTTTTTCCTAACCTTTGTCGAATGGACCGTTCCCATCTTGTGTTTCGTTCGAGTCTTGGTGACACACGCAGTTGTGGACGGCTCCACATTGGCTAAATTCCCTGCACACACCTCAGGCGCCCTTATTCTTATCAACGCCATTCTTCTGTAATGAAAGTTATTACAGTTTTCGCCTCGGTGCTTGCGGCTGCAGAAGCTTTGAGCTTTGGTCTGTTGGCAGCCATTTATGACAGAAATGCCAACCGTGTGATAAAAACTGGACCCGAGTCGTTCGAAGTGGTTTCGGAAGCAACCAAGCTTCAATATCGCAGAGAGGGCAAACGGTTTATCGATGTGACCCAGTCGATTTCAACCAAGGATGCATTGGAACAGGGGTTGATTTCGGGCGCAGGAAATGATGGAATCATAAACGTGTTCTCCAAACAGGTGAAGAGCTTGAAGAAACTGCCTCCAGTGTACAATTACCCCACCACGGCGACCCAGGCCAAGATTGTGGGGCCTCTTGTTGAAAAAATCAACCTTGACAGAGTCAAATCCAACTTGGGCCAGTTTACGTCGTTCTACACTCGCTATTACAAATCCAGCACTGGATTCGAGTCTGCCAATTGGCTCTATGGTACGGTCGAGGAACTTCTCGCGCCTTTGTCTCCAAACTCGTTCTCGCTCAAAAAAATCCACCATGATGGATGGGACCAGTACTCCATTGTTGTGAGCATTGCTGGTGAAAACGAGCAAAAGGTTGTGGTAGGTGCCCACCAGGACTCCATCAACTTGTTGTTCCCCAACTTGCTCCGTGCTCCCGGCGCAGACGACGACGGATCAGGGACTGTCACTACGTTGGAGTCGCTCAGATTGGTTGTTGAAGCCATTTCTTCCGCTGCTTTTGTCCCCCATAATACCTTGGAGTTCCACTTCTACTCAGCGGAAGAAGGTGGATTGCTCGGATCCATTGACGTATTCAACAGATACTTTGCGGAAAACGCCACGGTGGTGGGTATGCTCCAGCAAGATATGACCGGTTACACCGCTGGAACTGTGGATGCCGGCGTTGAACCTCACTTTGGCTTGATCACAGACTACACCTCGAGTGGATTGAATGACTTCATCAAGGTGGTGATTGAGTCCTACTGTGCGATTCCATACCACGAAACCGAGTGCGGCTACGCCTGTTCTGACCACGCTTCTGCGTTGGAAAACGGATATCCTGCCAGTTTCTTGATTGAAAGTGAGTTCAAGTATACCGCGAAGCAGATTCACCTGACGGCTGACACCATGGACAGATTGGACTTTGACCACATCAAGGAGCATATCAAGTTGACGGTGGGGTACGCCATTGAGCTTAGTGCGGCCAAAAAATTGTAGCCGAATAAAACAGCCTTGAGTGAAGCAATGTAGTATGAGGCGAAACTGCACCTACGACGTGTACCTACGGCCCAAAGTCACGGGTATCAAAAGCGTATCATAGATTAAGTATACATCGGGCATCTGCACTAAGCATCAGCCTCAAGCTTTTTTGGGAAACGTACAACATCAAAGTGGGTTTGCTTCAACGTGGTGACAATGTGCTTGTTCTCGCCACTCTCATCTACGAGCGCTCTTTGCTTGACGTCGGCCTCAACGTACAATTGCGCACCGCTTCTCATGTGCGTTTGGAAAAAAGACACTTGCTTGTCGTCGAAAACGGATATATTGTACCAATCGGCCACGGTGCTTTTTCCTTCTTCCGCCTGTTGGGGGGAAAATCTGTTGACCGCCAACGAGTAGGTGATAAAAGGAACGCCGTCCTTAGTTTCTCTAGGGGTGACATTGCCAACGACACCAAGCAATTGCATCTTGGCGAATTCGGACCGAACGGCCGAGCTGGTGAAGGTTCTGGCGGAGATGATAGACTTGAACATGTTGTGGAAGTAGTACGCGTTGTTGATGTTCGAGGGGGGCGCGACAAATACCCACAGACAGGAAATTGGAGCCGGAACGTTGCAAGAGGTACGGTGCCTAAGTTGCGGGTGCGGTCAGATTGGAATATCAAGGAGGATGCGTCAGGATATTGTCAAAAAGTCTATATTCAAGGAAGTCTATATTCAAGGAAGTCTATTGTCAAGGAAGTACATTGGGAAACTGCAGAGATATCATACAATTGCCCGTCGGGTGACAGATATGCCAATATCCACTGTACGCCTCAGTTTGTGCGTGCGGCTCAATACTTCCCTGGCTGGACACAGGACACTATGTTGCGATAAATGCATACCACTTGATGAAAATTTATCTGATTTTGCAATCTCACCGGAATCGCTGAACTATCTGTCAGCGATGACCAATTAACCTTTTGAATCACTCTCATCAAACTATTAACCTCAATAGGGTTAAAAGATCCCAGTCATATTGCCCAGAGTATCATAGACTGCACCTGTAGTGATGCTGAAGCCTGTTTGGGCAACTTGAGCAGATTACTTCTACACGATCAACCATCAGTAGTTTATGTGATACTACCGGCCAGGATCGTCATCTGACCATTATCCTGCATGAACACATCTGTCACAATGGTCACATCTTGATCCATGAGAAGAAAATCCGACGCTCACGCGGAACTGAAGCTCTGTGACGGTCTGCGGAAGGTTCTGCCCTATCTATTTCTCTCAACTATATAAACCTTAGCAATTTCCCTAACCTCTCAATTCACGAAGGAATACAACACCTGAGCAGCTCGACATCACGATCTTCTCATCAATACAAGTTCAGTTATCACTATGACCTCAGCTGCCACTTCTGTCGAAAACCCCGACTCCTCCTTCAACAGTGCTTCCAGTACTATTGAGGATACTGTCAGTGACCTTGGAGCCGCGAACACTCATCTAGACACGACGCAGTTTGGTACTCAACACACTAAACCATATACCGTTATATTTCTTCCAGTCCGTATTTCTTCGAGTCCGTATTTCTTCCACCCCGTATTTCTTCCAGTCCGTATGCTCCATTACATACCTTTACAAGTCGTTCCACGACGAAGGCCCACACATCACCATAGACGAGGACCCACTGTCGGAAAACTCCACATTCGCGAATGGCTCCCCCACATTGGTCCGTGCAAGCGTATTCACAACGTAGTCGGTTACCAACGACCCCAGCGACTTGAGCAACCGCTGCCAATGTAAAAGTTCCAACAACCGCGTGAGCAACGCCGGGTCGCGCTCGCGGTATCCTTTCCGGGTGAGGGAGCCCTTCAACCGTGTGGCGGCCCGTTTGAAACGGGCGTAGTCCGCCAGGGTAAAACCGTCGAAATACAGGTCGCCGTAGAATGCCGGCACCTTGCGCAGAAGCGAGCGGTCAAGAATCTGCTCCACAAGCGCCGCATCCAAGTCCCACGACGCCATGTTATCCGAAACCTCTGTTTCTGTGGCGCGCTGCCACTCATCAATCCGAATCGAGAGCGAGCCTGCAAGGTTGTTTAGCTGGTCGTTGTCCGAGTCTGATTCCTCGCGATCCAGTTCTTGTTCATCCTCCAACTCCTGGTCAAACTCCTCTTCGGTGGAAGTGAGCGGGTTGTTGGAAAGAGACAACACGTCCATGCGGTCCGCAGGGTTAAACACAACCCACAGTGCGTGTGAGTCTGAGAGAATAGACGACGCGTAATCCGCAGTGGTTGTTCTTGGGGGTACTTTGCGTTTGGCGCCAAGGGCGCCTATGGTAGAGTTGAACGCCATAGAGTCAAGGGTTTTGACGTCAACGCCAGGAGAAGATCAGCGGTTAACAACAATAAGTGCCCAGGAAACAAGCACAGGAAAATGTAATAGAATTCAAAAATAGTCTGCAACGACGAGGAAGCAGTATGGGAGAGAAGAGTGGATCCGATAAGGACAAGCAACCAGTATCGGCCTGCAGATACACCGCTCCTCCCGATAAAAAGAAATACGCCACAGCCGTGGGGATTTTCCCCGCCGCCACCTGTGTTCGATTCAAGGCCACCTGTGTTCGATTCAGGGCCACTTGGGTTCGATTGCTTCTTCCCCGACCCATGCGGTTATATCCCGCGTGGTGGATTCCGTCTTTCTTCTACATATGGAATTGCACCCGTACCGCACAAAATAAGTCCCCCGAATAAGTCCCCCAAATAAGTCCCCCAAATAAGTCCCCATATAAGTCCCATATGCACCTACGCAGTGACGTCAAAAGAGCCTCTGCAACTGGAAACCAGAGGTGGGTATCCAGCCTCATGCAATATTCACAAACCGCAGGGTAATCCAACATTCGCCATAACAGCGCCCCTAACCGGTCACCAAATGTTCGCGGGGCAATCAGTTTGGGGTTTGAGGTTGTGCCCCAACCCTGACCCACGAACGGTTACCCGGCGCGGTACCAATAAAAGCGAGCGGCGGAGGAAAAAACTCTTTCGCACCACACCCATTCCAGGAACCAAGAGTGGCCTTTTGGCGCCTGCAATGCGTTGCCACGCTTAATGATGATAATTTTTACGACTGACATTAAATGAAGAGATTAAAAAATCGAAATTAGTCTTTCACCCCTATCTGAATGCACAGGCACTGGTGTTTTGTAGAAGTAACGGACATGCGACTGTCCACTAGAAAGTCCAGATTTGTGCGCGCAAGCGCCAGGCATTGTTCATGTACACCAATGGTGACAGTCAAACTCCACCATAAACTCGTACCAAAAACCACCGTTGATACGATTTGCACCGCATTCTCCACTAATTCCAAAATCCTTGAAATAAAAAAATGACACGGACAGGAATCGAACCTGCAACCCTTTGATTTGGAATCAAAAGCTCTGCCATTGAGCCACCGCATCACTACGTTCCATTTGGGTCGCATCAACACTATTCTCTCCCGCACCACTGTCCAACACTATCAACCCCATCCCAAAACAAGCCCCACACCACATCTCCAAAACAAACCCCACCCCACCCATCGCAAATTCTCCTGTCACAAATACCCTGCCAACTGTTCCACCCCACCGGCACCCCGCCGGCGCCAGCACCGGTACCTCCCAGCGTATCATGTAATTTCTCCTGCACGCGGCAACGCCCGAAGGAGATAATAAAAATTGGATTCCTATCTCCACCGAAAACACCTGCCACCATGAAGTTCTCCCACGTCGGCTCTGCGCTCGTTTTGGGCGCGGCCGTGTCGGCACAAAACGCAGCCGTTTACGATCTCTCCACAAAACACGAGCCCTACGGCCCGGTGATGTTGAAGGACTCGCTCTTGTTCTTTGCCGACAAGTTGGGCGTCTCCAACTACTACTCCATCGGCGAGGCCAACACCACGTTCGACTTCCTCGCGCACGTGCACAAGCCTAGTGCCCCGGCGCAAAAGGCGCCGTTGGTGGTGATTGTCAACGGCGTGGCCGAACCAGCGGCGTTTTTCTCCGCCAACACCCCGGCGTTCGAAATCGACCTCGGCCCCCGCCAGAAACACGCCCCCGAGCTCGTGGACGCACTCTTCAACGAAATTCCCAAGCAGATGGCCCGCAATGCCCCTGCGGCCGAGGTGTCGCACGCCAGCGACGCCCTCAAGCTGGTGGGCTCCAAGCACCACCACGGATGGAAGCAAAAAATGGTGCTGGTGCTCAAGGGCTCGCACGCGGTGGACGTGAGCGCCGCCAGAGGTGGCCAGCACGCTCTCGCGCTCGGCAGCCACGCCGCGGGCTTGGTGCGTGACCCCGGCTTCCTGTCAGAGTTCCATCAGCTCAAGGGCCTCGCCGCGGCCGCGTTGGACATCCCCGTGGTGTTCACCATCGACCTGATCGGCGCGGTGGCCAAGCGAAACGGCCCCGGCTCGGCTGCATACAAGTTGGCGGTCAGCACCATTGCTGGTGCGCTTGAAGCCGCCAACGCGGTGTTTGACGTGACGGTGGTGGTGTTGGGCAGCGAAACCGCGCGCTCGTGCCACGGATCCAGCCAAAAGAGAGCCGCGGCTCCGGCGTTCGCCAAGCGCGGGGTGGTGTCGGCCAAGTCGTGCTATTCCGACGAGGACGCGTGCGTGAGCGCCACCAGCGACTGTTCCGGCCACGGCGTGTGCGTGGAGGTGCAGACCGAGTGCTGGCAGTGCGCGTGTGCTGCCACCTACGACAAGAAGGCGTCCAAGACCACCAAGTGGGCCGGCGCAGACTGCAGCAAGAAGGACCTTTCTGCGCCTGCGCACCTTTTGTTGTGGACCTCCATTGTGTTGGTGGGGACGTTGGTGGTGGGCGTCAAGCTTCTTTTCGGTGTCGGCAGCGAGTCATTGCCTGGTGTTTTGGAGGCTGCAACAGTGAAGCGTTCGGGCTAGACAGTCAGACCGTCCGTCATGTGCCGTCATGTAGTGCCGGTGCCGGTGTATGGTATCCATGTATAATACAAGAGCGTACACGACTGATGTAGCGATGCCGGAAGGGGTGCGGTGTTGTGACCGCTGTAGCTGCTGTATATGTTTTCTTTTGTTAAGATGTTCCGTTTTCTGTTCTTCCCTGCTCTGTTTTCCGTTCTCTTTTCTCTTTCACGTTCTGTGTTCTGTTCTCTTCCTTCTCTGTTCTGTCTGTCTCCACTCTCTACTAATATCCCAATCCTACGCTGATGTATCCCACCTTCGCACATCGATGTACATTCCTTCTACCGTTCATCACTTCACACGAGTGTTCCCGTTGGATCCAATCGACGTTGCCTAGCTGAAAATTACTGGTGCCTTAGTACTACATACCGTTATTTGCATTATTCTCCTGCCTAGCCAACCTCGTTCCCAGAGCGCGCAACGGAAATCAGGAGATGAAAATACCCGTGATACGTGTGCTGATCTAGCAACACCTAACACTATTCTTTCTCATGAGACACGGAAAACCCCATTTTTTCCTGATTCTTGTCTTCTTTTGCGTTCTTTGCGCCATCTACTACGTTGCTTCCGGCGGCAAGGACTCGCTAGGGACCTCGGGGCCCGTTTCGCTCCAAAAGAACCAGGCGCCACTACAGGTTCCCCAAACCGGGAAATCAGAACACGCGGCCGCCAACGCCGTCGTCAAGGACGCCGTTGAAGATGACGCAATCACCGGCGAATTCACCGAAACCCCATTCATGCCAAAAATGGCTAACGCCACCCTCAAAGCCCAGTTGGGAAACTCCGCGTGGCATCTTCTCCACACGGTGTTGGCCCGTTATCCCGACACTCCCACCGAACAGGAGAAGTCGACCTTGAAGCTGTTCATTCTCATGTTTGGCCAGGTGTATCCCTGTGGTGACTGTGCGCGCCATTTCCAGAAATTGTTGAAGAAATATCCACCCCAAGTGGGTAGCAGGCAGATTGCTGCGGGATGGGGTTGCCACATTCACAACAAGGTTAACGAAAGGTTGGACAAGCCGGAGTATGACTGTACCAAGATTTTGGAGGATTATGACTGTGGCTGTGGCGATGACGAAAAGGCCGATGACTTTACGTTGGGCAACGACAGCATGGAGCATTTGCGGAGCGTCAAGGTGGACGAAAAGGAAAATTTACAGCGAGGCGGATAGTGCACCCAGTAAACTTAAACTTATCTTAAACTTAAACTTATCTTAAACTTAAATTTATCTTAAACTTATCTTCATGATGTAAATGCCTCCCCGAGGCTGGTTGGTGGGACCACTACTGTGCTACGCAACCGTGTCAGACGTGGTGCACGTCACTATATTTGTTCCTGTTATACGCTTTTGTATGTTGTAATCAAACGATACAACAGCAGTCCGGCGACTTCTGGCGCTCCATAAGAAGCTGGGTTTGCATCCGGTACCGATTACCCTCCAGTGGCCACACCGCAGGCACCAAAGGATCCGGAGTATCACAGGCAGACTCGATGATAAGCATCGCCGCACGAGAAGTTGGAATGCGGTCTCGTTTCAAAGCGTCTCTCAACTTGTCATTCAATTGCTCGATCCGGCGAAGCTTAAGTATCAAGATGCGCTCTTCCATATCCGCGCTTTGAACCATGCCAAACCCAAAATGCGTAATCACTGGGGAAAATAGGGTGAGATTGGGAATGCAAGGTGGAAAAGGAAGTTTTCCCGGTTATAGAAAAGGAGATGGGTCCGTCTGTTATCCATGTCACCCCGTTTCAACTTCGTTTCAGGAGGGCCATAACCAATACATTCTGCAGGACCAAAAGTCCACACGCAGGTGTTTCGGTCCGAAACCATATTTAAGTTGAGTGGGATACACAAGCTGGGGTGAGATCACAAGCTGGAGTGCGATCACAAGTTGCGGCGAAGAAGCTCTTCTGGCCCGATAACAGGTGAAAAGGTAATGGAGTTTCAAAATTTCAAAATTTCAAAATTCCACCCCCGCAGCAAGAAAGCCCCAAAACGTCTCTTCGGTCCCGGTTACCACCTAGTTGACAATCCAGATGGGTACCCTCTCCCATAATCCCATTTAAGAAAAAGGCACATTCACCCCTCACGCAAACATGAACAACCCGAGAATGCACAGGGCAATCACAAACCCCATGATAAGCGTATCTCTCCGTCTTCGGGTGTTGATGCGCGAAATCAACATCCCAATGCCGGGGATTGTCTGTAACGTATTTTGGATCCGGGACGATGCGTTTTGGAGGTAAACCCGCTGGCTGTAGAGCTCGTCTCTTGTTTCAAACGCCTGTTGCAAGAGACGGTCTGCAAAGGAATTGGCATTGTCCACACGCCGTCTCTCGTCCAAAATGTAGTCATTTTCGTTGTCAGTCACCGTTGACACGTTTCTCTTTTTGTGGGCCGAAAGGTCGGACTGGATCAGGTGCAAAAGGTTGCTGCGGTTGCGCTCGTCGTTGATCTTGGCCTGGATCTTCTGGAACGACTGCTTGTGGTCCATCAAAACCTCCTTGTGTCTCTGTAATTGCTGCAATTTTGACGTTGACACGTTTAAGTCCGAGTCGCTCAAGCGGTTTAAGCTGGCAATCACGCTTTCTCTCTTGCCCACCATGTCTCTAATTTGGGCCACCAATGCATCTTCGTCGGGATTAGAGTCGAACGAAGCCACCAGCTGGAGCTTAGAGTACTGGGACAATAATGCTTCCGTCTGTTTCTCTAGATTGAGCGCAGACGATCTTGCCTGAGCGAAGTTGGCAAAAGACATGGTTGGTGGAAAAACACGTAGGAGACACTGAAGGAGCGTTTTTGGGTGTGCGGGATTCAAATCCTGCTAACCCACTACAGCTAAGGAAACAACCCGAAGGGTGTTTGGCGAGAAACTAGGCGGTGGAGCCCAATTGGGAAGTGGGGTTTTCCTATTTCTCGCTGGTTTTCTTTTTTTTTTTGTTTATTCCGGTAGCCTTGTCATAACTTTGCTCATGCTCTGCCACTGTATTCGACATGGCCTGTATGCACCCAGGCACCAGATAAGATGCAAAAACCGGAGAAATCAGGATTCGGAAAATTCGGGGTTTTTTTCACCACAGGCGGTTTTTATCGCCCCCTTTGTCTCCACGCTTTTTGTCGTCGGCGTTTACCCTCTTTCTCCACCCATTATTCACCAGTGATTCAGCTCTATCGTCTGAGTTCGCATCCTCCACATAACCTTACCAATACTCATCGTTTTATTGGTTACTGCTTCACTGACATGACCGCTGCCACATCGCTACCTGAATTGACTCCGGTGGTCCCCGAACCGTTTGAGCTTCCTCTACTAGATTCGCCCAATTCGAGTACGCCTGCGTCCAAAAATGATGTGTGGAGGCGCATTCTTGACAAGCTAGCGCAAATCCAGAAGTACTCCGCATACGGCTTCTTGGGGTTTTTTGGGCTACACATTTCATCCACCGTGTTTGCCCCGGGGCTTGGCATTCACCTTGACAGATGTCAAGACTTCTTCGAGATGTGCCGGAATGTGTATTTGGGACCTCTTTTCGAGTATTCTGCCATATACGCCACGGCGGGTATTCACGTTGCAGCAGGTGTGGCCCTCCGGTTTTTGCGGGGCAAAAACAATACGAAACGACCAAAATTTCAGAATGAGGTCATCATCACCGATGGCGAAAGGGACGATATCGGTCTCGGCGGTTTGGGAACACTCTTGGGGTTGGGGTTCAAGAAATCGTGGATATCCACCAACTTCCCATCGCTTACCCCATTGACGTTTTCGGGCTACATCATGCTCGGAGCGTTGGGGTACCACTTCCTCAAAATGAAGCTTGCCCCGCTCTTTGTTGACGGCGATTCGTCGCTCGTCACTTTGCACTACGTGACTCACTACCTTAGACAGAGCTATTACGGTTCAATGGGCCGGGCGTTCAACTACAGTATGCTCGTTTTGCTTCTGGGACTGTCATTCTATCACATTGTTAGTGGTTTATTCAAATACCGCCGGCAGTTCAAACCCCGGGCCAAGAAGATCGCCTACGGAGTTATCGGCACCTGTACTGCCCTCAGCTTGATCGCTATGGCCAGGTTGAGCCGGTGGAACTTAGAAACGGGGTTTATGGGGAAGCAATTCGCCTTGTATTTGCAGGTGAGTTGACTTTCCGTAGCGAAGTAACATAGATATAATTATACGACCCCCTCTCGCACATTTAGAACACAACCCTTCTGGTCCTCCCCACCGCTCTACCTCTCGCGCCACGTAACACACTATCACTTTATAGCACTCAACCTCTTTCAGACTACAGGTTTCAAACACTTCGATATATTCCACGAATAAATAAATATGCGTTCAGGAGCTGAGCATCTCAACAGGAAGTCAATGTGGCCTCATCTGAATGAGTGGGTCGCTGCCTCACGTCTTTTTTTTTTTTTTTTTCATTATTAATTTCTGGTACACCAGCATTTAAGCGGCAACAGAGCCCAAGGTTGGTACTTTCAAAGCAGATGCTCTCTTAGACTTGTAGTCCTTGATGGCAGACTTGATCGCATCTTCCGCCAACATGGAGCAGTGCAATTTCACTGGAGGCAAAGACAATTCCTTGGCAATCGCAGTGTTCTTGATCTTCAACGCTTCCTCGAGACTCTTGCCCTTGACGAGCTCGGTCACGTAAGAGGAGGACGCGATGGCAGAACCGCAACCAAACGTCTTGAACTTGACGTCCTGGATGATACCGGTTTCCTCATCAACCTTAATTTGCAACCGCATCACATCACCACAGGCTGGAGCACCGACAAGGCCGGTGCCAACGTCAGCGTCATTCTTATTCAAGGAACCCACGTTTCTTGGGTTGGCGTAGTGGTCGAGAACCTTGTCATGGTAGCCTCTGTGAGACACAACAGGAATAGCAGCACGAGAGGCGGTAGTGGCCAAAGCAGGGAAGATATTAGTTCTGAAAACCGCTGGTCTGGCGGCAATAGAAGCTCTGGCAAGTTGTCTGAACATTTGTGGAGGGGAAAAGTGGTACAAAAGGGAAAAGGGAGACAGGTGCAGATGAATAAGCGGTGTTAAAGTTCTGGATAAAAACCAATTTCAAATGAATAAAGTCCGGAGGAAAAATTGGCAACTGTCGCAAAGGAGAAAGTAAGGAACAGTGGTTTTTTTTTATGATAAGCGGAGATGGATTTGATATGACAAATTTGGGAGGAGAAATCTCCGCCTGTGTGCAGGCCGCGCCATCTGCCGGAGTCGGTGCCGACCTTGCCACGACCGGTTTCGCTGCTATGGTCATTCATGTCCGCGCGGTTCCCGTATGTTCGGGCCGATTCTCCGTTTTTTTTTTTCGACGAGTCATTAACTCCGCGCATCGGAACTAACTGCCCCGCCAATCTGCTAAGGGCAATCCCCGGGGTGTCAACACCTAGAGCGGGTCCGGTGGCAAAAGAGGAGTCCCATCCGCTAAAAAAAGAAAGGTACTGGGTTATGTCCGCTTATGGGCAAGACTTGCACAGGGCAATATCTGCGCGCACGTTTTCGTCCGTCCTTCGTAGATAGATAGGTGGGACCCCAAGGTGATAGAAAGAAAATACTACAGCAGCGGTCATCGGTGCGATAAATACTACATACACCGCTGTGGTGATTTCAATCCATTATACTTCTTACCCAATGCTATGGAATGGTTCCGGAGAAGTACCCGTGGCCACGTCGATTCTGTTTCCGGTGTGAGATTCCCGGGCTTCGCGCTAACTGTTGGCACATTCCATGCATATAGCTAATGTTCCGGGCCATATACATATTATTACGTTTCTAATATTGTGCGCGCATTGGTGCAATATACCTCGACTCTCACCATTACGGAAAATGCGCCTCCTGGTGCCTGCTCGTAGTCAGATTAGGATACTTCTATGGGTGTATGGAATTCTCCGGCACTTCTTTCGCCGCGGGGTAAAGCGCCCGTCCCCATTGTAGGTTATGTTTCCTGGTCAGAGATGGTGCTTACTCAGTAAATGATCCGCGTGTGATTCGCGGACAAGCGTTAGGGAACAATTCCACAACTGCCCAGTAGCACGTCTAAGAACATTTGGACCTGATAACACGCGTGGCACGCAATACTCGTCCGCGGTTGTTTTCGGCAATTCCCTCTGCTGCTGTTTCGGCCTTTCCAGGACAGCTTCATCAGCTCATGTGAGCACGTGATTGAGTTTTGCATATCGCGCAACCTCCGTTTGGGGCCGTATCTCTCTCAACTCTATTGACCCGGCGTTTCCCAGCTCCTCGCTGTTCTTCTTCACCTAAAGAACTCTCGCTTCTTTTACCTCCCCGATATTTTTTACCAAAACGCCCTTTCCTATTTTGTGCCGCTCCGTCCCCGCCCCACTTATCCCGGCACTTCTTCCATATAGTTTTTGCCGTCTTCATATCGCTAGGTACTGATGAGCGTTTCTAAGCCATCCGACATCGATACCGGTGTTTCAAACGGCGATGTCGACTGGCTCTTTCGCGGCAAGTCCAAGAAACTCACAAAAAAGCTCAATTCGGAGCGCAGACCATCGGTATGTGCCGATCCCGACAAGAGCAAAACCGAATCCAGAAAGTCAGGCGAGGCCGAGCCGTCGAAAGCATCCTCTAAACCAGCAGATGCGGAAAACGCTTCCCATACGCCTTCTGATAATGCCAATGCAGATGTATTGCCTTCGCCTCCCACTCCATCTTCACCAAAGCCAGAAGTGGCAAAACTGCCCAAATCCCCGGCCGAGCCGGATCTACTGAAGGCAGTATCAACCCTGTCTGATCCAGGGCCAGCTGAAAAACTACATGCTTCTTTAGCCTTGCCTAAAACTCCTGTCAAAGCGCCTGTCGAAGAAAAGCCGGAATCGCAAAACTTTTTTCGTCTCGGCCGTTCCCGGTCGTCCTCTGCATCACAGGCACCAGACTTGGCAACTACAAGCGCCGCTGCATCTACCGTCAAAAGAAAAGTCAATGCCAGTGGACATCTGTCGCTGCACGGAACCAAATCTCCTGACTTGCCCGAACCCACCTCTGGCTCTGTATCTCGGTCCAACTCGGGCCGCAGCAAATCGTTCTTCAGTCTGTTGTCGTCTAAATTCAAATCAAGTTCCACCATTGCGCAGCTGGCGCCGCCGGCCAGTCCTTCTCCACCAAAGCTAAATCCTGAGATGGTTGGTTCGCGTCACCATATTCCAAAGGAGCAGGATTTGTGTGCGTTGGTCAACCATGTTCCGGCTGAAGTCGGCGTTGCTATTCCGGCTTCAAAATCATCTAGACGCTCATCTATCTCGTCGAGTCCTATCCTGTCGGTGGAACGGGAACGGGGTAGCTTCTTCAAACGCCGAATCCTGGTGTCATCGTCGACGGCACCACACTTCACCGACAAAAAAGTGCAGCCCCGCGTGAAGCTCAACAAAAACCCTGACCGCCAAAAACCAGTACTCAGCAAGATCCAGGAACTGAAGTTAAAGCGTGTTTCGTTTGCGTTAGATATGCTTCCCGATGATCCACAACAGCAGATCCCTTCACGCAAGCCTAGAAAGGGAAATGTGTTGATTGCAGACGATATTAGAGCACCGGTTCCGCGGTTGCTGCAAGGTATCACTACTGGAGATTCCAAAGCACAGCTTGCTGAAACAAAGTACACCGATGTTGAAATTCAGTCTATCCGGGACGCGCAGCGGTTCAATGCGTTGGAAGCGGAAAAGCATGCGGTGGAGGCTCATTTATCGGCCAAAAAGTTGGCGACGGAGATTGCTCAGTACAAGTTCAGCACCAAGCTCGAAAGCACCGTGGTGGAAGAGGAAGACGAGGTCCCGGGGGAGACAGAACAACAGTTTGAGATTGACAAACCTTTACATTTACATGAGCATCATTTCGAGAATGAAGTATCGGAGGAAGATGCTAACAAAGAATTGTCGCTTGAAACAGTGTACACAAGATGCTGTCATTTGAGAGAGATCCTCCCGATACCTGCGACCCTCAAACAGCTCAAAAACAAAACTAGACCATTGCAAGTGATTAAGCTTTTGAATCCTAAACCCACATTAATCGATGTGCTCTCATTCAGTGACTTTATTGCCATCACGCCCATCAATACTGTCATCTTTGATAATGTCACCATGAGTACCGAGATGTTGAAGCACTTCCTCTCTGCTTTAGTGAACAACAAACATCTTGAGAAGCTTTCTTTCAGGAATGTCGCTATCGATGAGAGTGGATGGTTATATCTTTGCGAGTTTATGAGTCGTACTTCGACCGTTAAGAAGCTTGATATCTCCCAACAAAAGGTAAAACACTTAACCAAACAAACTTCTTTCAGATCGGCGATGAACTGGGACTTATTCATCAAATCGCTTATTGCCAGAGGGGGTATAGAAGAGTTGGTCATGGGTGGATGCAAGCTTTCGGATGAAACGTTTGAGAATTTGTTGGAGAACGCATTGACCATTTCAACTTGCAGACTTGGTATGGCTGCAACCGAAATCAATGTTGCCAAATGTGAAATGATCGCCGATTGGATCAGCCGTGAAAATTCCAAATGTGTTGGAATAGATGTTGCGTTCAACGATTTGAGCCATGGCCAACTTCGTCCATTCATCGAGGTTTTTAACACAAGGCCCGTCAACTTGATCTTCTTCTCCTTGAATTCGACCCACTTGTCTGATGCTCAAGAAGTTGGTGAACTTCTTCGGAGTTTGGCCAATGTTAAAACCCTTAAGTTTTTGGATTTGAGTTCTTTGCCGCAACTTTTCCCAGGTGTTATTTCTAAGCTTGACAAGTTTTTGCCGCTCTTCCATTGTCTCAAAAGAGTACATTTTGACCTTAACGACTTGACCCCACAATCGATTGGTGCTATTTCGGAAATTTTGCCAAAGGTTCATGGTCTCATCCATGTGTCACTCCTCGGAAACAGAAATTTGCCCAGAGGGGCGATCGCATCTTTATATGCGGCTGTGAAACTGTCGTCTATCTATACACTCGATTTGGATCAAGATTTGGTGCCAGATGAGCTTTCTCAAAGACTTGCACTCTATCTTATGAGAAACATGGACCGCATCATCAAACCAGATCTCACTGATATCAATAAGGACAGCCAGGACGATATTATGTTCGATGGATCTTTACTCATGGAGTCCGCTGAAAAGATGTTGATTGAGAGCGATAAAACATCTGGTGAGACTGACTTCAAGCTTCAAAAAATCATCACTAATGCTTTGATTGAACGTACCAATGCTGTGCGCAAAGAAATCCACAGAATTATTGATAAGTTGTTTCAGAAAAGAACCGAGGGTACCTTATCATTTGAAGGAAAAGAATCACTTCTTCGTTTCTGTTTATTGGATGCTTCATTAGAGAAGGTCGTTCATATGTATGAGCAAAAGGCCAAAATGATGAGCGGAGCTCTAGACAGTCCTTCTCCTTCGATCCAGGACGGTAAGAACTCTGTTGACAGTACTCTTTTGCAAAGTTCTGTTGCTATGGACCATGATCAACTTCATGAGAGTTCGTCTGCTTTGATCGATGCTGGTCCTATTTTGATGGCCAAAACCACTCGGTTTGATACAGGACCGGTTTACAACCCTACCTTTGAGCCTCATTCGGTTGTTGTGGAGCCTAGACTGGACGGCTCAACTGTTCCAATAGATAATCTTACTGGCCGGCCGGTTTTGATGAAATCTATTTCTCAAACTTCTGTCCACGCCAAAGAACAAGAATTGGAAGAGGGTGAGTTCCATAGATGGGGATATTTTATGGAACATCGTAACGATTCCCCGGAAGAGCTCAAAACCCAGGAAGTACCAGTATTTGGCGCTGTTCCCTCTGGTTCTGAGCTTCGAGAAGCTATCATTGACGCTAAAGGAATTGAATCTGTGCAAGAGTTGATTCGTAAGATCAGCACCCATCGTGTCAGTCTTGACAACATCTACCATGTTGACGGCTCTGAGTTGAGCAATAACAATACAGAAGGTACTGGCACGCTGAAGGAAGCCGATATTTTTGACGACGCGTTTGAACAACCAAGTGAGGCGGATGAAGTGTTGTCGATCGACTCACACCAAGACCACGATGTTCATCCGGTGGTCGACGAGGCTTACGACAAGCTTTTGAATGAAGCTGAGAGAGTTCGCTCGAACAAGTAGAACCCAAGCCATTGCTCCGCCATCTAGTCGATCACAAAATACTCCATAGCAAATATATCAAATCTAAGAAGTCTCCTGGTATCAACAACTGCCACAATACCCGAGGCAAATACCTCTACAGAAAGTGAATATGAACACGTAAGATTACAGCGAGCTATAAGATTATTTAGGTGAGCACATTTAGTTCTCAGCGTCAGCCTTGAAAGAAGCGATGGTAGCAGCGACCTTAGCTTGTCTAGCCTCTCTGGTCAACTTCTTAGCTTGGAACTTCTTGGACTCAGCAGCGTATTGCTCCTTGGTGAACTTCTTCTCGGTTGGCTTGAAGGTTGGGTCCTCTCTGATCTTCTCGTGGGCGTTAAGGTAGATCTCCTCAATGTCCTCTGGGTCGATCTCCTCGTCGATGTAGGACTTGAAGACTTGTCTGTACTTCTCCTCATCGTCGTCCATCAACTCCTCCATGTACTCAGAGACGTGACCACCGAAGATGTACTTTCTCAAGAGCTCAGCGTCCAACTCCTCGGACTCAATGTCCCAACCTGGGAATCTCTTGGCAGAGTGAGGGATGTACAAACCACCGTCAGAAGCACCCTTCAAGACACCGAAGATTCTGGCACCAGTGGTGGTTCTTTGCAAACCAATGTCCAAGAAAACCTTGAATGGTCTTGGGGCGTCCTCGACAGCCTCGGTCAACTCGTACTCACCCTCGACTTCCTCGACACCAGTGTAGGTCTCGTCCAAACCGAGCTTTTGCAAAGCTCTTCTGGCAACCAACAAACCGACAGCGTAAGCAGCGGACCAGTTAGTCAAACCGAACTTGATACCGTATTGAGGCAACTCATGGGCGTAAGCAGCAGTCAAAACAATGTCACCAGTGATGGTAGAAGAGATGATTTGAGCAATGATGTCTCTGTTGGTGAATCTAACAACCAATCTGTACTTTGGGGTGTTGTACTTGGCCTTGTGTTGGGTCACCAATCTCTTTCTTTGGTAGTAGTCGGTCTTACCCTCCTGTCTTCTACGGAAAGGAGTTTGGAATCTGGAGGAGTAAGCAGAAGTCTTGATTGATTTGTCGAAAGCCATTTTGCGGATGAGAAAAGAAGAACTATTTTTTTTTTTTCCAAGTGAAATTTTTCACCGGCTCTGCAATGAGATGCGGCACCGCACGACTTTTTCGCACCATGCGAAAGTCTCGGGATGATAATTACTCTCATCATAGTATTCTCTGGTATCACCGCCCTGCCAAATGGCACCCTGGTGCAGAGGTTCCGGTGGCACCACTGGTGCTAGTGATCTGGCCCCGGTTTTAAATTCCTTCTCGTTCTATATTAAATTCAGTCTTGGTGATTTGTGTGTGATAGTTTGAATATGCGGTGAGTGGTGGGCCAGAGGTAGTATGCATTTATTACACAGGTCTGACCCCCGGCTGGTACTTCCCACCGTTCGGGGCTCTGTGGTGGCAACAGATTGAAAGAATGCCGGTTGATATATTAAAAGAGTTAATGTTATCAAAGGGGATTTTTCTGAAATACCTTGTGTGCTTTTATTAGTTTTCTGTGGTTTTTGGTATTTATGACCTGATTCAATTTTTCCTTACTATTTCTATTTGCACACAGAATCACGAATTACTATGTCTCCATGTCATTCCCCAATAAATTTACTCATTTCGTTTCAATCCGACTTAACAGAAAACAAGCCTACCCCGAAAAAAAAAAAAAAACTCTGAAGCTATTGAAATTTTCTTCCTTGAATAAGACGGGTGCAACATATTGGGAAGGAGCCATTCCCAACAGTAGTAAAACCAAACCCCACACATGTTCCGTTTGCTCGGCATCCTATTATGTCGCTGGCGTTATATTTCTTGGATATCATACTTATTGTTTTTCTTAGGTAAATATTTACGCCTGAGGTTTGGAGTAGTTCAATGTTCCGCAATTCTTGCATGTCCGAGCATCCATGTCACCGTCGAAAGCCACAATGGCACTCTTGACTTGGGTTCCCAAGTCAGAACAGTAGAATTCCACCTCATGAAACTTCTCTCTGCAATTTCTACAGTACCATCTGATCTTATCGTTCGTTCCTTCCGGTCTGTCTTGCTCCACCACAAGTCCAATAGTATCAGCAAATCTGACTGGATTGTGAGGAACATTTCCCGGTAAAAGGAACGAATCACCTTCATTGATGATCACATCCTTGAATTCACCTTCATCCACCACTTTGAGGCACATGCTGCCCTTTAATTGGTGGAAGTATTCTGGGGTTTGGTTAACATGGTAGTCTGTTCTTTCATTGGGCCCACCCACGATCATAACAGTAAATCCGCCCCTGTGGAGACAGAAATTATTGACCGGAGGTTGTAGCAAGTGGGAGTTTTCGGCGATCCACTTTTGGATGTTGATAGGAGGGGTAAGCATGAAAAGGGGAATTCAGATATCGGAGAAATCGAATGATGGAGTGTACCTAAATGGAAAGCGTGGAGAAACTCCAACGGTCCTGTATCACGCCACCGAAAAAAAATAAGCTTCCCCACCAGGAGTCGAACCTGGAATCTTCTGGTTCCAGAAGTGGTTACAAATCGTAGCCAGACGCCTTGACCATTGGGCCATGAGGAACGAAGCTTGTCAGTTGTTAAAGTAATGAAACTAAGATGGAGCGTTCTGGTGCTTAGGGTAATTGGTACTGCCAGAGGTAAGCTATGATTCACAGAAAAAATATTCTAGTTCGGGGTTTTGTAAGTTAACCATCGGATCTAATTATACTATTTACGTATTCCTCCAAAGGCAAGAAAATAGGGTCACTTAATACATATGGTGTGCAGGGGATATCGCACCCCATTGATACTACTAATCACCACAACTTTCAACTTCTCCAACTGCACCCGCCACAATGAAAATCCAGCTCACTGTGCGGTTCAACAACTCGGAGGCTGGCTCTTCGCTCGAAGATTTCACTGTCCCTGTATCCGTTAACTTGGAACGTGATGATGTGAACAAACTCATCAATACCTCGTGGATTAAAATGATGATCCGGTCTAAAGTTAAGGGGACGGAGCGCCGTCGCCTTCGACTCATCTACAATGGGCGTGTTCTCAATGACCTGACAAACTTCAAAACAGATGTGCTAGAGCCGCGGTTACACCAACTACAAGGTCTGGAAGAGCTAGAAACGGTCCAAATATATGTGCATTGTCTCGTGGGGGACGAATTGACGAGCGCTCAATTGGAGCAAGAAAGGGAACTCGACCAAAAAATACAGAATGTCACAACTGCTCCGCCAGTGGTGGGCTTTGACCGCTTGTTGCTGCAAGGAGTGAGTCCTCAAGATGTGAACGACATGCGGCGGCAATTTCACCTGATTTACTCGCCGGAATTGTTACAGGGTGGGTCCAATTCTGGGGTAAACGATGTGGAGGAAGACGAGAATCGCCAGGAGGCCATCCGCCAGCTTGAAGAAAGATGGCTCGAAGGAACGTTCAACAATGCTGTCGCGGGAACCGCAACAGACGCACGGACGGAGATTGAACCTTCAACCATGCGTGCAGCAGCAGAGGCAGAGGGGGCCCATCACACTGAAGATTTGCTTATTGGGCTCTTGATTGGAGCCTTTTTGGGAGTAGTGGCAGGTGTGTTTCTTTTGATGGACGATTCCATGTTCAATAAGACGCAGCGACTGGCAATCGTTGCTGGAATTCTCGGCAATATCATCTGTATGTTCACGCGTGCGACGTCTGTTTGAGCGGATTCCAAGGAGATATCTGAGGCGGATGGATATGTAAGTAGAGTTCTCTAATGGTATATTAGAGCTGGTTGCCTGTGCTTGACGAGAATGAGAGCCTACTCTCTGACTTGTAGTTATTACTCGGACGTTTAATTATGTTCCGAGAATATTCAACACATCGCTTTAATCAAATAAACGGCTGTAACAAAACAGACCAAATTGATTCAGGCTCTCCATAAATGTAGGCACAAAATCAATAGCCAGAACTCTTGGAATAGCGCCACCATGAATACTCGATAGAATACCGAATAGAAAAGAGTCTCCACTCCAACATAATCGGCGTTACCGCCGACCAACTTCATAGCATTCCACACCCTCATCTCACACCTCCACCAACTGAAAATCTACAACGATAACCATAATGGCTACCTAGTTTACAAATGTTTGACCTCCCAGCCCTCAGAAATTTCCATACGCCAACCGGCAAATGCCGGCGACGCGTTAGCCAAATTAATGAAAGGGCGTTAAGATGGTCCTTGTCCATCACTGGATTTCATTCTGGCCAGAACCTGACACTCGCCAACTCGTAGGGATAACGTAAACAGACAAGCAACACGGATATGGATCTGGCCGCCGCACGAAGAAAAAAAAAATTCTGGAGCGAGATGGTGTTCTTATATACTTTGTGCGAGGGGTTACCCGGTGCACGCCATTTCGGTATCGCACCAGACCTAATGGCCCACAGATGCTGTAGCTTGATGGTCTGATCAGTTGCAACCTAAAGGTCGAACAAGGACATTTTTTTTATTTTATTTTATTTTATTTTTTATGGAAGAATAAAAGCAATACATTGTCTGTGTTGGATCACAGAGCATACGGCGAATGAACAGTATCTCCGCCACTGGGCCACTAGCCGTCCAAAGAGAAACCCAAGTGCACACCCTCACTCTTCAGGGCCGTATCTTCGAGCTTTTCCTTTAAAGCTTTCATGTTGTCATTGATGGGAACAAATCTAGGTAACCAGTCCGCTACACCGTGCTGAAGAACACCCTTAGCTCTCACATGGCCAAAGTCCTTATGACCGTATGATCCGTGCAACGTCAAACGCTTATCTTTGCAAGAGTAAGTCCCTCTGTGCAAGATATTGCTGTTGTAGAACACCATGTCGCCCGGTTGGAGCACCACTTCAATCTGGCCCGTAATGTACTTTCGACATGTTTCGTCGGTGGTTTTTTCCCGTTCCTCCGCGGTGCGGATTCGTTTGTGGGAACCAGGAATCACAATGAGACACTTATCGTCGGTCAATGCCATGTTGAACTGGCAGCCGGCGAATGGATCCTCGAGAAGCTGTTTCGCCTCTTCCTCGGGCGTGACATCAGGCCGAATATGGTCTCTGTGCCATGCGAGATCAAAATCGGTCAATGGGTTAATCAACATGTTGAAAAGCTCCATTGACAAATTGGAGGTTGAGGTCTGGAGGACATCGCCGGCAATGGCCAAAAGACGGTCGTCCGAATACAATTTTTGAAACGGAAGCGACATGTCACCAAGGTCGGGGTGAATAAGACCCGATACACCCCAAATGTCAGGATTGAAGTTTTTGGGCCACGGTGGGAACTGTTTTCCTCTTGTTCTGACATCGGGCCAGTGGCCATCACGGGCGTACTGGACAACTTTTTCGGCAGCTGCAACGTACTGTTCCACTTCTTGTGGAGTGAGGAAGTTTTTGATTACCGAAAACCCCTGATCAGCAATGTTGTCGTGGTGCACATGTGGTTTAGTCATGGTAAATAAACAGGTGAAGGAAAATTCAAGCGAATAGTTGAGGGGAAAGAGGGTCGACGTCAATCGATAGCAACGACAGCAACTGGATCAATTGCAAACGGCCAATTTATAACAGGGGGCCTAGTGGCACAAAACCAATTTATTCAAGCTTATCGCCGGCTGTTGAAGTGTTGCAGTCTTTTGTGGGGCTAGTTCCAATGCAACGTCGCCTTTCTCTCAAGGTAACCATTTCCCCACAGGTACGCGCGATACGACGTTACAATCAGCGGGGTAACAATATTCCCCGAGGTGCCGGTTTGCAGATTACCGAAGATTCCCCAAGATTTCTCCGCGCTTCACTGTTGACTCCCACTTTCTTTCACCATGGCGACTCGTTGGGGTATTATTGGGGCCGGGAATATTTCCGGCCAGTTCGTTCACGACTTGCTTGTCAGCATCAGAGAAGGCGAGAAGACCCATGTGATCACTAGTGTTGGTTGCAGCAACGTCGGTAAAGGTACAGACTTTTTGCGGGAACACAAGGTTTCCGCCACTACTAACCAAGGGGTGGAGCCCAAAGTGGAGAGCTACGAAGAAACGTACGCCAACCCCGACGTGGACGTGATCTACATTGGAACACCCCACAGTTTCCACAAGGAGCAGGCATTACAATGTCTTGCCCATGGAAAACACGTTGTGTGTGAAAAGCCATTCACCGTGACTGGCGCTGAGGCGAGAGAAGTGTTCGATTACGCCAAAGGGAAGAATTTGTTGGTGATGGAAGCGATGTGGACCCGATTTTTCCCTGCCGTGAAGATGATGAGAGAGCTCATTTTCCAGAAGAAGGTTTTGGGTGACGTTCACCGTCTCCAGGCCGATCTCTCCCAGGCCTTTGGCGTAGCCGACTTGCCTCCAACCTCTAGACTTAGAAACATTGATTTGGCGGGTGGAGCTACTTTGGACATGGGAATCTATCCGTTGACCTATGCGCGGATCTTGTTGGATGAAGGCATTGGCAAGACGGCCACTCCCTTCGAAACCAAAAGCTTCATGACTATTGACGAGATCGATGGCGTAGACCACGTGGCTAGTATTTTGTTGAAGTACAAAAACGGAAAACATGCGATTATCACCTCGTCGAACCATGTCAATGGACCGCAGCCATTTTTGCGGTTGGAGGGCACCAAGGGAACGTTGATGATGTATGCCGACAACCCTGCCAAGGCTCGTCATTTCAAGATTGAGTTCAACGATAATTCAGAGCCCATTGAATTCGAGGAAGACAACGACTACTATGGATTCATTTACGAGGCGAATGCTGCCAGTAAAGCAATTAAGAATGGACAAACCGAGGCGGCAGAGATTCCATGGGACGAGACTTTACTCGTTATGGACACCATGGATAAGGTGAGACACGAGAATGGGTTGTACTACCCGGTGGAGAAAACTTCTTGAGACCTATGGACTTGTTGAGATGCCCCATGGAGCTCTTGGGTGCGTGTGTCTATCATTTTAGTACCAACTGTATCTGGTATACATCGCGGCCCCCAAATGCACAGTCTGTTCAATATGACTAGTACCTATGTGAGAGAGCAACAGGTGTATGTAGCATTAAATGCGCTAAGAGGCAGGAAAGTGCACCTGGCAGAGTGAGTGCGCAGATGTGGAAGTGCGCTAAGCAAAACCAAACAATATACCAGCACTGTATCACCTCGTCCACACGAGAAAAAAAAATCGAAAAGGAAAGTATATGGCGCCTTTCCTAGTCCAAGTCCGATAACCTTCCCCTCGCCACACCCACCTCCGCTTTTCACCGCCAAAACCGATCGCAACACCCGAGGTCACGTGCCGCGGCCTTCAAATTTTTTAGCCTAGCGGACAAAAGATCACCCATGGCTATCCCCTTGTACCGGTCTCTTTCAACCATGGCTTCGACCCTTTCCAAATTCACCAAGCTCTCGATCCAGGATATCCCTAAGGCAACCGAATCGTTGTTCCCTGAGTTGTCCGCCGAATCCAAGGCTTTGTCCTCCCAGTTCGAAACCTTGTCCCACAGACTCAATGAGCCTGAGTCATTGGAGACTTTGAACACCAACTTGAGAAGCAAGACTTTTGTTTCCGGTGACGCACCTGCCAAGGTTGACTTGGACTTGTTTGCCCAGGTGTTGCCTGTTGCCACCAAGTGGACCAGCGCCGAGGAATACGCCAAGTTCAGACACATCTTGAGATGGGCCGACTTGGTGCAAAACACGTTGGTGGAGGTTCCTGAAGGACAAAAGTTGACGATCAACTTGGACACCGAGGTTCCTAGAGAAATCAAGGAGAAGAAGAAGCCTGCTGCTGCCGCTCCAGCCGAAAAGGCCGCTCCAGCCGAAAAGGCCGCTCCAGCCGAAAAGGCTGCTCCAGCGGAAAAGGCGCCTGCCGCCAAGGGCAAGGGCGCGGAGATTTCCGAGGAAGAAAAGAAGATCAGAGCTGAGGCTGCCAAGGCCAAGAAGGCTGCCAAGGCCAAGGCCAAGGCTGACCAACAAGCGAAGCAGCAAGCTGCGGCCGTTCCTGCCAACCCAGGCATGATCGACTTGAGAGTTGGTTTTATCCAGAAGGCGGTCAAGCACCCCGACGCGGACTCGTTGTACATGTCCACCATCGACATGGGCGATGCCGAGGGCCCCAGAACTGTGTGTTCCGGATTGGTCAAGCACGTGGCCTTGGAGGACATGCAAGAGAGATTTGTGGTGGTGGTGGCCAACTTGAAGCCTGTTTCCATGAGAGGCGTCAAGTCGTGCGCCATGGTGTTGTGTGCTTCCACCCCGGAGAAGGTGGAGTTCGTCAACCCTCCTGCCGGCTCCAAGCCAGGTGACAAGATCTTCTTTGAGGGCTACAACGCGGTGCCAGAGAAGCAATTGAACCCTAAGAAGAAGATCTGGGAGGCGGTCCAACCGGGTTTCGCCACCACCGAGAACTTTGAGATCACCTACACTGCCGAGGGCAAGGCTCCGGCCAAGTTGGTCAACGAGAAGGGTGAGCCATGTAAGAACTCCACTCTCGTTGGTGCGCACGTTTCGTAATGGGTGGGTAATAAATGCATTTCACTGACGGCTATGGTATAGATGTGTAAGCTTGTTGATGGTGATGATTTTTACGCAATGGGAGTTTCCAGAAGGTCCATGGAACTGAGCGGCAGAGACTACTCGACACCAAAGTGTCCTGCATGATTTGGACCTACGTGACTCCATGTCTCAGGTCCACTAAGTTATAGTTCATGGGAAAATCCCACCGTAATCTTCTTGGGAGTTTTTGCGCCTTCTTGTGAGTTTTTGCGCCTTCTTGTGAGTTCTTGCGCCTTCTTGCGAGTCCTTGCGACTTCTTGGGAGTTATCTTGCAACTTCTTGCGGGTTCTATTTTCTCTATCTTCCAAACTTGATTGCAGTTGCGCATATGGTGATTCGCTACTCATCTGCACACCCTACTCATCTACTCATCTTATCGGTCAACCATGAGGCTTCTAGACAAGACCATCGCGCTCGAAAAGGACAAAAGTGGCTCGCTTTCGCTCGTTCCACAAGACAAGGAGGATTTGTGGCAACTCTACAACCTTGTCCAAAAAGGCGACGTGGTGGAACTTTCCACGGTCAGAAACGTGAAAAAAACCGAGGGTGGAAAGGCCGAGAGAGTCAATGTGCGGTTGAAGTTGTTGGTGGAAAGCGTGGAGTACACCCCCAGTGATGAGACCATGCGTATCAGAGGTAAGACTACCGAACAAACCCAGTACGTGCCTAATCAGAGTTACCACACCGCAGAGGTGCAACTCAACAAGCCTCTCAAGCTAAACAAGCCGGAGTGGGACGAAATCAGTTATGGCATCGTGCTCGCCGCGTCGTCAGTGGAAAAGAAGGCCGAAGTCGGTGCCGTGGTCTTGGAGGAAGGGGTGGCCCACTTGTGTTTGTTGACCGATACCATGACCGTGCTCCGAAACAAAGTGGAGAAGGCGATTCCCCGTAAGAGCAGAGGTGATGCGGGTGGCAGTGCCCACGACAAGGCAATGGCCAAGTTTCTCGATATGGTGCAGTCGACCGTCAGCCGAAACTTTGACTTGGAGAAGTTGAAGGTGGTGATTCTTGCCTCGCCGGGTTTCACCGCAAGTGCGTTGCAGAAGGCCATTTTCGATGCGGCCGTTCGTGAGGAAAACAAGGTCATCTTGAAAAACCGGTCCAAGTTTCTCGTGGTGCACTCGTCCACTGGGTATCTCCAGGGTCTTGAGGAGGTGTTGAAAGACCCAAGTGTGCAAAAGAACTTGAACGACACCAAGTTCGCGCGCGAGGCGGCGGTTTTCGAGGAGTTCCAACGGGTGTTGAACGAAGATGACGACCGCGCGTGGTACGGGCCCAAGGAGGTCGCCAAGGGTGTGGAAATGGGTGCAGTGAAGAACTTGATGCTTACCGATGCGCTTTTCCGGAGCGACGACATTGCGGTGAGGAAACACTACATTGCGTTGAGCGACGAGGTCAAGAACCAGGGTGGCAATGTATATATATTCTCGACATTGCACGAGACCGGCGAACAACTTGACCAGTTGACTGGTGCTGCTGTGTTGCTCAAGTATCCATTAGATTTGTATGAGTCGGACGAGGAGGAGGAGGAAGAGTAAATAATATATGCTTTCTATGTACAGTGTCTTGGGTTTTCAAAGCGCCATGTTCTTCACGTCCTCGTATTTCTTGGTGTACCACCTGGTGCCTCCACGGGAGAGCACCATGGCATCTTGGCCAAGTCCTAGCATCAACCCCAAGAATGCGCCCTTCTTCACATGGCTGAACTTTTGCACCCGGGACATATGTCTGATTGTGCCGTGGGTATACGCTGCCACTGCACCGGTGACCATGGTGTTGAAGAAATCCAGAGTGTTTCTCACGTAGTCGATCCCCGCCTCCAACGCAAAGAAGCCCGATACTCCAAGGGCGTACTTGGCCCCGAGTCTGGCTGCATCCTTACACCCGCTGATGATCATTACGTAGTTTTTCTTTTTGTGGTAGAAATACCATCCGCCAACCGTGGTGGGAAGCCGGTGGGCGTTTTCTGTCATGTATCGAAGTGACGATAACTTGATGCCCTCGTAGAATCCCAGTCCGGCTCCAATCAAAAGCCCGATGGACGACACCATGAGTATGCGGTCATATGGCCTGAGGTGGAAACGTTCGTTGCGGAGAGGATCTAGCACTTGTGGTTCGACGGGCGACGTCATTGTTATGAAATCGGTCGTGTGAGGTGGTTGTGGTATGAGTGAACGCAAGATGGTTCCGCGCAGAAGAGCGGAAATTCGATTCTCGCGCCCACCACGGTGTAGACCCCATTATGGTGTAGTGAAATCAAGGAGGAACACATCGGCAAATTTATTTACCTCAATCCGATCTTTTCCTCAAGGATTGAATTTCACAGCCATTTGACAATGATTGTTCTGTCCGGGCTCCCTACGATCAATAAAAGCGAACATAGGTATAAAAGCTAGCATATATAACTTACTGGTCCAAAATGGACTTGACAAACTCCACGTAGTCAACGTTACCGTCAGAAGTGACATTGACACCCTTCAACAACTCGTCCACCTCGGAATCACTCAACTTCTCGCCAATAGAAGTCAAGATGTATCTTAACTCGCCAACACCAATGTAGCCGGTTTGCTCCTTGTCAAACACCTGGAATCCCTTGATGTAGTCCTCGGGAAGCCCCAAAGGCTTGAAACCATCTGGTCTGTTGATGATATCTTGGTAAGTTTCAAAGTCAAATTCGCTCAGCTTAACCTTGTCTTGCAATTCCTGGATCTCAGCCAAGGTTGGGTTTTGGCCAACCGCTCTTAACAAATCACCCAAGTGCTCAATTGGGATCTTTCCCGTTCCTTTCTTGTCGAAAAGAGCAAAGGCGTCTTTGTAAGTCTTCGAGTTGGACTATGACATGTGTTAGTACAACGTGGCGGGTAAGAAATCGAAAGACGGATTTAAGTTCAGTGGGTCTATCCCTCGGGTATCCAAACTTCACACTCGTCGAATATATGTTTCGTTTGACGAATTTCCCAACATACCATTTTGTGATGAAAAAGGATCGTTGCCGTTAAGCCCAGGTTTAATGGTCGAGATCAAGTAAACAAACGCACGTGACCTCACATTCCGCCGTGTATCAGGATGGGACGTGGAATCCCGTTCTGGATTGGGATTTTTCCATCATTTAAATTTTAGTTTAAATTCAATCCACTCTTTCGACATTTGTCATTAATATACTTGAATCGTTGTGGTGGCGTGTCTGTATTGTTGTGCTCCTCCTTCTTATGTTTGTAGATCAAATCACCATCGCACCGCGACTACACACTCACCACTACTATTTATCGGTCCTTAACATGGACACACAGGAAAACCTCCATCCCAGCAAAAAGAGGAAAGTGGCTGAAGGCCGGCAATTCAAGCCCGGCAACATTATTTCTCTTCGAGTATGGAACTTCACTACATATTCCTACGGAGAGTTTAAGCTCTCGCCCACGCTAAATATGATCATAGGCCCCAACGGCACAGGAAAGTCGACATTTGTTGCGGCTGTGTGTTTAGGATTGGGCGGGAAAGTGGATTTGATCAAAAGAAAGAACATGGACTCCATGATTAAGTCAGGCGAAACTGAATGCCGCATTGAGATCACGTTGAAAGACAAGGACGGAATGCCCAACGTGACGATCGAAAGAACCTCTTTCTTGAAACTGACACGCTCAAACTGGAAGATTAATGGTGCGAATGTCGATGTAAATGCTGTGAGACGTGTTGTCAAGGGCTTCAATATTCAACTAGATAACTTGTGTCATTTTTTGCCCCAAGAACGTGTGGCGGAGTTTGCCTCCCTTTCGCCTGAGAAGCTTCTCTTGGAGACAGAGAGGACCATTGGAGACAATACATTACTTCAACAGCATCAGCTTCTTGTGGAGTTGGATGACGGTTGGGTGGAAGTTTCGAAAAAGGTCGACACTCTTGATGAGACCATCAAGGATTTGGAGACTGACGTGGAAAAGTTTGAACATGAGGCCCAGAAATACCAAGAATACGAGGTCAAGATGAAAGAAATCGATTGCCACCGCAAATTGCTACCGTATGCCAAACTCCAGGATGTGAAAGAGCAAATGAAGCACTTGAAGGAAGTCAGGGACTTGGCCAAAAAGGAGCTTCAAAAGTTCTCGGATAACAGTCGGCCTTTGGAAACCCGCAAAGCTGATGCCGAAAGAAGCATGAAGGAGATAAGCTCTTTTATTTCCGTTCTCAAGGAAACTATTGCCAAACTTTCGGATAAAGCTGGTGGTGTTTCTGCGAAGACTGCTGGCATTCAGAAGGAGATCGAAGAATTGAAAAATGAAATTGAATCGCTTCAATCACGTACTGAAAATCAGAAAAAAGAACTCAAAAAGACACAGCTCGAAAGAGAGGATATGGCCCGGAAACTCGAAAAGCTAGATTTCGTTGATGAGGGGAAAATATCCACATTGTCGTCATCTCGAGAACTTAAACATGAGGAAAAAGTTAAGCTCGAAGAAAGTTATGACTCTCTTAAATTTGAAATCAACGCTGGAAAGAGGCAGCTTGAAACATGTGAGTTTTCCCACAGAGAAGAACTTCGAAAGCTCAATAATAATGATCGCTTGGAAATTTTGAATACTAGAGGAACTAGGTATAGACGAGAGCTCATGGAACATTCCTACAGAGCGCACTCTTTTCTCCGTAAAGAAAAGAAGGAACAAGGTCTCGATTACTATGAAGCTCCAGTTGTGTGCTGTCGAGTTACGCATCAGAAGTACGCTAAGTATTTCGAAAAGGTGGTTGATAACAATTCTTTGTTCTCATTATTCTTTGCTAATGAACAAGATTATCAAAAGGTGTCTTCAATTTTACCAAGGGATGTCAATGTTCCAATGAGGGTCGTGGCTAAAGCATCCGTAAACCCGCCTATGCCTGTGGAAAAGTTGAAAAAACTCGGATTTGATGGTTACTTGTCTGATTTCATCACAGGGCCGGATGAAGTCGTCAAAGGTCTTAATAACCGTTCTTCATTGCATTGCATCCCTGTTTCCCTGAAACCTCTTGATCAAGCCACAGTTAATAAACTTCTTCAACCTGGATCAGATGGAAAGGTTCCTTTTCTTCGGTTCGTGATAGAGAATAGTTTATTCATGGTAGGGCGTTCTCGTTATGGTTCCAAGCAAGTTTTCTACCAAACCGAACATATTGGTGAGGCTCAACTCATGGGCTCTGAAGGTTTAACGGAGGAGGTCAAGCAGGAAATTCAAAAAAGAGTTAGCAATTTGAAGAACAAAATAGAGGGGCTCAAGGAATCTAAGCTCGAAAAGGAAAAGACGAAGGCTCGATTACAAGAGGATCTTGGCACTGTGGATGAAGCGTTAAAGACGTTAGACCAGGAAGTGAGAACGCTTCGAAAAAAGAAAGAGGCTATTTCAAAGCTTGAAGAGAATATCAAGCACATGGATTTGCAAATTGAGCAGCTATCACAACGCACCGCCCAAGATTTCACCCACAAGATCGAGGAAACCGAAGCCAGGCTATTGGCAAAGTATGTGAAGTACTCTGACATTATGGGAGAGGTTGTGCAGCTTAATGAGGAGTTGGTAGAGAATACCATCGATCTTAAGAAGAAGGAACTCTCGCGGCAACAACTGGAGAACCAGTTTTTGGTGTTTCAGTCGCTTCTTCAAGAACTTGAAGAAAGAAAGAGAGATTTGGCAGAAAAGTATGTCGATGCAAAGAAAAAGTATGATGAGTACAAAAAGGGCGATGCTGCGGATGAAATAAGAAAGCAAACATTGACACCAGCCGAAAGAGAAATGGTTAAGCAATTGGCAGAGCAATATTTAGGGGAGAATAAACTCTCGGAGAGTTATATTTTGGTGAAAATTGAGCAGCTCGAAGACGACTTGTCAATTTTGTCTCATGTGGATAGAGGCTCCTTGGATCTTTTGAAGTCTAAAAAGGCGGATCTCGAGGTCGCTAAGAGGCAGCTCCCTGAACTTATGAGGCATAAAACCGACCTTAAAGAAAGAATTGATAATGTCTACATACCGTGGGAAAGAGAGCTATCGTCCACGGTTGACCGAATCTCTACGGCTTTCCAACGCAACTTTATCAATGTTGCAAGTGATGGGCAAGTACAATTAGTGAAGCTGGAGCGGTTCAAGGACTGGAAGCTCGAAATTCTTGTAAAATTCAGAGAGAATTCCGAATTGAAGGTGCTCGATCATCAGTCTCAGTCTGGTGGAGAAAGAGCAGTATCGACCATCTTTTTCATCATGGCACTTCAAGGATTAACAAATGCTCCTATTCGGATAGTTGATGAGATTAACCAAGGTATGGATCCCAAGAATGAAAAGACAGCCCACAAATATTTGGTACATACTGCTTGCAAAAGCGGGTCTTCGCAGTACTTCTTAGTCACTCCCAAATTGTTGACAGGACTCTTCTACCATCCGGATATGGCTATTCATTGCATTTTTACTGGTCCGTTACTCAAGAAGAATGACTCGACATCCGGCAAGCCAGGATTCTTGGACTTTCAGAGAAAGAAGTATGTACAAGTTTAATTATCTATCTATATACAATAGCGCATATCAAGAAAGAAAGCTGATTGCACTATCGAGTCGGCCAATGTAATTATTGTATCCAATCAATTCAATAAGGGCGGGAATAGTCAACCCGGGCACTCCTCCAGACAAGGCAAACCTGGTCGCTTCAAAAACCTGCTTCTTGGATAAACCTTCAATCTCGCGCATTACCTTCTCCGTTGGAAAAGCATCTGCCTCTGTCGAATGCGCCTTCAAGGTTTCGAGGATTTGCTTGATCTTGGGATCTTCAGGCCTCGTCAATTTCAGGTAATCGACATCTTTGAAAATGTAGGCGTGTACCGTGTGTAGATCATAAATAGTAGTAAGACTTGGTCCAACAGCGGTTATGACTTTCGTTACGTATTCTTTAGAAAATTTGTCCCCGTATACCAACTGGAAATGAGGGTAGTACTCATCGACCAAAAGAGCGAGCTGGTCAGGGTCAGCGATTCGGGCTGCTAAGTGGTACTTATTAAAAAAGTACAACTTGTTATCGTTAACCTTGGCATTGCCCTTGGTTAAGTTGTCCAAAGAAAATTGCTTGACAAGCTCTGGCAACGTCATGATTTCGCTGGTGGTCTTGAACTTTTCTGGGCGGGGAGGAGACCAGCCAAACAAAGCACTGAAGTTAGTCAACGCTTCGGGAAGAATCCCCTTGTCACGCATACTCAAAATTCCAATGTCACCTTGTCTCTTGGACAATTTCTTGTCCTGAAGCGACGTCAAAAGCGGAATATGGATGAAGTTTGGCGGTGACCAGCCAAAGGCCTGATAAAGCGCCACATGCTTGGGTGTGGAGGTGATCCACTCTTCGCCTCGGATCACATGAGTAATTTTCATTAAGTGGTCGTCCACAACGTTGGCAAAATGATAAGTGGGCAAGCCGTCCAGCTTGATGATGACAAAATCGTCGTAGCGGCGATCGTTGGCGTTGACTTGCGGTTGAAGATTTAGCGTTCCATGGAGCAAATCGGTGAACAGATCATAAACATCCGGCGACTTGAACCGCACCGTGTACGAGCCCTCATCCAGCTCCAGGTGATGTAAGCATTTGCGATCGTAGGTGACAGTAGTGGGGGGTTTCAACTGCATCGCCGTCTCACGCAAGTGGCCTAGTCTCTCTTTCAGACAGTAGCACTTATAAGCGTGGCCCGAAGCGATCAACTGGTCAGCATACTTTTTGTAGATGTGGCCCCGGTCACTTTGGCGGTATGGAGCATGTTCTCCGCCAACAACAGGCGATTCATCCGGAATCAAGCCAGTCCACTGCAACGAGTCATAGATGTTTTGTTCAGCGCCAGGGACAAGTCTCTTCTGGTCTGTATCTTCGAGTCGCAAGATAAAGGTGCCGTTGGTGCTTTTGGCAAGAAGGTAGTTGTACAATGCGGTGCGGAGAGATCCTAGGTGGAGATATCCGGTTGGGGATGGAGCAAAACGGGTGCGGGCCGGGGTGGTGGGATGCACTGATTTTTGCACTGGTGATTTCTTGAGTTTTCCCTTGAGCCCCAATTTGGCCAACAGCCGTAGGGTGGGATGCATTGGAGTAGTAGAGGTTGGCGGACAGCGTACACGAAGTGCACATAGCGGTTGGTGTAAACATCCGTACACCGCGCTACCTCAGCCGGGGACGTCGATGTGAAATTCGATTTCCCGGCGGGTTTCCGAGGTTTGAATGACTTTATGGTATTCTGACGTCGAAATCCGGAGCGGGAGTCCCTTTCATCTGCATTTCTTGGTGTGTAGCGGGACGTATAGTGGTGGTGAGAAGAAGTCACGTGCGCAAGCGTAGTGGATGCCAGACATCGCCGTGCTTGTGTTCTGTCGTACGGCGCTGCAGTAAGGCACTTTTTTTTTTTTTTTGACTTTTGCTTTTCTTCCGTCGGATCCTGCTCCTCGTGCACTTCTGTCGCTTTCCTTCCCTTCGGTTCATTTCTGTTGACAGGTCCCTGCACACCTCAGCAATTGCCGCAAAATTTTCACCACGACGACTACTCGGCATGGCTACCCAGACATACACCCGCCAAACCCGGACGTCCCCCAACGCCATGCAGCAGCAACTCAACCACAAAAGACAGATGCAGCAGTTTTATCTTCACAAACTGTTTGACTTGCTGCTGGATGCGGAGTTCCTTCCGCTGATTCCATCCGACCCAGTGATGGCCGCCATCCAGATGCAAGAGAAGTATGCCATGAACAACTCGGTCAACAATATGGCGGCGCGGTATCAACCACAAGCGCAAAGCCCTGCTATGCAAAGACAAGAGACGGTGTTCTACAACGCATCACAGAAGGCCAGAAGGCACAGCGGGCAGTTTTTGCACCAGCATCTTTTCGGAGGAAAGCGGCCGGATTATTCGCAGTACCGGGCTTCCTAGGCAGTCTAACTGTCTGTCGGATGTCTGTCTAACTGTTGTCTAACTTTCGTCTAACTGTCATCAGATGGCATCACATGTCATTCTGTCAGTCCAACTGTCAGTGAGGTGCCAGTGTAACTGTAAGGTGTCAGTGTAAGGCGCCAGTCAGATGGCAGATACAGCACATCACTTCACATCACATGATAACTTTTGCTTGACTGTTGATTCCGGTTGATTCTCACGCGCCCCGGCCTCTCGCCTCCGTGCCTCATCCTCCACTCCCCTACTCATCATAGCAGACCCTGCTTCATTTCATCGGAACCGATTCCTAATTGCTTGTAAAAATCCCTTATCGTGCCCCCGGCACAGGAGAACCCTCGGTGTGGTTTATAGACTAATGCACATAATAGCTGCCGTGCATGTAGCCCAGTGGCGGTGGTGCGCATCACTATATAGTATCGGTATTCCCTTTATCTCCACTTGCCACCCCAATGTGCAAACGAAACTGGAAAAGCGACAATGACAATTGCGTCCGCGAGGAGCAATCCGAATCTACGGACGGGCACAAACCCTTCGAAACCACCGACGCGTGGAAAAACCGCCGGTTCTCGCCCTTTGACGATGACATCAACCAGGTGTTTGACAAGGTGGGGCTGATGACCAACCATCTTGCGGATTTCACCAAAAAAGTGGTGGGCCACACCTACGACTTTGCCACATCCCACGATGTGCCCAGATGGGGCGCGGCCGGCGCCGAAATCGGCAACAGACCGTACCAGCAGAGAGACGCGGACTTGAACAGCCGGTTTGGGTCTCCGTTCGATCTTCTCGATGTGTTTGGCGACGCCAGCGGCCGGTCTCCGTACGGGCTCTCGTCGTACGGCATTCCTTCTACGCGCCAGTACAATGATTGCCTCAGAAAGGACGGGCTGTCGTTGTGGGACTCCAAGGGCTACTGGCGGTGTCTTTTCCCCAATCTGGAAGTCCCGGTGCACTTGTTGGACTACAAGACAGCGCACCTCGGCGACCAGATTTTGACCAAAGATGACTTCGATGCCGCACCCAAGACGGTGGACAGTAACACGTTTGATCTCGGCCCCAAGGGGTTGTTTTTCTCCCAATACAACGACTACTTGAACTGGAAGAACTCGAAGTATGAGGCGGCGCGCACCCGCAGAGAGCAAGCGCGGGAGAAGGCCAAGGCGGAAAGAGCCGCGTGGATGCAGAGCAGAGCCGGTCTTCTGGAAGCTGACATCAATACGGTGGTGTCCACCTCGGTGCAGAGCAGCATGAACTCCGATGGGAACGAGACAGTATTGAAGGAGGTACGCACCGAGGTGTTTGCCGACGGCAGTTCTGTGACCAAGAACATCACCAAGACCAAGCCGGTGGGCGCAACAGACTGGACCACTGTCACCGAAGACTCGCAGACGGGAAAGAGTGGATGGTTCTGGAACTAACGACTGTTAAGACGGTTTGGGTCGAGTGTTGATGTTTGATGAAGGTGATAAGCTGATGAAGTTGATGCTTAGATGGTTCGATGACGTTTGGTTTCAGGCGCAGGTTGCGGCTCTGGTTTGGTTTGGTTATGTTTAGTTTGTCTTGGTGGGGACCATGGTCACACAATTCAATAAACTTCAAGAAAATCGACATGTAGCGGTATATGGTGAGGTTTTACGTTGCCACGTGCAATAATGGCCCGACTAAGGCCTCTGGGTATACCAGTCGGTGCGGGTTCGATCAAATACAGTACATTCCTCACTCTATCAACATCCGATAACCTGTTCCTCCGATAACCTGTTCCGACCGCCTATTTCCCCATGAATCCGTTGAACAAAATCATTTTTCTATCGGCGTTGCTCGCGTTCGGGTTTCTCTTGATTTTGCTCTCATGTGCGCTCTACAACAACTGGCGCCCGCTCTGGGTCATTGGCATTTTCTTGGTAGCCCCATTGCCCAATATTCTTCTGTCGGCGATTGCAAGCAACCGAGACGACTTCTTGACCTTCAGCAATGACCATGGCAACACCCCTACACCGATCGAAGAGACGGCAAAGTTTTTGACGGGGCTTTTGATTGTGAGCGGAATCTCCTTGCCGGTGATGTTGTACCACACCGACTTGATTGGGCTCGGGTCGTTGGTAATGAGTGTGTTGGGCGGCTTGATGGTGTACGGCGACATTGTCGTGTTCATTTGGTTCTTCAGCGAAAGCGAGGAGGAGAGCAACGACTTTAACTTCTAGATAGCATTATATGACACGGTGAGATATTGTAGTGCGGGGGATTTACCGACTGTGGGGCTAAGCCATGACTAGTGTTAGCAACCTTCGCCATGTCAATAGACGGAGTGCGACATGGACATTAGAGATGGGACAACCGTTTCGAGGTCATCGAGCCGTTTGTCATACCACCACCTTTCTACGGGTCACTACCGCCACCGTTCTACGGGTCACCTCTACCGCCGTGTATTGTTCAGGACCAGCCTAGTTAAGCACCACCAAGAGCAACACCAAAATCACAGTCAACACCACGATCGTCGCAAGACTGCCATTCTCCCGCACGCGACGCCGGAAGCTCCGGAGATTGGTGCTGGCTCGCGCAAGCCGGCTCGCCGACATGTCCACCCCGCTTTCAAGATCGTTGAGAATCACAATCTGCTCGTCGAGCTCGTCGTTGATGGTGAGCCCCATGGAGCGCTGTGCCCGCACCAGCTGGTGGAGCTGGTCCAAGCTGTCGTCCTGCGCCACAAGCTGCTGTTGGTGCAGCGCAAAAAGCTCGTGGTTGGTTGTGGTCACTGACAGAAGCGTGTTGCGGTCGTCGTCGGAGTCGTCGTCGCGGTAGGGGCGGAACGCGGCCGTGCCCATGAGCTGGCTGCGCAACTGCGCCGCATCCGCGTCCTGTTGCACGCCGTCGGCGTTGTCTTTGAACCGGACAGACTTTTTGCTTGGTTCGGCCGCGGCTTCCGCCACACGGTACTCCGCCACCAGAATGTACGGGTCCGAGTCTAAGGCCGCAATCGCCAGGCGGTAGCGGCTTACCAACGCGGCGGTTTGGCTCCAGCTGCCGCCGTCTTGTTGTAGAAACTGGAGGGCGGTTTTGATCCTTCCAAGGAGATCGAGGAGGTCGAGGTTGTCTGCGGCGGAGGGAGTCAAGTGCAACGACTCCACGAGCCGTCCACGTTCTTCTAGTAGATCATCGAGCAGGTCTAGGTCGAGCGAGATTTTGGTTGCTTGTTTTTGGAGCTCTCGAGACATGGGGTTGGGGGTGGAACGAAACAGGCGGTGCGCCCGAGTAGTGCGGATTGTGTGCAGGACCGCGCGACTGCGAACTCGAGCCAGTCTGTGGGTGGTCCATGCCAATAGAGATTGGAACAGACCCAGGAACATGCAGTGAAGTCAACCACTATCCAACCCTACCGTTCCTTCGGGTAGACGTGCGGAACCGTAAAAGTGTTGTATCCCACGCACCCCGAAACCGACTCCGTCACGTCGCGGAGACATTTTTCAATCTGCGCATTTTCCTGAACCGCCATGTCGTTCAAGCATTCCAACACCATGGCCAACTGCAGTGCACTGGCCGAAATCGCTCCACAGGTGCGGCGCAACTCCATATCCGGTTTTGTCGCGAAATTTGATGCCGACAAAACGGACGTAGCAGACGTAGCGTACGCATCCGACTCGAGCGACAGTCTGGGCGAATCGTACATGTCGAAGATGTCCGAACACTCCGGCAGGCGCGACATTGGGTGGGACTGAAACAAAGGGAAATTACAACCTCCAGGGGTTATAACAGGAGCAGGGATAGTTGTAAAATGGGCTCTAAAAACACAATGGAATGTGGCAACTCAGAACTGTCCAAATAAAGAGGGAGGAGGGAATATTTTGTGTCGGAAAGATCTTGCCTATCAATATACCCTTTCTGGCCACCACGACGCGTTCGCGAATGCCTCCTGCACCATCACGTCGCTTAGTATGGCGTCACGTGGGGAACGCTCCATTGTTTCGTCGTCCCGGGGCCGCCGGAAGATAGCGACCAAAATAAAAACATTTGCGGGGATCTTACACCGCGACTCGAGTGTCATACCAACCTCGGCTCTCTGGGCCACAGCCCGTTTGATTGGTTAGAAATTTCCATGGGATAGAAATGTATGCAGGGTGATTCATGTGCTCCACCAGGAGTTCCTAGGCTGAAACCGCGCATTACGATCCCAAGTTTTACGACGTCGAATGTGTCATGGGACCCATATATGAAACCGACCTAGGTTTCCGTTTCCGATACGTTCTTGTTTGCATTCCACCCCTTTGAAATTTCCTCACGATACTTTTTCCATTAGAACTTTTCGACGGTTTCTTTTGCGCTAAATTCTCTGGCCTCGTGTCCAATCTCCTTCCATCCCTTTCTCTGCTCCAATCCCAATCCACTCTTTTTATTCTCTTTCTCGCATCCACCAATCCTTTGTGATGAAAGGCAAAGCTTGTAATTTGCTGCACTGCAGCTAGCGCTGCTGTAGCCTAAATGCATGTCGAATTTAAACTTCTATGCACGATGCACTCTGATCGCCTATATGCTGGAACTCCTGCCATCCCACTGGCTGGCTTCGGTTGTTCACCATTTCATGTGTATTTGTGTATGCATTCCGCAACTCACTCTGGTTCAGTAACTTTCAAGTGTGATTTCGCTCCCGTATACGTCCGAGCGTCAACCAGTTTATCGACGCACGCCTCGCAGAGTTCATGTACCACTGCGCTCCCATGCGTTTACTCGCGTGCACTTTCTAGGCTGGGCCACATGATACATCGGGTTTCATCTCGACTACAATCAATTTGTTACAATTGTTTGGAATGAATTGAAAATGTACTCTGAATAAAAAATTAGTTAGTGTAAGACAGACGGACCTCAAGCACGCGGCCATCCATCATTTGTTGCTCCTTAGAAGCGTACAGTCTCATGGCTGCCTCGTCGGCAGAGCCAATGGTCTCCAAGACGATTTCGTTGATCTCTTCGATCTCGTCAGAAACTTGAGGCAAGATCAAGTTCAAGATCAAACCAATGAATCCAGTGACGGCAAAACCCGTTTCCATCACCAACTCAATAGCGTTGAAGAAACTCGTCAAGGACTTGTTGTCACCGGTGTAAGTAAACACGTAACTGAACCACGTTGGAAGCAAGGTAGAACCGAAGCCAAGCAAAAGAGAAGCTGTCAACAAGAAGCGGTCTCTTCTGGTGAACTCGGTAGTAGAGATAATCTTGATACCGGAAACAGCCACCGAGGTGAACAAGAAAGTGGTCATACCACCCAAGATTGGCTTAGGAATGGAAACAATGGCACCGGCAAACTTACTGAAAACACCCATGACGAATAAGAAGAACGCACACCAGTATCCAACTCTTCTGTTCGCACACTTGGTGATGGAAATGACACCGTTGTTTTGCGCAAAAGTAGACATTGGGGTGACGGTCATTAAACCAGACAAGATACCGTTGATACCATCACAGAGGATACCACCTTGGATTCTGGACTCGAACAACTCGCCCTCAACCTCCAATCTGGACACATCACTGGTGGCAGTGATATCACCGGTGGCCTCCATGACCAAAGTGACATAAACAGCCAAAAACGGAAGTACAAGCGGACCGTACACCTCCAACTTGAAAGTATGCACCCATGGGAATGTGACGGCTGGAGCAACCTTGATATCAGAGCTGTCGAAGTAGCCACAAGCAGCACCGACGATACATCCGACCAACAAGCCAACAATGACAGCACAGGACTTCATAATTGGAGCACCAAATTTCTCACAGACGATGATACTCACGTACACCAAGAAACCCAAACCAATCAATCTAGCAGAGCCCCATGGCAAGTTCTTACTGGTACATTCGTTGGAAGTCATGCAACCAGAACCACCAACCCAGTCCTCGAAACCAGACTGGATCAAACTGACACCGATCAAAAGCACAACAGGACCGGTGACAATAGCAGGGAACACCTTTTGGAGCACCTTAGAAGGAGAGAAAGAAACGAGAACAGAAAGCAACGCACAAACAAGACCAGTGGCCAAGATATGACCGTAACCATCGGGACAAGCCTGCTCCACACCGTCGATCGTCTTACAAATACCAACCTTGTACATCTGTGGGAAAGCACTGTCGACGATAGTAATGGTGGAGAACGAAGTACCGACAACGGAAAGCAAACCGGTACCGATGTAGTAGGGGGTGCCGGGGATGTGGAAACGAGTGATTTGCACGCACGACAAAATGGCGGAGGTGATCAAAGATGCCGAAACCAAGTATTCCGTGATCTCGGTCGACAAGTTAGCCAGCATAGCGATAAGAAGAGGAGGACTCACCACACCCGCCAACATGGCCAATGCGTGCTGGAATCCCAAAATAAACCCTAGGAACAAAGGCATGTCCGAGTTTAACCCGAAAAATGGCTGTGTCTTAGGTGCCTTTTTGGTGAAGGGCAATTCTGGGAGGAAAAGGTAGGTGTAGTCATAGTCGCCAAAGAAACCTTCACGGGTAGTCCACTTATGCACAAGCCTCTTGCCGAACACTTGCAACGAGTTTTTGTAGGACATATTTGTTTTCTTTTTTTTAATCAAAACCCGAAAAAACGTCTGGAAAACCCTATGCCTTTATGTCTGCGCCAAGGAGGAATTTATATTAGCTGCAGCAGGCAAGTCCGATTACCTCGATATGTCCCATCAGCGCCTGTATGCAGTGATAATGATGAAATCTAATCGCTGTGCGCGAACCATGTATTGGGCGGCGGCACTTACCGATAACACAAGCCAATATCAACGGATCAATTTCTTTTTTGTGATAATGCTTATCCGGTGCACTAGCAAATGGTGTCGGATCCACCACCACAGTTTCTATCCGGACTATTTTTATGAGTCGAAAGCATGGGATCCGAAGCGAATTTCAGGATGGGCGGCCGCAGTTTCTTAGTTCCGCATTTTTACCCGGTGCGATAAGATAACACTCGTCGGGATTTTCCGATGTTCGCGCGGTGTACTTAGTGTCTATCCTACGCATTATTTTTCTTCTGCAGATGCACGTATGTTCCTCCACATAGAACCATTTGCCTTAACTGGTGCTGGATTGGGATTGGCTGGATCTGGCTCCGGCATGCATTCTTAATTTCAGCCAATTTCTTTTTTGTTATCGCACACATTCGCTCCCGTGCACTAATGTCTGAGGCCAATCAGTGCGACTCACATTCCCCGCCCCACACGGTATTTTCGCGTTCATCCAGACTTATCTCTCGCGGAATATTAGGTGATATTCCGCCCGGTGTGAACGGAAATCTCCGGCGTTTTCAAACGTCGTATGTTGTTCCATTCTTCGCCGTACCATTAGCGAAAAGCTTTACCGACACACCATCTCTCCGGACTCACCCCTGGTTACTCTTATTAATTTGTGGATGTATTTTGCTTGCCATTCATAATAGTAGGCATTTATCGAGAAATTGCACTCTGCGACTAAGATAAACTGAATCGAGTAAATCGTATAGGCATCTGTATACAATTAATGGCCGGTCCGTCGGCCCGTCAGCAAAGCTCACATCGGGTATATGCAGTGGGCTCTGGGCTCATACGGCGTCCAGATGTGACTCGGTTCGTATCCATTTGCCTTTTGCCGCTCGAAAACGGTGGTTTGAACGATCCTTATATCCGATCTGACTTCCATGTTAGCCTCCACTATTACCCGCAGCATTTCTTTGCTGCGAACTTAAAACTCTTCCCTCAACTATATCCGGTGGGTATCTGCGACACCTTCTCTCGTCCATATATCTAAGCCGAATCGATGTTGTTGATCTCGATTGATGTTGATTGATAAGAGCAAAGAAATCAGCGGCTAATAGTAAAAGGCGGTGTCTGTACGTGACAACTTGCTGATGGACAGACTACTCCTGTATCATCTACTGACGGGACCTGCTGGTGGCTATAGGACTACCACGGTTATTCTCGGGAGGAGAAACGGTACCTAATAATGAAGCTTCTGTGCCAGAATGTTCCTTACCCTTTAAAAGTCATCGAAGGATTTGAACCTAACCTTCAACAATGGGCCTGGGTACAGTTTCCATCTCGAAGTGCGTCGAGAAAAAAAAATAACGTTTGCTCGCAGAAGTGCACAAGTGAGATCCACGGGATCAAGGCGGTCCGCCTCCAGAATAAAAATACTCGCGCCTCTTTTTGACAGCCCGCAGAAGCACTCAAAACAATTAGCGAAATGTAGTTTATAAATAGGTCTTGGCTCACTTCCAACGGCCGGTTCTTGGCGTTTCGAAAAGGCGCCTCTCCAAGCTGGAGATATTCTCGGCGTCCAGAAAACAACTTCGAACAAGAAAAATGAACTATGCAACGACGCACGTCACACATTCCTGTCGAGAGTTTGTTTGCACTGCGACCCACATCAGATTCGCCCACTTGCATGCTATTTCACCACCGAAAATCTTGGTTGGTCCCCTCGGAATGAATTTTATATGCACTTCGGCACTCGATCCGGCTGCCGTTGGAACTGATCAACCAAAACAGTCGGCATGCTGTTTCCCTTTTGCAACGATCGTCAACAGACGTTTGTTCGAAAACAAAGGTCAGCTTTCGACAACCGCCATGATTCAATCAGATATGAGCGCGGTGCTAATACTATACGCACGATGTCATAATCTACAACAACATGATGAGGAGATATCAACTACCTGATGTCACGACTCCTGCGGGTTTATGCAATAGTGATTGTTGGTCTCGATGTGTTACGGATTGAAAACGTCTCGCTATTTTACCGCCGATTCCGAAGCTCCCAAAAAATTTTCTAAAAATGGTGCAACCTCAAGCGGCACATGTAGAATCGTGCGTTAATGATTTTCTTAGCCCAGAAATATTATTGTGGATCGAGTGTTCGACGTCATCTACAATTTCGACCCTAAACAAAAAAAAAAAAAAAATCCCGTAACGACCATGTGCGCCTCGTTTCTAAGGTGAAAATTCCTGAATGTAACTACTACAGCGCTTGACGAAGAAGTCTCTTGTCGTCCTCGGGTACTGTACTATGCAGATTGTAAGACGGAGTTCTGCCGTTGGTTTCCTTTTTATGTCGTATGCGATTCCACTTCACATACACAATAAACTTAAGCCAGCTGGTTACAATCATCCCATTTGGCAATTGCAAGCGTGATCTCATTATGAGCGCTAAGTTTGCGGAGAAAATATCTCATATTACCCTGCGTACTCGGTGTTACGTCTTGTATACCGATGCGTGAAGAAAAATAATTTAGTTAGTCAGACATTGCAGACGACGTTGAATCCGTCGGTAATTTACTGTAGTCAGGTAGTGGATAATAGTATTCGATGATGCGTTAGAGGCCAGATGACAAATTGGACGATAGTCGGTATCCAAACCGCTGCACCAGAGTTCTGCATTGCCCTGGCATCTTGCATAATCTCTGCATTCTTTTTCTTTTTGACCATACCTTCTTGATAGGTCCCAAACCTGTTAATCCCTGCCTGGCTACTGGGACAAAATCTCAAATAAAAGTGCAGCCTATTAATACCGCCTCTTTTTCTTTTACGAGAGTCTTTATAACATGTCGATGGGTTTGCCAAGATTTTGGGATGCCAAAATGTGCACTCCTATCTGATTCCTGTACAGTCTCAGCATGTAATTACGATAATGTGCCGGAATAAACAATATGATGCAGATATTCGTGGTGAGGGAAAAGTCGCAGGTCCTTCTACTTGAATTTGGTACCCATAACCACCGTGCCCTTTTTCCCTGGTTCACGGCTACCGGTTCTTTATGAAACCCATCAAGTGTTATAGACCCTTGGACGATAAATAAGCGAACGCTTTGGTTTTCCATAATGTTTATTTCTATAAGAAAGAAATACCTTCAAGTGGGGTCAGTGGCGGCATTGTTGCTCCTAGTATCCATGTGGATGGTAGCATCGTCGCTGACTCATTCTTTCAACTCTTTGGACTTGTTGTCTCTATCGACGTGGTCCTCTGGTCCGACTTCCAAATTTATGGATAAAGAGTCTCCGTTCAATGTTAAGGTGACAAAGTTGTTTGAAGAGAGAAAAAAAAACGACAACGAAGACAGATACTGGCAGATAGGAACAGCCATCACTCAAGATCTGACAGAACTCACAGTTCCCGCTTATTTCCTGAAACCAGATCAAGACAGAATTGATCTACAGCCGTTTGATCCCCGCTTCACCGTGGGAATCTATTATAATTACATTAGAAGAAATGGCCACATTAAACAGCCAATCGAAGCCCCTTTCCACTGGGCTGATTGGACTGATATGAACGCATTGGTTCCTTATCTTCTTGAGACGGATGAGACTAAGAGACAGTGTTCCGTGTTCGATTATCGTGAATACGAGATCCTGAAGGACAAGCCAGAAGACAAGGACAAGGAAAAGAAGCGTAAAGCGTTGGATCCAAAACTATTCTGCAAGCATGATAGCGAGCTACCTGAGGGTTATAACGATGGAAACCTGTTAAGAACAGGGTTCAATATCATGGAGTACTTTGGAAACATGGACGAAAAGGGAGTGATCGTGGCAGGTAAGTCGTATTTGTACGGTGCGGCGAAATCTCCTTCGGCTGTAATCTTTTTGACCGATGAAGGATCCTACACCATGATCCCTGGCAAGAGAGAAAAGCTTTTGCACAACGGTCTAGTTGAAGAATTCATAGCAGATAGAGGGTCAGAAAAGCTCAACACCGTCAAGGAGTTCACTCAACTCAAAAAGGAATACCCATCTGATCAAGACTTTGTGGTCAACGACTACATGATTCACCTAAAACATGAAGATTTCATTTTCAACGGTCCAAAGATCTTGAAAGAACTTGAAAGCAAAGAAAACTCCTTGAATGACCGCGAGAAGGACTATCTCCAGTCTTTGCGCTACTCGATTCAGGTGGAAAATGATCCGCCAAAATATTTCAAGGAAGCAAAAATCGTCGGGACGGTTTTAGGAGACCACTATGACTACAGATTCTTCAATGGGTTCAACCTGGGATATGACGATAAAACTTCCAAGCTCCACCGGTTAACAAGAGTGTGGCTTTCTTTCTGTAGAAAGCAGGGTATCACCACATGGTTGGCCCATGGCTCTTTGTTATCATGGTACTGGAATGGTATTGCCTTTCCTTGGGATGATGATATTGATGTGCAAATGCCAATAATGGATTTGCACAAATTGAGTATGAATTTCAACCAATCTCTTATTGTGGAGGATACTTCCGACGGGTTTGGGAGATACTTCTTAGACTGTGCCACCTTCATTTCCCTGAGAATGCACACCAATGGCAATAACAATATAGATGCGAGATTCATTGACGTCGATTCCGGCTACTATATTGATATCACTGGTTTGGCTTTGACAAATCAATCTGCTCCAGGTAGATATGATCATTTAATTCCGGACGGCTATTCTTCAGGGAAGTATACCCATTTTCAGATAAATGACAAAATTAAGGTCTACAACTGCAGAAATAAGCATTTCTCCAGTCTAGCAGAACTTACGCCGTTGGTCAAGACATTTGCAGAGGGTGAAGTAGCTTATATACCTAAGAGCTATTCATCTATCCTCACGACGGAGTACAAGTCTAAGGGTATGTTGGAAAAGTTCTTCAGAAGCAGATTCTTTATTCCTCAATTGAGAATGTGGGTTAGTCAAGATGATTTACGGTTTTTCCTTCGCCACAGAAAGGAATGGAATACGTTTTATGACACAAGTGAAGTCACCCTGGAGAAGAAGAAGACAAAAACTCTGGGTAACTTAACCAAGTTGGAATTGGAACAGCTTCTTGACCTCACAGAGAAAGATCTCTTGGAGCTTTTGGCGAACGACGAAATTCTCCTTGAATATTACTCCACCAGAGACATGACGTCAGTCCATGAAAACGAAATCATGAGACTTTTATTTGGCAAATCCACGCAGAGTATCATTTCATCCGTGCCTGACTTTTTGCCCTTGAAGTTCGACCCGTTCTTGTACCGTTTGCGTCATGACTATGACACCTTTGAGAAGAGGATCCTCGAAACAAATGCTTTGTATGAACGGTACGTGGCCAACAAGGGGACTGTTTCTGTCCAACAACCTACCTCAGACAAGGAACCTGCTCCGCCTAACGATGCTGTTCCGGCTGAAGAAAAAGTTACGAAATCTTAACCCACTTTTTACGGGGGAAATCGATGACGTTGAAGACTCGGTTTCGATAATTGCATTATATAATCTGCATCTTTAAATAGCCTTGGGGCCAGTGTATAATAATATTACCACTAATTGTACGTTTTTTATGACTCCGATCTATAATTCTATCAAGTGCTCCAATAAATTTCATTTTCATTAAGTTTGTGAAACCACTGGCCTGATTTTGAAGAACGGGATAGTCGTTGGTCTACGCACTGGTGGCTGGAGGCTAGTATTTTTCTCGTGAACACTGTTATTTTCTCGATATCGCTGACATATTCTCTAATGGCAAATTTCGTGCGCAAGCATACACCCATGATACATTAGATGGGAATATTTGTCTATTGGGGTTCATGATCCAAAAAGAGGTTTAAGCGCTACGGAAACAATATGACGATCCATTCTTTTACTCTTCCCCGTCACCAAAAATTCCGCTATTGACCATAGCAGCGGATTTTGGGGGATGGGGCTATAATTTGTGGGACGATTTTAAGGCTTACGATTTTACACTGCCAAGTTGAGCCATACCTACCCGGCTATAATTTCCAAAGCTAGAGCAAATATATTAACACAATACAAGAAAGTACGTCCATGGCACGCATGGGACAAAACTAATGGTACAAGGGCACCGATGCCCGCTGCAGGCGCATCACTGCTTCTCGTCAATCTTTCTTCTCAACTGTTCAATCTCACGGTACGCTCTCTCCAACTCCGCCTTCAACTTCTCGTTCGACGCGTTTAACTCGCTCACTGCCTGCTCCGTCAACAACTTCTCCAAAGTCCATTTCTCGATGTTGTTGTTCTCGTTCTCCTTGAGCCGGCGAATAAACTCCACTCCTCGCTGCAAGATCTGCGCTTTGTTGGAGTCTGCGGTGGGAATCAAGGCCGCGAGCTCCTTGATGCCCTGGTTGATCGACTCTCTTCTTCTCCTCTCCACCTCCTTGTGGTTCTCTCTCCTCACCCGGTGCCATTCCTCGGACCCATGCGTAGGCTTGGACGAGTTGGATGGTGGCAACGTCGTGGGCTGCAACATCGTCGCATCCAGGCGGTGGTGTTGTTGCGCCGCGGCGGCAGCAGCCGCTGCGTGCACCAGTGATCCGTAGTGGTGGTTCTCGTATGCCAACCGCTGCTGCAACTGCTGCTGTTGCTGTTGCTGGTGGTGGTGGAGGTGGTGGGGTTGTTGTTGGTGGTTCAACGCAGCGGCTGCAGCGTTGGCAGTGTCGGCATCGGCCACCAACGACGCGGCGGCTGCAACTGCCGCCTCGTCCTCTTCCTTGGTGGAGCCGTTGTCAGGATTGTTGGTGTAGGATGACTGGTCACCCAACAACTCAGAGTCAATGGCAATGTCATCTTTTTTGTTGTCGTCAAGCTTGGCTTTTTTCGCCTCGGTGTAGGGCGAGCCCGAATCTCTCTTGGTCGACATGGTGTGTGTGGGGTAAACGTGCGGGAGCGTTGTTTTGATTTTCACAACAACAGGGGGGTTTTGCCGGCGGCTATGGGTATCAGCGATTCAATGACAATAGTGGAAGATTAATGTCTGGGTAATTATTTGGAGGAATAATTTTTTTTGCAGACAAATGTTTATCAGAACGTGATTATCTCAACGTGATCTCGGCGTGATTATATCAACGTGATTTGGGAAAAAGAGGTAAGTCACGAGTTTTTCTTCACATGGATTTCAGGTGATGATGCTCACATGGGCGCGGGTGTTACCCGCCCACGCATTAACAACAAGGGGCCGGGAAAAACCGCGACTCCTCCACTCCCGGAGTGCGTGCACAGTCCCACTATTATGCGCCTACGGCGACTTCCAGCAACCACGGGTGTGAGGAGGGGTTAAAATACCTCGTTTATGTGCAGGTATTTCCCCCCCACCCAGCAATACCCAACACACCCTCTCCCATCATTCTCACCGCAGAAGTGCGATCTCCGCATCGGGCATAGTACGGTTAAAGCGGGAAGGAAGGAAAAATAATGGCAACGTAGCGAAAGAAATTTGTTTCAAAAAAAAAATAAAAGTCGGTAAGATGCGGTAGCGACTCCGATGTTACAGTGGGTTTCCGTTCCGCAATAACAAACATCCGAGCACACTATCTCCCAACCCCCTTTAGTCGCATAATGGAACTAGATGCGCATAGCAGAACCATCCGATTCGCACTTACCCCATCAACTTTGTGCAGAATAAGCGTTGGTCCAAACACACGTCCAGCAACAAAAACCATGTCGGGATTTTACAGGTCAGTAAGCGCATAGGTGTAGAGGGGGGCCAAGACGCCCAGACAAAAACTGGTGCCACTGTGGCAAAAAGCCGGACCCGTAAGCGCATACGTGGGCGAAAAAAAGAAACATGCGATTAGACGCACAGCCATTGTCGCACGTTATGCGCTTACGGCTCGAATCATACCACCATCGGAGTTCAACTCCCCTACCGGTTATTTCCCCCGTGCAATATATAAGCTGGCCACACCCGCTGCAGCAATAGTTTTTTTTTTCTCCATCATACAACACTTCCCTTTAACAACTAACATGGCCGAAATTACTTTAGGTAGATATCTTTTTGAGAGATTGAACCAACTTTCCGTTCAAACCATCTTCGGTTTGCCAGGTGACTTCAACTTGTCCCTCTTGGACAAGATTTACGAAGTTGACGGCATGAGATGGGCTGGTAACGCCAACGAATTGAACGCTGCTTATGCTGCTGACGGTTACTCCAGAGTCAAGGGTTTGTCCTGTCTTGTCACCACCTTCGGTGTTGGTGAGTTGTCCGCCTTGAACGGTGTCGGTGGTGCTTACGCCGAACACGTTGGTATGTTGCACGTTGTCGGTGTCCCATCCATCTCTTCCCAAGCCAAGCAATTGTTGTTGCACCACACCTTGGGTAACGGTGACTTCACTGTTTTCCACAGAATGTCTAACAACATTTCCCAAACCACCGCTTTCATCTCCGACATTGACTCTGCGCCAAAGGAGATCGACAGATGCATCAGAGAGGCTTACGTCAACCAAAGACCAGTCTACGTTGGTTTGCCAGCTAACTTGGTCGACTTGAACGTTCCAGCTTCCTTGTTGGACACCCCAATTGACTTGTCCTTGAAGCAAAACGACCCAGATGCTCAAGCCGAGGTTATCGAGACCGTTTTGGAGATGATTGACCAAGCTCAAAACCCAGTTATCTTGGTTGACGCCTGTGCCTCCAGACACGACTGCAAGCCTGAGGTTGCTGCTTTGATTGAATCTACTCAATACCCTGTCTTCACCACCCCAATGGGTAAGTCTAGTGTCAACGAGTCCCACCCAAGATTCGGTGGTGTCTACGTTGGTTCTTTGTCTGAGCCATCTGTCAAGGAAGCTGTTGAGTCTGCTGACTTGATCTTGTCCGTCGGTGCTTTGTTGTCCGACTTCAACACCGGTTCTTTCTCTTACTCTTACAAGACCAAGAACATTGTTGAGTTCCACTCTGACTACACCAAGATCAGACAAGCTACCTTCCCAGGTGTGCAAATGAAGGAGGCCTTGAACGCTTTGTTGAAGGATATTGGTTCTCACACTGCCGACTACACCCCAGTTCCTGTTCCAGCCCAAAAGGTTGTTGCTGCCCCAGCTGCTTCCGAGCCAATCAACCAAGAGTGGATGTGGTCTAGAGTGTCTGACTGGTTCCAAGAAGGTGACATCATCATCACTGAGACCGGTACCTCTGCCTTCGGTATTGTCCAATCTAAGTTCCCTAACAACTGTGTGGGTATCTCCCAAGTGTTGTGGGGCTCCATTGGTTTCACCGTTGGTGCCACTTTGGGTGCTGTCATGGCTGCCCAAGAGGTTGACCCAAAGAAGAGAGTCATCTTGTTCGTTGGTGACGGTTCTTTGCAATTGACTGTTCAAGAAATCTCCACCATGGTCAAGTGGGAGACCACTCCATACTTGTTCGTGTTGAACAACGACGGTTACACCATTGAGAGATTGATCCACGGTGAGACTGCTTCTTACAACGACATTCAACCATGGGACAACTTGGCCTTGTTGCCTCTCTTCAAGGCCAAGGACTACGAGACCACTCGTGTCTCTACTGTTGCTGAGATTGAATCTTTGTTCAACGACGCTGCCTTCAAGGAGAACACCAGAATCAGAATGGTTGAGGTTATGTTGCCAAAAATGGATGCTCCACAAAACTTGGTCAAGCAAGCCGAGTTCTCTGCTCAAACCAATGCCCAAAACTAATGAGATCCCTCAACTCCAGGTGATATGAAGTGACGCTTATAGAAATTGCAATATCCGTTTCGATTATAACGAGTAAAAATAGTAGTGGCCGTAACTAATACCGATTGGATATTGGTGTGTAGTGGCGTCTATCGCTATTTTTCGAATGTTAATTGTTTTTTAGACCCCACTTTAAAAGTGAATTTTTCTACTCAGGATTTGGGATACCGGATGCAAATATGTTTTTCCAATATTTTGTAGATGGACATTTTCATGATTTTATTGGGGGATGAATTGTTGGTGGTGTAGTTCAGTTTATAAGTTTTATGCGGATTTACCAAATTGTTCAGCAAAAGAGAAAACATCCTAGAAAATCAATTCCATTATCGTATCACACAATAAATCACACATATATCTTCTAAACGATACATTGTCACTGATTGATACATTTTCTATAAAAAGAATGGGGTTTGTAAAGAATTAACATTCCCTTTGCGTTCGGAAACATATTAGTTGGCAAACAACGGGCACAACAAAACCGGACTCCAGCCCAGTCAAACAAAAATGGAAAAAATTAGTTGAAACTAAACAGTATATCACGCCGTGCAAGATATCGAATAATTTCTACGGGCCCAAAAAATGTTCGCTTCCCCCACATAATGGTCCGGCAATTGAGGTTCGCGGAACATACCAGATCCGACATCGGGAATCTGGGGAGACAGCACAATACAAGATCCATAATTCCCGATGCAAATTGTTGGGATCATGTCCTCCGACGCGACAAGAACTCATGTTTCTACCAAAGAATTCCTGTTTTCCGACAAACTGCCAAACCGGCACCAGTGGTGGGTGCGGGTTTCAGCACCTAAACGGGCCAAAACACCGACTGCCACCACACATTGGTTTCGGTTTCGGTGGTCACCCTGGTTCACCAAAATTCCACCATTTTCGGCAATGATTCGGTTCATATCAAACCGTGAGTTCTGCTAACCGAACAGGCAAAACTGGGGCAAACCCACTTCGCAGAAGAATTCTGGCTCAATCTTCCCCCAGCAATGGCACCCACGCCTGCAGGAGTCGAAGGTCCTGACAGAAGCCAGAGGTTACCAGTGCAATTGCGCAATGCGCGCACAGGTCCAACTTGTATATTCATAACCTTTCCCATTCTGAACCTCTCCAGGCCAATGTTTTCCCGAACTCTACGAGTGGCAAGCAGCCAATGGTTGAGCCAATCCTTGCGGCCGCAGGTGTGCAATTACTCCCGAAGCATCACCCGGCTTTCCGGATCTACCCCCAGAGGTTTGGGTGCGCATCCACTCCAATGGAGACGGAGAGGAATTCGGTTCTACAGTGCAACCAAGAAGGACGGAATTGAGGTGAAAAAGGGGGAGCCAGAGAAAGCAGCCGAAAAAATCGCCGAGAAGGCCACCGAGCCCCCGAAAGAGGAGGCAGATAACGAGAAGAAAGACAGTTCCACCTACCTCTTTGGGCGCCAGATCTCCACGTCGCAGGTCAAGATGCTCTCGTCGCTTCTCGCCACCATCTGGCCGAAAAACAAACCCAGCTTCAAGGTCCGGGTGGTGGTGGCATTGCTGTTGTTGATCGGATCCAAGCTCTTGAACGTGCAGGTGCCGTTCTTCTTCAAGAGCATTATCGACGAAATGAATGTGGACTGGGCCGGCGAACTCGGCACCATCGGTGCAGTTATGGGCGGCATGATTGTGGCGTACGGAGGGGCCAGGTTCGGCGCGGTGCTCTTTGGCGAGCTTCGCAACGCCGTTTTCGCCCTGGTGTCGCAACTGGCGATCAAGAAGGTGGCCAACAATACGTTTAAGCATTTGCTCGATATGGACCTCCAGTTCCATCTCCTGCGGCAGACCGGCGGGCTCACCCGGGCAATTGACAGAGGCACAAAAGGCATTAGCTACGTGCTCAGCGCCATGGTGTTCCATATCATCCCCATCTCCTTCGAGATCACCATGGTGTGTGGCATTTTGACCTACAACTACGGTGCGGCGTTTGCCGCGGTCACACTATTGACCATGGCAACATACTCGGTGTTCACCATCAAAACCACCGCGTGGAGAACCGGCTTCCGCCGCCAGGCCAACAACGCCGACAACCAGGCGGCATCGGTCGCGCTCGACTCGTTGATCAACTACGAGGCAGTCAAGTTCTTCAACAATGAACTGTATCAGTGCGCCAAGTACGATCTGGCACTCACCAAGTACCAAAACGCGTCGATTAAAGTCGCCACATCGTTGGCGTTCTTGAACGCGGGCCAGAACTTGATCTTTACCCTGGCCTTGACCGCAATGATGTACATGGGATGCCTGGGAGTGGCGACGGGCGCATTGAGTGTGGGCGACTTGGTTTTAATTAACCAGTTGGTGTTCCAGTTGCTGGTACCGCTCAACTTCTTGGGCTCAGTGTACCGTGAGCTCAAGCAGTCGTTGCTCGATATGGAGAACTTGTTCCAGCTCCAGAATTACGACATCAAGGTGAAAGAAGTGGCCAACGCCCCGCGGTTGGCCCTCAACCCAATTTCCCCTGGTGAGATCCGGTTTGAGAACGTCACCTTCGGCTACCACCCCGACAGACCAATTCTCACCAATGCCTCCTTTACCATTCCCTCGGGCCAAAAAGTGGCCATTGTCGGCCCATCGGGCCTGGGAAAATCGACGATCTTGAAGCTTGTTTTCCGGTTCTACGATGTCAAGTCGGGCCGTATCTTGATTGACGGCCAGGATATCACCAAGATCAGTCTTGAGTCGTTACGTAAGGCCGTGAGCGTGGTTCCACAGGAAACTCCACTTTTCAACGACACCATTTTGGAAAACATTCGTTACGGGCGGTTAGATGCTTCCAACAGCGAGATAATGGACGCCATCGAAAAGGTGAAGTTGAACAAGTTGATCGACGAACTTCCTCTTGGAGTGGACACCATCGTGGGCGAGAGAGGACTTATGATTTCCGGAGGTGAAAAGCAGCGTCTTGCCATTGCGCGTCTCCTTCTCAAACAGTCGCCAATTACTTTTTTTGACGAGGCCACCAGTGCGCTTGATACCCACACGGAACAGTCTCTTCTTCGGACCTTGCGGACCGTGTTCCACGACTCCCACGCTACGAATGTGCTGATAGCGCACCGCCTTCGCACCATTGCTGATAGTGATAAGATTATCGTGTTGAAGAAGGGCACGGTGCAAGAAGAAGGCACGCACCAAGAGTTACTCAGCATGCCCGGGTCGCTCTATGGTGAATTGTGGAACATCCAAGAAAACTTGGATATCGACCAAGAGTTGTCGGCTCAGCCCGAAGCCGACATGGGTGCGGCCGATGGTGCGTCGGACGTGGGCAGGAAATAGCCAATTGTGGCTACTTCTCGTACAGGACCGCCACCCGTATAGGTTCGCCTCCACATACACGCACTTTTTCTCCCAACTACTGTACTTCAAGAATACAATGTGCCGCCAAAGCCAGTGCTCTATTTGCTGTACGTGAAATCCAACAACAGTGTCGGTTAACTACGTACTAACATCCAGCTAAAACCGCGTGGACCGGATGCGGTCTTCATATTGAGTACGCCATGAGCTCTGTTCCAAAGGAAGAATGGTGCACCTGCTTACTGGCCGAAGGTGTCAAGGGTGCATTCCCTCCTAAGAGTGGAACTGGGTTGAGCTCGGATCCTAACTAGGAACCGCAGTCGCCGAGCCCACGTTCTGGAGGATTTTCCCTCTTCTCTCTTTTGTGCTAGAGGGAACCGAGACGCTGCAGGGGTGACTTTAAATGTTTGTACGTAATCAACGACATGAATGAAAAATGGCGTAGGGCAAGGGCGAAACGGCTCCAAAACCGGACCTTTCAGGGGTTTAGGAGGCATCACGTGTGATGCACTATTCGGAGATGTTATTCCGATTACTGTGAGACTGAGTGGGTCTTTTCGCGTGGGGGTTTCATTTGTCGCTCGGAAAAGCCATCGAATATTCTACACACTCGGAAAAGCCATCGAATATTCTACTCGAGTGCTAGAACGATGGTTTGACCTTTTCATGTCCTGCCAGTCGAAAATGAAGAAAAAACAACAACAAAACAACAAAAAAAAAACAGCCTGTTTGAGCATTGCCTAATTCGACAATCTAGTTACGAAACCGTTTAATGTGGGTATGAAATTTAACACCTCGCATGGTGCATAATCTGCGCGGAGCCGCATGATCAGCTGGAAGCCCAAGTCTGCGCACGGTTAAAAGAGCGCTATCCCCCCACCGTACAGTCTCGATCGCCGACAATTCTCCCTTCTAGTTGGGTTTGATGCAATGGGTGTTCCTAGAAACCTTGTGAAACTCGGTCATGCGACGGGAAGCCGGCCTTCCACCGGGAAAATTGGGGTTCCTCTGTCTGTGACGCTTCCCCAAACTCGGACCAAGCAGAGTGAAAACTTGCCCGAAATTGAGCGATCCGACAAAATCGCGCTTTCGATTCTTCAAACGGTTTCAACCAGAGCAGACACTACGCTGTACTGGGAGCTCTAAGTTATGCAACCAGGTTCACTTTCTTCTTCTTTCTTGATTTTTTACCCTTGAGTTTGTATTTCTATGTACACGGGAAATGCTCAATACAATATTTTCACATGGAGAACACTTGTACCACATCGCTGTAGCTCGCGGCAATTGCCTTCTTCTCAACATTCTCCTCCTCCAAGGCTTGCCACCTTTCAGAAAGCTGGTGGGGCGGGAGCAGTTTCAACTTTTGCTGCACAAATTCTTCCGCTTCGTTATGCTTGTACTGCATCACTTCGCCCAATACGAGCCGGGTGATGTTGCCCACAGTAATTCCAATCTGTTTTGACCAATCAGATCCTTTACGCAATGACCGTTTAACCCACTGGTCATAGTTCACCTTGTACCACGCCCAAATCATCTGTTTCGCCTCAATGTCATGATGGTACTTGAATCCAATCAATGCAAATTCAATCAACTTTGAGTCGATGTTGTTGCCAACAAAATGCAAGGTCTTGGAAAGCAATTCGGGCTTTGATGTGAAGGAAAGAGAAGACACAGCCGCAGTTTGGAGATCTTGGACGCTACCGTTGCTGTGCTTCAAGTTGGAGACATTTGCGTTCTTGGAAAGACTGAGCACCTGCTTGTATTCGTTCATATTGGCACTCATCATTGTGACATTAAACATACTGGTGAACAACTCCTTCGCAACGAACTTGTTAGAAACTCCTGAGCTGAAAAAGTTCTTGAAGATCTTCTTGCAAACAATCAGACTTTCTTTTTTGGCGCTCGCAAGCTGGAGAACCATGTTTCTGACCTGGTACTCGGCCACATTATAGACTGCTCCCACATCCATAATTGAATCCCACTTTCCAATCTTGTTGAAAAGTTTCAAACTGAATTTATCCAACCATCTTTTGAATTCAGCATATTTGCTGAAATGCACGAAAGTAGTGTTAATGATCTCCAAGTAGTCCAACACACATCTAAGAACATTGTAGTCCACGTTCCAACTATCTTCAGCCAAAGCTTCACAAATTGCAATGAGCATAACCGATTGAGCCGAACCGAAAAATTCAGAATCTTTAGCCGGGATTGGTTGACCCAAAATTTTTCCATAATCGTTAATGATTCCAACCAAGTCAAGTGCAGGCAACATGTTGGATTCCACTCGTTTGATCAAAATAGGCACAAATGAGGCATCGTAAACTGTCTTGTAGTAGAACTGTTTCCCACTGTTGAGACTAACCAATTGAGAGGGCGGAATTTCCAACTCCATCGATCTATCTGAAAGAATAAGGTTCACTTTTTTGAGTTCACCCTTGTCGTTCAAAACGGTCAATGCCAACGGAACATGAAAAGGTTGGTTTTCAAGGCCCGCAGTCTCGACATTGTCATTGAACAAGAAGCGACTTTGCTCCACTTTGATTTTATTGTTGACAACCTTAACCTTTACCAAAGGATATCCCGGATACCTGGTCCAAGTTTGCACAAATCCCAAAACGTCAAAAGAAGTCGTTTGATTCAAGACGGACCAGAACTCAAATGGCTTAATAGTTTGATACTTATAAACGTCAAAAACCTTTTTGATCGCACCGAAAAAGCTGGCATAGTTCTTTTCGCCCTTTTCTAGGTCGAAGAGCGAAGCAATCATATTGATGAGCACCATTCCCTTTTCGTAGGCATTTTTTTCAAAGATAGTACTTGTCTTTGCATCCACACCCACGTTCAAAGTGCTCATGTGATCGTAAAGACTAGGCATAGGCTTATCAAGGAAGCAGTCAGCATCCATGAGGGCTTCAAGAACATTGACTTTAGCAAGGTCATATTCGTCCGCATCGAAAGGCTCAATTCTTGCTAAGGATAAAATATAGTTACCAACCCAAGTAGCAAAGGCTTCAATCAACCACATATATTTCCAGTCGTCTAGGGTGACCAAGTTGCCAATCCACTGATGTGTCAATTGATGGGCAATTAGTTGTCTGATCTGGAACTTACCCGCTTCATCGGCGTAACTTTCATTCATCAAGATACTGTTTCTGAAAATAGTGACCATACCCCAGTTTTCCATCACACCATCGCTCAAGAAAGGAAGTGTAACAAGATCAAACTTCTCCAAAGGGTAGTCTTCGCCAAACACCTCCACGAACTTAGGAAGAAGGTCCCTGGCCACATTCAAGGCGTAGTTAATCGAAGCACCATCACCTTGAGTGACATAAGCACGAATAGGCACAGATGCGCCGTCACACTCCACTAATTCAAGATCACCAACGACAAAGCCAAAGATGGATGGAGCAATTGGTGGGGTAGGCTTGAATTGGAAGACAGAGTTCTCAGTCATGTCCACAATAGTGGATTTCGCAAGCATTGCGTTGGAAACCACTTTGAACACCGTCTTTGTCGTGATAGTGAGCTCGATTGGCACTTTGACCGAAAGCCCGTCAATTACGGGGAAGATAGTACGGCATCCGTATGGTTGGCAATGGGTAGCCACCACAAAGTTGTCAGACTTGCCTTTGATGGAATCAGAGTAGTTAGTTTTGAACACACCATAAGTATCGTCGTTGAATGTCTTGATGGTGTTGATGCAGCCCATGTACGAGATGGTGATGGCCAAATCTTGATTCGCGACGTCAGATACGGTGACTTCCAGGCTGGAGAAGGATACCATCTTCTGATCGCGCTGGTTAGAGATCTTCAATGGAAGCTGAGAGCCATTCAAAGACAAAATAGCCTTTGTGACCACGAGCTTGTGGGCATGGAGAGTAAAGGTAAATGTCGAAGGCAGGTTACTGCATTGGGCATTCGGACGCAACGGAATGTGCACGGAGCCAGAGAAGTTTGGCTTGGTGTGATCAACGGAAAGATCTAAATGGTAAGACTTGGGAAGAAACGCATTTTGGAGCACAAGCAGGTCCATGGAACCAGAATCGGTCATTGGTAACGCAGGACTGGGTGATAAAAAATTTTGGAGAAGGCCGAAGCGAGATCGGGATGTATGGGTTTCATCTAGCGTGAGGTGGACAAGAGGAGTATGATTGGCCCACGGCGCAGGGAAGTCACCCGAGCGGCAAACGCAGAATGACAACGCATGGGAGAATATTTATTAGCATCGAACGGCGGTAAGTGGCCGCTGCAGCATTGATTGCCGTATCATACAGTCTACATGTGGCAACTTAGACGGTGCGCCACGCGAACCCAGTGGGGCCAAAACCCGGATGAGAACAGATTGCACCAGAGCTCCACGGAGAGTAAAGGTAACGGTGGAGTCGTGCGAGCGATAGAGAAACCGGAGGAATTTCCACAACGAAACCAAAGAAAAATCCGCGTGAGAGCGTCAAAAGGCGGGAGAGACCCAGTGAGGGGGCAGTGGGACAGCAAAGGGCCATGGCACAGGGAAGGTGGCCTGGCGTAGCATACAGGAGGGAGTGTGCGGAACGGCGTAGACAGCTGCGAATAGGCCACATAACAAACTCGAAGTGCGGCGATGCGGCTGAAACATGCATCGCCTGCAGGTGCACATTTCCCCGGCAACGGAGGCTGTGCTCCGGCAAAGGACCCATGGGGCTATGTCCGCCACTACTGAGCCCCACTCATGGGTGTATTGGCCCAACATCGGGGTGCCAAACCAGATACTGGACCAAGGGAGGGACATCTGCAGGAGTGCAGGCGGATTCGATGGGGCCATGATCCTGCACAGCGGCGGGACAGTTGCATGACATGTTATGATCGCCAACGGCCGCCACCATTCCCACCATGGAGGCAAAAGCCGCCGGAGGAGGTTTCACCACCTGTAGCCAGACCGTAAAGCCACAAATACCCCGTGGTCCCAATCGGGAAAACCCAAAATTCCCAAACCAGCCGTACCCGCGTCTATCAACAACCGGTAACCGATCCTTAACCAAGCCCTAACATTGCCCCAAGGCGCGCCGCGGGAGAGAGAACAAGCAAACAAAAGCGGCAAGGAAAAAAAAAAAAACAACAACCAAAAAGCCCGCCCAAAGAAAACAAAGTTTGATCGGGGAAAAACCACCGCCCGAACCGTCTCCACCTACAGCCGGCTATTGTATGTCCGCAACCCGCGCCACAGCAGCCATGTGTGAATCGCGATAACATGCCAGGAGCTAGCCGTGAATCCTGCATTGCCCCCACGGTATAAATAGGCACCCGGATGTCTTAAATATTTTGACCATTGTTTTTTCTGGTGCAGATCTACGCGTGACTTTAACTACAACCACCATGGGCATCAAGGACAAATTGAAAAGAACCTCCAAGTACTTTGTGAACGAGCCCAAGGCAAACCTTGAGGCGAAAGAAGGCGAGACCAAGGACGCCGTTGAGGCTGTCGAGGCCAAGGATGTTGAGGCCAAGGATGTTGAGGCCAAGGATGTCGAGGCCAATGACGGCGAGGCTGTGGAGGCTGCAAATGTGGTCGAGGAGGCTGCACAAGACGCGGGCAAGGTGGAGCCTGCAGTGGAGGGTGCCCTCCCCTCGGAGCTGGCCGAGGCGCTTCCCGAAGTCACTTTGAGCGACGGCACGGAGCTCGGCGACGCAGTGGAGGCTGCCGGCAACGTGGAGGCAGACGCGGCATCCGCGAAGGCAGAGGCGGTGGAGGAGACGGCCGCCGCCGAGGCCAAGCCCGTGGAGGAGGAAGTGAAGAAGGGTGACGCGGCTGCGGCGGATGTGGAGAAGGCTACCAATGCCAAGGAGAAGAAGAGTGACTTTCTCAAGAAGTTGTTGAACAAGTTGCGCAAGCCAGCGCGCTCCACGTGAGGTGCAACCTAATGTATTTGTGTTGTAATCTACGTCTATTGTTGTACGTGACACGCTGTAGGGTTTGCCGCAGGGGCTGTATTGTTTGCCCCGGCTTTGTTTGGGGTTTCCTGTTTATCGCGGCGTTGGGTGTTTCGTGGTGGTTTCTGGCGTCGCATGTACTATAGCCGCGACATGTCACGCACGAGTCCTAAAATATCAGTCTAAGGGTGCACATGGACCGTCGCCGATTGCCGGGAAAAATCACGTGATCATCCAAGTATTTCTTCCCCAGTAACTGGTTCCCGCCAGTTGACTTGCAAATCACTTGTACACCTAATCATCTCCAATCGTATATGATGTCCGCGTCGCGTTTGGGATTGGGCTAATTCACATCACGTTACCCAGGAGGAGCTCAAACTGCACAACTTTGCCACTATCGCGCGCACGAGCTCTACCAATTCTCTCCACAGTGGGTTTGACGATCCAGTGTTTCTCTCGCTTGGAAAAACGGTACCGCAGATGATGATTTACCGAACCAATTCCTCCACTGAACACAATTTTTTTTTTTTGAATTTCCATTTCTCTTGTGGTGTAGGGTGTATCATATATGTGTCACCAGGTCATCCGCGCCAGGGGCGTGCACTGCCCACAACATGCTGGCCGCTTTGTGATCCGTTCATCTTGTTAAAATTTCCTCTCTCTATTTCTTCCGCTGTAACGGTGTCTACCACATACCCATAAAGAGGGAGAAAACCGCAACCACTATCGTCTACTGAAACCCACCCCTTTATTGGTCTTGTTTCATCCCGATTTACACCCCTGTTCGTCTCCATATTTCTCCTTTTTTTTTTGGTGTGTAACTGAAGGTCAATCAGCTTGAGAACCTTCTCCATACAGAAATCAACCGGCGTCAACGAAAACTCCCCCAACTGATATCTGTTCGGTGATTTCTCAACAAAATACTCCCCGCTTCCCCTTTATATGAACAACAATATCTCTACTCATCAAACCAGAGTCGAGACTAAAATGATGGATTTGAGGGTTGGAAAGAAATATCGCATCGGCCGCAAGATCGGCTCCGGATCCTTCGGAGATATCTATCTCGGAACAAACATCATCTCCGGCGAAGAAGTTGCCATCAAGTTGGAAAACGTCAAGGCGAAACATCCCCAATTGGAATACGAGGCCAAGGTGTACAAAGCCTTGAGTGGCGGTGTCGGAATTCCTTTCGTTAGATGGTATGGAACCGAATGTGACTACAATGCGATGGTCATTGATCTTTTGGGCCCATCTTTGGAAGATTTGTTCAACTATTGCAACAGAAAATTCACATACAAAACCGTTTTGCTCTTGGCGGATCAGCTCATTTGCAGAATCGAATATATCCACGCCAGATGTTTCATCCACAGAGATATTAAGCCTGATAACTTTTTGATGGGTATCGGCAGACGAGGTTCACAGGTCAACGTGATTGATTTCGGTTTGGCAAAGAAGTATAGAGATCCAAGAACCCACTTGCATATCCCTTACAGGGAAAATAAGAATTTGACTGGTACGGCTAGATATGCGTCTGTCAATACCCATTTGGGTATCGAGCAATCGAGAAGAGACGACTTGGAAAGTTTGGGTTATGTTTTGATCTACTTCTGCAGAGGCTCCTTGCCATGGCAGGGGTTGAAGGCGGCGACCAAGAGACAAAAGTACGACCGGATCATGGAAAAAAAAATGACGATTCCTAACGATGTATTAACCAAGGGCTTGCCCGGCGAGTTTTTGGAATACATGAATTATGTCAAGAACTTGAGATTTGATGACAAGCCTGACTACCCGTTCTTGAGAAAGTTGTTTAGAGATTTGTTCAAGAGGGAGAACTACAGATATGACTATGTCTTTGACTGGACATTGTACAAGTTCCAACAGGAAAGACAGCGGGAACAATACAAGCTAGCTGATGGCCAGACTGACCCCAATCAAACTAATCACGCGGTCGGCCAACAAACTCAACAGCCGCAACAGCCGCAACAACCGCCGCAACAACAACAACAACAACAGCAGCAGCAGCAGCAGCAGTCACAGTCACAACAACCACAGCAACAACATCAACAACAACCACAGCAACTTCATCCTCAGCAGCAGCAGCAGCCATCCCTGCTCCAACCGGCTGTACAAGGCCATATCCATTTACAAAAGCATGTTGCTCAGACCCCACAACAGCCAAGCTTTCATACAGGTCAGAGTCGCCAAACGCCAGCTGATGGAGCCGCCTCGCTAGGACGGTACAATGACCCATCGTTCCATCAGTCTTTCGACCAGGGCGACGCCGCCCAAAGAGGGGCCAAGAATGCCACTCCCGCATGGCTCTAGTCGTGATTTGTTTCAGTTCTTGGAATTTTTCGTTTTATTGGGTGGAGTCAACGCAATCAATTATTGCATTCATTAGAGGCAATCGTGGTCTATATATGTGGTTATTATAAAATGCACGGCGATTAATTAGTCAACGTTATCCGCGTCCTTGGCGGGGGCATTAGCGCTCACCGTTTCTTGGTTTTCCAATCCGTTGTTGAACGCCGCACCCAAGAAGTCAAAAATGTGTTTTCCCTCCTTGGTGGCAGCTCCAGAGCCCTTGAAGGTGTCGAGAAACTCGAAAAAGCCATGGAATACGTTTTCCTTGGTTTCCTCGGAATAGATCTTGTCGTAGATGTTTTTCATCTTAAATGCATCCATCTCTTCCTGGTAGCGGGAGAAATCAAGCTTGTTGTAGCCCAAATCTTCCAACTTTTCGTTATAAGTTTCGTAAACAGGACATTCGAGCAACAAACCCAAAGCTGGCGCCTTTGGAATGTTGATCTTGGCAGGTCCGAAACAGTCGCTAATACGAGTGATTGGGCAACCAGTTCTCACGACCAAAGATGCCATACAGATCATCTTTCTGATTTGGTGCAACATGAACGATTGACCGTGGATCTTGATGGAGATCCACTCGGTGCCCTCAATGATGAAAGGTTCGGAAACAGAAGTTCCTTTCATGTATCTGCGGGCGCTTGGGTCCTTGTAGGTCTTGCCCAAGGTAAAGTTGTGGAAGTTGTGAGAACCCTCGTACTGCTTCATTGCATCTTTGAACAACTGAAGCTTCTCGGCGTTGACACGGTACTCCCGACGACAATTGTTTTCCACGCCTCTAATCTTTTTGACCAACTTACCCCATTCCGTGACTTCTCCATTCTCGTCGTAGTACTCCTTCTTGGTATCTTCGTACGCTGAGATCTCGGCAGTTTTCTCAAACACCTGCTCCAACTCTTCTTGGGTCACCTCGGTTTCGACGATCTTCTGTCTGGTAGTACTCCACCATTGCACGTCAGGGTCGTCTCGGAGGATGCCGGGATGTTCTGCTCTACTTCTCTCAATCAAGTTGAACAAACTGCTCTTAGGTCTTGGAGGAAGCAAACTGTGGGTGGGCAACAAGTACTCATAGATTCTAGAGGAACACATCTTTCTGCAGTCGAAGGACCGGTTGACACGCTCAATACCCCACACACGGATTTTTTCCGGAAGATGGCTGTTGATCTTTTCCAAGATGTTCTCGTCCTCGATAATGAGCTTACACGAAATGACATTGCCTGCAGCGTGGACACCCTTGTCTGTTCTTGCCGCTCTCATAAAACCGTTCTTCTTCAAGTCGTTAGAGTTTTCTGGCGAAATAGCACCGGCAGCAACAAGCGCCTTGAAGATTTCTGCCTCAATGGTTCTCACGTCCGGGTTGTTTTGGATCTGCATTCCATTGTAACCGGTTCCGCAGTACCCAATCATACATGCGACCTTTTTCTTGGGCTTTCTTTCCGATTTGGGAACAGGGTTTCCCTCGGCATCTAACCGTGGAGTCCACTCGCTGCTGAGTTAGTTGTCTGGTGGGGGAATGCCGTTACGGAATCAAACTTACCTACGTATTCTTATTGTCTCTCTTCGAGAAACCTTTTGCTCTGCCACCTTCATTTCTGGCATTGTTTTGACGAGGTTTCTTGGTAACCGGAGAAGGCTCTGAGCTTTCAGCCACCACGTCATTGGTTGGCACGGTTCTTTTCTCTTGGGCCATTGTGAATGTTCGGAAAATTTCTCTACTCCATCGCTGCCACCAAAACTGGAGCGAGATGTACAGGTGCACTAGGTGAACCTGAGATGGGGCCAGCACCACACACGGGATGGGTATGGGGGAGGAGGACAACTGAAGAAAAAAAAAATAAATAAATAAATTCCTGTTATAACAGAATCAAAATGGCAAATGGCTACGGCGTAGGTCTTATTTTCTTCTTTTTGACGGGAAAGGCGTGGCCACCAGTTCCACCATCCATGTGCACGTGACCATATCTCGAAGGTGCAAAAAAAATTCGAGATGACCTTGAACTCTATCAACCTTCTACACGCCGAACATGAGATCCTTGACGGAAGAAGAAACGAAGGTCGTTTTCGAGAAGTTGGCCAATTACATTGGTAGAAACATCTCATTTTTGATCGACAACCCCACAAACCCTCATGTGTTCAGACTACAAAAAGATAGAGTTTACTATGTGGCTGAGACCGTGGCTAAGTTCGCCACATCCGTGTCCAGAGAAAGGTTGATGGCTCTTGGAACTTGTTTCGGTAAGTTCACCAAGACCGGAAAGTTCAGATTGCACATCACCGCCTTGCCATACTTGGCCCAGTACGCGAAGTTCAAGGTTTGGATCAAGACCAATGGTGAGATGCCATTCTTGTACGGTAACCACGTGTTGAAGGCCCACGTTGGAAGAATGTCGGAGGACATTCCTGAGCACGCGGGTGTCATTGTGTTCTCCATGCACGATGTGCCCCTTGGTTTTGGTGTTTCTGCCAAGTCCACCACCGAAGCAAAGAACTTGCAACCTACATCTATTGTTGCGTTCAGACAGGGTGACATTGGTGAGTACTTGAGAGAGGAGGACACTTTATTTACTTAGGAGCTGTCGCGGTTCCCGTTTCTGTAATTTTAGCATTCAATACATTTCCATCGACTAGCATTTATGATTCTGCCATCATGCCAACGTGTGGTGCCATCTACAGCACTGATAGTGTACGACTCCATTATTTACATTGAATTCCTATATACATGCATCTAGAACACCAAGTGGTTGGCCTTCAAGAGAGAGCCTGGGTTGCCAGACGAGAGAAAGTAAGTCGTTTGCACGAGATTCTCGAGCTGCGCAGCAGGATCGGCGCACTCAACAAACTCGCCAACTTTGACAGTACTCTTATCTTGCAGAGCATCGTCGACCGCCTTGAGAGATTCCTTAGCAGCATAATCTCTGATCTGCAAAGCGCCACATTGGTCCCAGAACGTCAACAAGGTTCTCGTTTGGTCCTTTGAAAGGTTTTTCAACGCAATTGGTTGAACCCCACCGTTTGAAAGCATAGACTCGGCAAATTCAACGTCGCATTGCTTCTTCTTGTCGTATGGGTCGTGTTCTTGCAAACCCAAGCCAACTCTCAAGGTCTTACATTCACCAAGGTCCTTGCTCTCCGCAAGCAACAAACCACCTTGAGTGAACGCAAATTCACCGCTAACAAGTTGCTTAATGAAGTGACCAATCTCAAACTGTGTGAAGTGGATTGGCACCATGTTGGGGTGAAAGTACTTGGTGTAAGGTTCAGCAATCAATGCGTTGAAGTTGTCGATGGACACAAAGACAGGGAACTTCTCAGAGTGGGCTTTCAATTCCTGAATCAAAAACTGGAACGCTTCAGAGGGCCCCACCAAGCCAAAGTCGTGATTGAGCAACATAAAGTCGTAAACCGTGTTTTCTCCCTTCTTCAAGTTGTGTTCAACCTTCTTGGCAGTGAAGCTGATATCTCTTGTCAAAGGCATTTTCTTCAACACCTCTTCGTTAGCAGCACGTAACTTCTTGATCCATCTCTTGGTGAACATCGGTTGTTGGTACTTCTTCATCTTTCTGTTCAACACGTAGTCACTCGAACCCTCGACGATTCTCTCGGGGTGGTCGATATGAAGTAAAACAACATCCTTGTTGAACTTAGAAACAGCCAAAGCTTGCGCTTGAGTAACCACAGTAGACTTTCCCACGCCCTTCTCTCCAATCAAACAGATCCGGTTGTTCAAACTGGACTTGTCCAATTTATTGACGAAAACATCATTCACATCGACGGTGTTGTCGGTGACCAAAGAAACAGGGTTGCGGAAGATTTCGTGATGCTGCAAGTCTTTGAATGAACCCAAGTCCTTTAATTGCTTTTCCACAGAAACGTCGTAGCGAGTCGCAGTGGATTGGACAGATTTCAAGCTGTCGTATCTCAATGGGCTCAAACTGAGCGAAGAGAGATCTTGGGCAAGATTTTCAAACTTGAGACGGCTGACAGCATCTTTGAAGTTCAAATGCGTCATACCACCCTTCTTGACCTTCTCTTTCACATCCTTGGACTTGAACCCCAACTTCACCTTCTTTTTACCTGCTGGGGCGGCAGCGTTGACAGCGGAAGAAATACTAAAGTTTCTCAAACTCACAGCAACAGAGCCGACTTGGAGTCTTCTGGTGACGCCAGATCTGACAACAGCTGATCTCAACATATTGGTGTTGGTGCTATTCTATGGTGTAGTTAAAGTGACGAGCGAAATTTTTCGTGGTAGAGAAATCGTGCACGTGACCATTTTCACCAGGATCCACCCCAGTGGGATTTGATGGAAGCCTGCCATTTCGGTCCAGGCATCAAACCAAAAAACCCAAAAGAATACTTCATCACAATCTATTCTTTATTTTCTATCTCTAATACTGGGAACTTCTTCCTGTGGCCCACGGCACCTCTATACACAATTACATGGGACATTCTAATCAGAATTTCGGGTAAATAGAGCAAAAAATAATAAATTCCAATAATGCATGGGCTTTGAATTGACGTCTATTTATATCCTTTGAGTTTCGTGGAGCAACAAGAAGCTTCATTGCCGTTGCAAAGCCCTAAACAAATCGCTTGCAAAAAGTAGGCGCACTACCGAGCATAAGTCCATCACTATATAGGAAAATTTTCACCATACTTTTCTCACTCTAGGGAAAGAAAATGTGGTTGAAGTTGAGGACATACATATATTTAACATGATATGTTTCAGGCCATCCGCTACACAATCTCTCTTAAGCAACCTCTCTAGGCAGCAGGCTCGCTTTTACACCAAGAAAAAGAAGCAACTCATCTCTTCCAGACACGGGAAAACACTAGATGCTAAACCCACTGAGAAGAAGAGCAAATTGTTCGCCTTTGGAAATTTTGCGTCGTTGCAGAATCCAGGCAAAGCCGAAATCTCGAAATCGGAAACGGTCATAGACAAGATTGGCACCTTTGATTCCCTCAGAATTTTTCCCACGGTTCGTGCGGCGATGATCAAGGAGATCAAACATGGCTACAACTTGAAAAGCAGCTATGTGACAAGCAAGGATGAATTAGAAATTAAGCCTTCGCCTGTTCAGGTAGCGGCGATCAAAAAAATCAACCAACCGAGAAAAGTTTCTCTGAAGCAAACTGAGAGTGCAAAGGGAAGCGAAATCCTCAAAGAGTTGATGGAAGAGAATGAGTCCAAGAAGCTTAAAGTTTTTACCATTGCCGCTGAAACCGGCTCAGGTAAGACTTGGGCATACTTGGCTTCGATTCTTTCCAAGCTTAAGGAAGATGATGCCGCTCTATTCAACAAGAGCAAAAAGCTTTACAGTGAAGCAAAACTCTATGAGACTATCAGAGCAGTGATTTTGCTCCCTACTCATGAGTTGGTGGATCAGGTATACGATACTACCAGACGCGCTTGTACTACTCCGATCGACTTGGAAGCAGACATTGAAACAAAAACTCTCCAGTCGTCAGGCTTCAAGCAGTTTATGGAGTCTGAGAATTCCAACACATTGGGGTTGAGCGTTGTGAAATGGAGTTCGGGTGACTCGCATGAAAAACTCTTTCAGCTGGCGAAGCATTCTCGGATCGATATTTTAATCACTACTCCCGCGAAGATACAAGGATTGGCCAAGTTGACGAACATTCCACGTCAATTCAGACTCTTTAATTTTGTTGAGTATTGTGTGGTTGACGAGGCTGATACCCTCATGGACAAGTCGTGGTTTCACGATACATCCACCGTGTTGAGGCGCTTCAACCGACTCAAGGATCTTATAATGTGCTCTGCGACGATCCCCAAAGAGTTTAGTAAGACTTTGAAGACCATGTTCAAGGATGAGAGCTCAGTAATTCCAATTGTGACACCGCTGATCCACAAGATTCCAAAGCAAATTGTTTTGAAAGTCATCGATGCTCAACAGTCACCGTACCATGGTTCCAAGTCTAGATGCTTGGCCCAAGCACTCTATGCCATATATAACGATGGGTCCGAAGCCGGCCATGTGAAAAGAATCTTGGTTTTCGTGAACGAGAAGAAAGATGTTGAGCCTCTTGTTGAAACCCTCGTGACGAAGTATGGTCATAAGGCGGCAGACATTGTTGCGGTGACCGGGAAAGACTCGGCCATTGACCGGAGTGAAAAGCTTGAACCTTTCATTCGGCCAGCGGCTCTACTTGAGGATGATCCCGATGGAAGTAAAGTTAAGGTTCTCGTGACCACAGATTTGTTGGCACGAGGATTGAATTTCCTGGGCATCAAAAACGTAATTCTTATGGATATTCCAAGAACCTCGGTGGATCTCATTCACCGTGTTGGAAGAACAGGAAGAATGCGTCAATCAGGAAGAGTTTTTATCATTATCGATAAGAAGTCGAAAAAATCTTGGATCAAGGGTTTGCCAAAAGCCATCAAAATGGGCTCCACCATAGGATAAATGGGCAACAATAACAATGGGTATGTTTTATCTGAGGCAAGGCTGGATTTTTCATGATGATTAAAAAAGATTTTAGACGTTAGACTACCTAATATTTTTGAGGAGAGATCTAAGATATCTGATCGATTTCGCCATGTCATTGTGGTTCTTTGTTTTCTTATACTAACCCCAATCAGTACCATCTGAAATGGATACGGAATTTTTTTTTTTTTTTTTGCTTTTTTTTTCTTTTTAAAAAAAGAGTCGTCCAATTTACTGGGTATGTTTTCTTTCGACGAAGTGGTGTGTTTTATGATGAACAACTTGATTTCGAACGCTTGACTTCATAATTACATTGATGAAAACGTCTCGTATATGAATTATCTGATCAAACATAACAACTTCGGTTTTCATTTTTTTCTAAACCAATTACTAACCATCAGCCGGCCTTTTGCTTGTACATACACAACGCTAATACCATATTACATGCATTTGCATTCTTGAGATCTTTCGTTGTAGTCGATAGTGTAGCTCAAGTGCCCATAACCCGTCTTTCTCACCCCGCACACTGCAGGGTCGGCGAGCCATATCACGTGCACACAATTCACCTTGCTTATTGATCACACACTTTCCGCTTGAATGCAAACCTCATGGCGACTCGTTTCGGCTACCGATTTCTCACTCTTTCCAGTAGACCGATTCGATTGCACTCAACCAAAGCAGCATCAACAGATAAACTGAAGTTATACTACAAAATGTCGTCTCATCACACCGCCCTTCAGTCGTCGGCCGAGGAAATCTACTTTGGCAAGGAAGCAGTCAATCGAGTGTCTTTCCTTCGGGAGGATGCGGAGTTCGTTTCGAACTCGGTATTCCATCCAAGTACGCGGTTCATTTTCTACGAGAACGGAAGCCCGTTGGTCAACAAAGATGGGGAGAAAAACCGCTTGGTGATTCTCACCAATGGCGACGACCAACTATCTACGGTGGAAGGCACGGATATTGCCGCCACCAGCAAGGGGTTGGTTACGGGTGACTCCAAATGGCAGGATATCTTACGCGTGTGGGCCAATGACAACAAGGAACAGAACCCTGGCATGAGAGACGCGGGGAAGCCCTCGTTCTTGTTTTTGGGTGTCAAGGACCAAAGTGTGGGGGTCGACTTGCAGCAGTTGAAGTTTGAAGAGACAGAGAAGTACTTGGATCACCAGGGGCGGTACTCGGGCATTCCATACTACGGAGTGGATTTGTCCACGTCGCCCGCAGTGTCAGAGGAGATCAAGAACCACATCGTGGCGCACCTGGAGGTGGCGGCGAACCTGTTGATATACACCAACTCGAGAAAGCACACCATGACGTTCACGCAGGACGAGTCCGCGTTGTTCAGCCACGGCAAGATGTACTTTGACTGGATTGCGCGTAACCGGTTCTGCCCTGGGTGCGGGTCCAAGGTGATTCCCATCCACGCCGGAGGCAAGCTCAGATGCACCAACGACGCCAGCGTGCAAGCCGGCGACACCACGCAGTACGAGTGTCCCGTGAAGAACACGTCGGTGTCCAATGTGTCATTCCCCCGGACCGATGCGGTGGTGATCACCGCCATCACCGACCAGGCACGGACCAAGATGTTGCTTTCGCTCAACAAGCGGCATGCATTCACCAAGATGTACTCATGCACCTCCGGGTTCATGGAGCCATCGGAAACGGTGGAGGTGGCCACCAAGCGTGAGATCTGGGAGGAGACCGGCGTGGTGTGCAAGGACATCCAGATCCTTATGACGCAGCCGTGGCCGTTCCCGGCGAACTTGATGATCGGGTGTGTGGCCACGGTGGAGTTCAATGGTGAGAATGAGGTGATCCACTTGGGACACGACCGCGAGTTAGCGGACGCCAGGTGGTTTGACCTTTCGTTTGTGCGGAAACTTGCCAATGGTGAGCACACCGAAGCCACCAACCCAGAGGGCATCGTTCTTCCAACCGATATCTCGGTGGCGTTTTCGTTGATCAAGCATGTGTTAGACCGCGCGGATCTGAAACTTTAGTGATTCGTATTGATAGACGATGGATGTAATAATTATCGGACCATAATAGGTGTGCGTAGACGCAAGTAGACAAGTGCCACTGGTGAGGAGACATTGGGAGGCCACAGGTAGTGGTTTTGGCTTTGGTTTTCATTTTTCGTTTTGGTTTGGTTTTGGTTTTGGTTTTGGTTTGGTTTTGGTTTTGGTTTTGGTTTTGCCTTTGCTTTGTATGGTTATCAAGTAGTCTTCGTTTTGGCGCTGGGCGTCCCACTAAGTCCTGGAAAATTGGGGAAGTGGGGTCTTGCGGGGAATATAACCTGACATTCCAAAGCAGCTCGCGGATGGTATACCCGCACACCCAAAACATCCACGTCGCCACAAACTGTGCTCCAGATTCAGTAAATATTAAAAAGAATTACCTTCGCCTTTTGTATCATCCTGTCACCACCACGGTGACGTGCTCCATCTCCTGCGCGCAAGCAACCTTATTTCGGTGCCTGCATGGCCCTAACATGTCACCGTTACCGGGGCCCACGTGCAGCTATTGCCACTTGGAACCAACTTCGTGGCCCCAACACAACTGCCCCGACCCGCTACTAACTTCCTTTGTTGGAAAATCACGCTGAACTTTCGTTTGCGCCTCTCCACCAACCACCTCGACTCTTGCCTCCTGTTCTGCACCCCACCCGGAGTTTGCATCCTTAACTCCGGCCTTACATCATGACTCGGTGCACCGACTGCTTAGTGGTTGGCCACAGAGGGTTCAAGGCGAAACATACGGAAAACACGATTCATGGTTTCGATAAATGCTACGAGACCGGCGCCACGATGTTTGAAACCGACGTGTGGACCACGCTAGACGAAGTGTTGGTCATATCACACGATGTCAACACCAAGCGGGTGTTCTGTGACGCCGACGGCAACGAGACCAACTACAACATCCTCGAAAGCTACTACGACGACATCAAGGACCTCCGGACGATTCATTCCGGCGAGGTGATGCTCACGTTCAAGTGTCTTTTGCAGTGGTTCCGCCAATACGTGCTCACCCACGACGAGCCCACGTCGGAACACCGCATCATGCTCGACCTCAAGAACGCCAACCCGCCCAAAATATTGCGATTGATTGTGCGCGACATCTTAGAGGTTCACGCCGACTTGGCGTGGTGGTTGCCCCGCATCCAGTGGGGGTTGTGGCACTTGCGCTTCATCAAGTACTTGAACCAGGACCCGTACTTCCAGGACGTGTTCGGGCACGTGCAACCATTGCAACGGCTCGTTTACTTCGACACGCTTCACATTTCTCTCTGCTGGAAGGACCTGTTGACGTACTTGGCCTATAACGAGTACCTCGATACGTTACCACAGGACCGGGTCAAGTTCAAGATCACGGCGGTGTCGATGATATACATCGCCACGTGGTCCTCCGACTTCCTCACCAAGTTCATGCCTGCGCTCAAAAAGCAAGACCTCGGCTTCTATTCCTGGACCATCAACTCCCTTCCCCAGCTCAAGTACTTCTGTGGCTTGGCTACAGCCTACAAGGTGAAGGAATACGGCGTCATAACCGACTATCCCGACAAGATGATCCTGTTGGTGGGAGGAGTGGAGCACGAACAGTCCAAGGCCGGAAACGAAGACCAGGCGCTTCTCCGTGCCCAGCCTACTCTGGTTCCACTCAAGTTCATGTTCTTCCACTTCTTATTTGGCGGACTCCGGCTATGTGCCACCCTCATGCGGGGCCGGGACATGTCCCAGTCTTTCGACTCCCCCGTAGATCCGCAACAAACGCTCTTTGTACGCCCTGGCTTGGCTCAGCGCGTGTTTGCCTTCTTGCAGCACCGCGGTATCTTCTAGTCTATATACACCTAAATAAATGGTATATTCCCTGAAATGTCGATCGCCCACACTCCACGGTCCCAGTGTGCGTGCTTTTGGAATGACCGGCGACCGTTTTTCTATTCGGCCGTAGCATCTTTCTGTGTTTCGACTCTGCCGATTCCTCAGTGTAAAGCCCAGGTCGCACTGGACTGTCGCAGTGCTTCACACTGCGCAGTAGTTAGCACATCGCGAAACACAATCCTATCCCCACCTGTCTACCCCCATCCTCATGTTCAGCACCCTCCTACCTAAACCGCAGCATGCAGCGCATCAGACAATTCCGGTAGTTCTACTTAAAGACCCGGTGCGCTCCGCCCTTGTGGTGGTGTCGGAAAACTCCTCCTCCCAACCACAGGCCATAGCCAACCCGGATGCGACCCAAAGAACCCTAGCACAACTATACGTCGATGTCAACGGAGCAGTCGACTATGCCAAGACCATCTCCCTTTCACAGGACGGCTCTCGCGCGGTGCAAGCGTCGTACGAGGACACGATTCCATTGAAGGAAAAGTACCCCAACTTGAAGCATCACTTCCCCCGCTACACGTTGCAGAACTGTCCCGACGACAGTTTGGCGCTGGTGTTGGAAAGTACCAGACAGGTGATCAACGACTTGATTGCCAAAGCCGACGGCGCCCCAGAGAAATCAAATGAGCCTACGTATGTCTCCTATACACCCAGTGGCATCGATGAGGCGGAAGACCGCGGCAGAACGTTAGAAATCAGAGACTACAAAGAAGACCCCATGTTGCCACCCAAATTCAAGCTTCGAAAAAACAGACACAAAGATCCTTCGCCTCCTCCGCCGGTGTTGAAGGCCACGTCGACCGTCAAGGTCACCAAGGAGTTGAAAGACCAATGGAAGATTCCCAGTGTCGTCTCCAATTGGAAGAACAATCAGGGCTTTGCTATCTCGTTGGATAAGAGAGTCAAGGCTTCTAGCGGCGGCAGACTCGCGGGTGAGACAACCATCAACGTCGAGAAGTTCGGTCTGCTTTCGCTGGCGTTGGAAGATGCCCATAATCTGGCTCGGGACGAGATCCGCATCAGAAATCAACAGCGGAAGGACCAATTGGCCCAGGAACAACGGGAAAAAGAGGACCAGATCAAACTACTCCTTGAACGCACTCGGCAAGAGAGATCAAATGGCAAGCGTCCTGGTGACAGCTACGATAATGAAAGAAAGAAGTCTAGAAGGTAGCGTGATTGAGCGTCATTATATAATCAATGAATTATTTACTTTTTGGACCGCTTCCCGCGAGGCCGGGCTTTGTCTCCACCTTCATACAACGAGCGGTCGAGCGTTTCCTGCGCGGCGGAGTTGACCCACTCCAAAACTCTTGTCGTGTGGTTGTCCGCAACCTTTTGGACGAGGCTTCTCTTCAATTCGTCCTGGAGCAGCTGAAGCTCCTCCAAGCTTCCGCTCTGTAGAGTCTCTTCGGCAGTTTTCTGCCTCTTATTTGGCGTATATGCTGCTCTTCTTGATTGACGCTTTCGGGGTCCAATGTCATCACTGCTTTCATCCGTCTCAAGGTCATCACTTTTAGCCGCCCTTTGCTCCTTTAACGTCGCTATGCGTTCATTGGCCTCAACACATCTTGCCTCGATATCTAATGCATCCTTTGGAAGCTGGTCCAACCAAAGGGCTTTTCTTCTTTTAGTTATGCTTCCAGTTAAGCTCTCCTTCACACGAATCAACTCTTTCCGTAATTGCGACTCTCTTTTACCCCACGGGTTCAACCATTTCACAAGCGAATCTATCTGCTCCAGTTGATCATAGAACCTCCACTGACTGCCAGAAACTAGTGGTTCAGGCTTTTCCTCGATGAATTTTCTTTGTAAAGGGGTCAAAAGAGTGACATCCCCGTCTTCGGGGATACCACCAATACGGTCAATTATTTCTTTCCCGTCAACAGTGATGGAGGTTGCGTCGTATTTCACACCCACATTCTCCGCAGCTTCGATAAAATTACTTGGTAATTTGCCAAAATTCATCACTGGTAAGAATGAATCACCACCTTCTTCATTCACCTCTCCCTCATCGTGGCCATCCTCTCCTTCTTTCTTAATTTCAGTCTTCAACTCATGGTTTGGATCAAGGATTACTTCTTGTGGGTCGGACTCAATTTTGTGCAAGATAGTAGATACTTCCTTCTGTGTAAGATTGAGATTTATCTCTAAATCCATTTGAGAAGGACCCTGAACCCAAAGTTTTCCCATAAGGTATGTTTCTCCAATGACTTCGTCCTTTTCGTCCTCGTCGACATCACTCTCCGGTTCAGGATCCTCATCGTCATCTGCTTCTCTGGAGAAATGAAGGTTAGGTAATCCATTGTTTTCAAACCACCAGTACCTGTTGAAAAGTCTATCTTTTCCAAGCAAGCGAACTCTCTGACAGTCCATTTCGGTAAACTTTGTTTCCACTTCCTTCTTCGACACTCTAAGACTTTTGATCCTTTCGATGGCTTCATCGCGTTCCTTCCAGAGATTCTTGAACGATTCATCGGATTCGCTCAACTCTCGTTCATAAACAGTCATTTCATAACTCTTAGTATTGAACCTTGGTTTTTTCTTGTTAAATTGAGCCCATACATCCGACTCTCCGGCAGTATTAGCAGCTTCAATCAACTTTTCATGCAACGAGCTATGTATTTTGTTTGCACGATCAACAGCTGTTTTAAGATCCCGAATAGTATCTAATCTCGCACGTCTTAAAGTTGCGCATGTATCTAAAGATTGATCGATGTAATCTCTGACAAGGGAACCATTCACTAACAATGAAGTCAAGATACGAAGAGTCTGGAGTCTCAAATCAATACTCATGTTGGTGTAGAACTCGTTTAAAACGGTGGATGGATTAGCATTATTCAGTGTAGGAGCGAGAAGGCTGAAAACTTCGTCAATGGTCTTTTGGTATCCTGGAACATATTCCACCAAAGATAAAACACCCAACAATATTGTTTGCCAGTTGCCATCTTTGAAGTTTCTCTTGCGAAGACGGTCATACCACTTAACGCCTCGGTAATTCATCACAGAATATGCATTATGACTGTATTCCTCTTCTTCATCTGCTTGTTCATCGTCGGATTGAGAATCCAGACTGTTATCATCTTTGGGGCTCAGATTTTCTGATTCAACAGCATGTACTTCTTCAGAAATCTTCTCATCTGGTTTAGTCTCGTATCCATTACTTTGAACGGTCAGATTCCCTTTAGTTGTTTCTGGGACATCTTCTATCTCCTCTTTCTGCGCCACGATAGCCTTAGATGGTAGGGTGATCTGAAGTCCTAATATGTTTTCATCGGTAGAAGTATCCTTTTTGGGTACTTCATTAGACATCATGGCACCTAAAACAGCGCACCAGATTTCATCCAATAATTCACATCTACCAATATTTTGGTATTGGTCTTCATTCCAGCTCATGGCAAATAGAAAATCATCGAATGTAAATGTGTCTATCTTAAGAACTGAATGGTAAATGTTAAGAAAAGTCCAACACTCAAGGGCGTCTTGTATGTTATTGAACTTCTGAGACTCTAACTCTTTAAGCCTCATTTTCTTCAACTTTGTTTGTTCAACAGTAGAGTTATTTGTATCCTTAGTTTCCTCTTCAATTTCCATGGTATCTTCCTCGAGCTCTTCAATTTCTTGGCGAAGTCCTTCTATGATATTCTTGTTGAGGCTTCTTGCGTTTTCTGGTAACTCTATTGTCTTTGGAGAAGGACGACAAGTTTGAAGATCGAAGTTGAGTTTTAAGTCATCAACAATAGTCTTTTTGGAGGGTTGAAACGAAGAAAGTGTCGCCAATTCGTTTTCTTTGAGTTCTTTCAGAATCGCTGCTGGCAAGTGGTTTACCAAGAATCTCTGGCGGGTGCCACTTTTGATTCCCGCCTTCAAATCCTTTTCGTTGAGAAAATCCTCAAATCCATTCGATGACAATGCGGCCGCTGCAGCGTTCAATGTCGCCTTCTTTTTCAACTGCTTTTCTCTTTGCTTCTTTCCTTTAGCTGGTTCCGAGGATGGTAATGGGGTGACCGATCTCTCAACCTCATCTTCATACAAAATATTTCCCGTGGGAGTAGAACTTTCGAAATGCTTCAAATCCTCAGGATACTCATCGGGGATTCTGTACTTCTTTGCATACTTCTGTTTCACGACCCAAGGAGCGCCAACCTTATGAGAGCGAGTAACAGTTAGTTTCACGAACGTTTTTATTAACCACTTGGTGAAATGGTTGCGGTCTCTCGATATTTGTTCGTTCGTTGCGATTATCTGGCGATCATCACTTAGAGTGGCCACAAGATACTTTGTGTCGAACGGATTGCTGTATTGCACTTTCTCCCTGATGACACCCTTTTGCTTGATTGTCGAAACATATGTAAGGGATGACTCCTCGTGAGGTTTCTCTAAATTCAGCGCACTGGTTGAAACCGGATTTTTGACGTAAACCTCTTCCCCTGGGAAGTACTCGCTCTTAAACACCAGGTATACCTTATCAACCAACTGGTCCAATCTCGTTATGCGATTGAATTGTAGAAACCTTAGAAGATGTTCACGTAAGGCTTCAGGAAAATTCTTTTCAACGTCCTTGATTTCCCTCAGTTCTGACTCGAACGCCTCAAAGAAAGTTAAACAGGAGTTACCAGTAATTTCACACACAAATTTGCGGTGGAAGTAGTAGTCCATACGATTGAGATATTCATCGTAATTTAGAAACCATTCTTTTGTTTGGGGGATAATGAAGATCTCTGTTGACAAGTCCGCGGGGAGAGAGGGCGGGCGGACAAAGGTCACCTGCTTTCGCTTGTATAACACCATAGTATTCGCAATTGGGACGTAATATGTCTATTGGGGACAAAGTTTTTAAGGAATGGACGGAAATTTGAAATGGGGTGAAGTGGGGATAAAGGAGATCACAAGTTGGACTAGCAATTTTGCCGAACTGGAGAATCAATCAATGGAATGTAGTAATACGGTGTAAGAGATGGACCTCTTTAATTCAATAAAAAGAAAAAAAAATATAATTGATTCGGAAAAGAAAGATAAAACGAGGAGCAAAAAAAATTGTGTTTTACCAACATTCACATATACATAAAGGTTTACGCACTCGCATATTTGCCAGGCTTGATGATTTGGCTGCAACAGCGCGTAACTGTTCCATCGCGTCCGGGCACATTTCCAATATTCCGGCTGATGGTTTCTGCTTTGAGGCAGAAACTCCTTGCTGGGCCTGTGAGATACACGGGGAGAAGTTTCTTGGTGAAAATTCGATAATATTTTGCCGCAGTTCCTGTGGCTACATCGTTGGGTTTTACTATAGAAGGATAGTGTTTTTTATTGTTTTTTTTTTTTTTTTTTCGTCTGGTCACTCGCATGGGCGCGAAAAAGCACACAGGTGCCCTGTCTGTGAGGCCAAACTGAGGATGTACGGGTGTAAAGCCAGTTGCTCGCGGACAATCCACCGGATAGGTTTGTCAGAATGCAGGTTGACGTCTTCTAACCGTCAATCTCGGCTCTGTATTGTAACGTAATGTAACACGGGCACATGCCTGGTTTTATTTTTTTTTAGCGGAATGAACTTTCAATTTTTCATCTCAAACTCACCCGGGAAGTATTTTCACGTCGTGGGAACTGGTATATGTAGCCAGAGTATTCCGACATATATCTTGGCTATCGGCCGTCGGAAAAGATGTCGACTGTATGTTATGCGGACTACTGTTTAAAAATCGCCGCATCCAGTATATTTATCCGCAACTTATACAGGCAGATTGGAGCGTGATATAAATTGAGCCAACCCCGGACAATATCAATTGCCACTGAAAATAACTCATTCATCATGTCCTTCCCATCCGTTCCTGAGACCTTCAAAGGTTTTGCTGTCGACACCAAAGAAAACTGGAACAAGCCCAAGCTTGTCTCGTACCCGCGCAAGTCCATCAACCCTACTGATGTGGTGATCAAGAACATTTGTTGCGGCCTCTGTGGTACTGATATCCACACCACCCAAGAAAACTGGGGCCCAATGCAGAGACCGGACACCGTTGTTGGTCACGAGATCATTGGTACTGTGATTGCTGTCGGTGACAAGGTGGTTGATGTCAAGGTCGGCGACAGAGTTGGTGTCGGAGCTGCTTCCAGCTCCTGTTGCGCGTGCTCCAGATGTGAAAGGGACAACGAGCAATACTGTAAGGAAGGTGTGAGCACCTACAACGATATTGACGGATTTTCCGACGAATACGTCACCCAAGGTGGGTACTCGTCTCACACCATTGCCAACGAGAAATTTGTGTTCCCTATCCCTGATGGTTTAGACTCGGTTTCGGCCGCCCCATTGATGTGTGCTGGTTTGACGGTGTACTCGCCAATTGTGAGAAACATCCGCCACTTGAAGAACCCTGTGGTTGCAGTCATTGGTATTGGTGGCTTGGGTCACTTGGCGCTTCAATTCGCCAAGGCCTTGGGTGCTGAGGTGTACGCCTTTTCCAGAACCTCGTCCAAGAAGGAAGAGGCCACTTCTCTCGGTGCTGATGGATTTATCGCGACCCAAGAGGAACAAAACTGGGCTGCCAAGTTCCACGACAAGTTCGATTTGATTTTGAACTGTGCCTCGCGCGTTGACGGTTTCTCTTTGGACGAATACTTGTCCACCTTGACTGTGGATGGTAGATTTGTGTCTGTGGGCTTGCCTCCTGTCAGCGACAAGTTTGAGCTCAACCCATTTTCCTTCTTGTCCAATGGTGGTTCTTTCGGTTCCTCGTTGTTGGGATCCAAGCAAGAGGCGTTGGAAATGTTGGAGTTGGCGGCGGAAAAGGGCGTCAAGCCGATCGTGGAGGAGATTCCAATCTCTGAGAAGAACTGCGAGGTGGCCTTGACCAGATGCAACGACGGTGACGTGAGATACAGATTCGTGTTCACTGACTATGACAAGGCGTTTGCTTAGGTAGGTTCACATGCGCATTAAGAATGTATATATATATATATATATATATGAATATTTATTGAACTACCCGGGTTGTTTGGAGTTCTTTTTATACACACCTGCTTTATCTGTTAACCATTGTGGTGCGGCTTGAATTTTGTGCGATTTCATCATTCTACGGTGAAAATGAAAACTACAACCACTGCCAAAAAAACCAGCTTTTCTCTAAATCTACCAAAGATTGACTTTACCAAGTAAGAGATACCCATTTTCCACGAAAAGAGCGTAATATTTTTCTTTTTTTCGCCCCCGAGCCTTCATTGGTGATGATTGATGATAAGGAGTTTGCATCGTGCAAAGGAGAAAAAATTGCTTCGCGAATCTCAGCTTAACCAAATATTCCCAGCAACTTCTCATCGGTACAATATGCTTAGGCAACTGAAAGTGGCACTCAGCCAAATCAACAAGAGATGTTTGACTGGAACCACCAAGCTGGCTTTCCAGAAAATGCCATTTGCGCTTAATAAGGAGGAAATAACCTCTCCACACTCCTTAGCCAAAGAGTCCCACTTACCTAAAGTGGAGCATGATTTGAAGACAAATCCCCGCCAGGCGAAAATGAAGGGCCCATTCTTGTCTGACCATAAAATCGAAAATGACCCAACCTATAAGATGTCGTCTTTTGCCCAGGGTGTTGGTCAGACTTTGATCAGAATGTTCAATATTGACATGGACAAATCGAGAGCGGGCCCTGTGGCGGGCTCCTACTATTTTGGTGAATGTAAGAAGCAGGGTATGTACTACCCCAACGAACCGCTTTCAGACACCGCCAAATTCTACTACGAGACCTTGGGGCTACCTCAAAGTTTTTCCCAGTGGTTCCAAATCACAGCATTGCACTACTGGATTTTGTCGGTGAGAATGAGGGCAATGCCGTTCAAATACGGTAGAAACTACCAACAGAAATTGGTGGACAGAATTTTTAGAGACATGGAATTGAGAATGGCAGGTGAGCTCGGAATCAGCTCCAACAGAATTATTGAGGGATACTTGAAGGACTACCACACCCAGTTGTTGGGATGTGTCCTTTCCTACGACGAAGGCTTGATGACCGACGATATCACGTTGGCTGCTGCTCTCTGGAGAAATATTTTCAATGGAAACCCAAATGCTGATATGAGACATATCGATGCGTTAATCAGTTACGTCAGACAACAGTTGTACGTGTTGAACAAAATGAGTGACAGGGAGTTCGGTTTCGGTAACTTCAAGTTTGTCGCGCCGGACGAAGTTGTTAAGCCATTGTCTAAGCTGCAAGAAGAAAAATTGAGGGAAGAAGCCAAGAAGGAGTTTGCTACCAAGACTTTGCCATCCCAGAGAAGTACCCTCTCCTTAGACGAGTAAACCAAATCATCTTACTGTACATAGTGAATTATTATTTATGAAACGTTCATTTGTGAATATTTCAAAGATATTTTCGTTGAAAAACATGGCAATAATGCCCGACCTGGAAAAACTCTTACAACTTTGCTTCGCCCATCGAGTCATGCGACCAATCATGGCCGAAAGAACCACGAATCATGACATTCATGACAGCGTAGTCATCACCTTCTTTAGCATTTGGAACTTCCTTAGAGCCCAAAGTAATGTCTTCGTAGAAAGCAAACCCAAATCTATTATAGATTGGGATGTTATCCGGGGAAGAGCTCTCCAAGTATGCGATATTGTTGGTGTTTGGCTTGTCAATGTAGTTGGAGAACATGTATTCAAACATTGCTCTCACATTTCCCTTACCACGGGCACTAGCAACTGAGCCCAAATACACCAAAGTGTAGACACCTTTACCCTTGAATCTCAAATCCGTATTTAAGATCTTCTCCGCGGTGTCATGCAAAAGAGGCAACATGCCCTTGAAAATCTTTTCACGACCTGCTTCACCAACTTGGTCCCATAATTTCCCGTAACCAGATTCCATGAGGTTCACGAAACTGTCCAATCCTTCCTCGTCAGAGGTGTTGGTGGACCAGATAGCAACCGTCTCGAACTCTTCGTCAGTTTCGCCAATACCAAGACAAACACCCTTTCTGATGTGTTGTCTGAGATAACACGCGTACAAGGCATATTCAATTTCGTACTTCTTTTGCTCAGTGGTCACATGGTTGACCAATAACTTGGCCAACGAGTCCTGGCTAAAGGACTTGACCAAGGTGACGCAAGCCTTGTGCACATCCTTTTCGGACAAAAGTCTGATTTTAGGAGTAGGTCTGTTTTGTTGCGGAGCAGACATAATGGGGGAATTGTTAGGTAGATAGGAAGGATTCAATATATGGATTGGCGGGGCCAAGCGACTTAATATCTATATTGGTAGCTCAATTTCACAATCATAACTTATCTTTCGAAATATGTCAAAGATGCTGAATCTGTTGAGATATTTAAAAGAGGGGAAGCTAAGGAGGAGAAAGTTGTGTAATGTGATTTGTGCAGCAGGTGGAATTCATGGAGCTTGATATAGTTTTCCCATTTCTCTCCGCTCCATTCTTCGTCCGTAAACGGAAAGTCAGTGCGGGTCCATCGATTGATACGCAGCGGGCAGGAAAAATGAAAGTGCCGTGCATACAACTGGATTGTCTAGCGGTATTCCTACCCGCGGGTTGGTCGAGTTAAGCGGTTTCGGAGAAGCACCTCCTCCGCTGTATCACCTGCATCACAGGAAACGGCTATTTCGTAAATTACGCCGTCATATTGCTAAGCATTTGTCTATTTTACATATGTCGAGTCCGCGGACCTACTTCTTTCCCTTCTTCTTTTTTGATTTGCTCTTGCTCTTGCTGGCACCAGAGGTGGTTTGTGGAGCAGAGCTTGGGGCCGGAGAAGATTCAACGACACCCTGGTGACCCCCAGATCTCTTTTTTAAATCTTTCTTGGTAGGTTTATAGTCCGATCTAAGTTTCAAGGGGAGCCATCTCTCTTGGTTCAAGTCCTTCACCGGATCAAACTCGTGGTCTGGCTTGTAGATCTTGTGCTTGGAGAATTTTGGAATCCGGGTTTTCTTCGTGACTTTATGTTGAACCGTCTTGCGAGGAGCAGCAACCGTATTGGTGACCTTCACAGGGGCCAATGACTCCACATCAACCGCGAGCAAATCCTTAATCGACTTGTCCGAAGCAAGAGACTCTAATGGCAACAACAAACGGATGTCACCGCCAACTGCCGCACCAACAACGGCATCCTCGGGTCTGGCCGCATGTAATTTGTCGAGCAAACTCTTCGCTCCCTCGGCGTCTCCTTTTTTCAAATAATGGAAAGCAACGGAGCGGAAGATACCGTAAAAATGAGCATTATCCCGGAGAGCATCCAATGGGGTTTCGAGGAGCAGTGGCAAGAGATCACACCAGAAGGAGTCGTATGAGGTATCATTTACCCTCTGTGCAAACAATTCATTAAGAAGGCCCAACACGCATCCATTAGTAGCACCACCTACAAGATTGTTGTCCGAGGGACTGTCGGTCAAAGTTTCCAAGAGAAAAACAGAATGCTCAAATTTGCCAAACCGAGCGTTGACATGAAAGAAGAGGATAGCCGCGGCGACAGGAATAAGAGAAAGAGAATCCTTCTCTATTTCCGTCAAAGCAAACTTGATGATCTTTCTGGCAACAACAGAGCTCTGTCCGGCCGATTCAAGGTCCTCCGGCATGATGTCCAACTTAACAAGAATCTTGTAGATCAACGGCGTGACATCGCCGGGAAATTGCAGGGAAAATTCCTTGTAAAATCGGTTGGTGAAGTATTTAGAACTCTTGGAGAGCGTTTTGCTTTGATACGACAATGCCAAGTGGTTTTTCAACAACAATTGACGTTGCGTGGGGGTGAGTTTTTGTCTGAGGAGATGAAGGTTGTGCTGGTAGTCCAACTCTCTGGCGATAAAGTTTGGGTCAGGGTTGTTCGTTTGAAGCGATCTGTAGTTGTTCTTGATAAGCAACTGCAACAGCGGGTCAGTGATCTGAGCCAAATCAAGCGAGTCCAATACGTTGATAGCCTCATCGATATTTCCCTTAAGCTGGTGAATGTATGCAATAGTCAACTTGATGGGCGCAATCTCCAGAATCAAGTCGGATGGGTCCGAGTCAAGGTTCTGTTCGGTGCACTGGGCCGCGGCAGCTTCCAACAACCGCAAACTCTCGGCATAACTGCCGATTTTCAATTGGATCAACGCATCGTTGAATACAATATCGTATGTCTCGGCAGTTGGATCCACCACCAGTTTTGGCTCTACCGCCAAACCGGAACGGAACCCAATCTGCGACAAAATCGCTCTCTCGTTACACGCCAAATCCACCTCACCATCGACATTGTTGTTGGTGATGAATTCCAGGTATAATTGCAAAGCCGACTCGTAATTTCCGGCTTGGTAGTAGCTCTGGGCAAGCACGTGCTTCATTCCTCTCAACAAAATGTCGTTCACATCCTCGGCGTCAAGAGTTGTTTGATACACCTGTGCCAACAAGTCGGTTTTGCCGGTTTTGTAATAGACATAAGCCTTTTCCAACGGATATTCAAGATGTACGTCTTCCGGAACCTCGTCGATCAATTGCAACGCTCTGTAGTACTTATCGCTGTTGATCAATGAGACAATACAGTTGTGGAATGCCTCCAAATCACGAAAGTTCTTAATCTTGGAAAGGTACTGATAAGAGACCTCAAAAATGGCCTCGTGATCCGATGCGTCCTGGGCTGAAGCCACCTTAAGGCCTTTAAACGCCTCGATCACCGAGTTGGACATGGCTGGTTTTAGTGAGGGAGGTGCAACGACGTAAGTAGCACCATTCGAGTTGGACATTTTTTCACCCGCGCCTGCACACAAACCGGTCAGTCCCATTTATGGGGACACTGGTGAATGCTGGAACCAGGTATTTCCTACTGGAAAGTTCTTTTTTTTATGCCTATGGCTACGTGGTGTATGACCAGTGTCTATTAGGGGTATATTAAATGGGAGCTACGAATTGAATAGGAATGCAGTTTAGGCAGACAAGATCTTGAACTTGTTCTTCGCCACGAGGTGGGCCTTGCCCTTGTTGATGCCGACGGACATGGAACGCTTGCGTCTCATGTACTCGCTCTGCTTGGCTAATAGCCGCATCTCGACGTCGTCATCCTCTTCCTCCGTGGATGCGTGCAAGATCTTGCGCATCATGTTTCGCGGTGGGGTGATATAACTGGGCAAGCGGTTGTACTTGTGCACCGAGCGCGACTCGTTGGCATAGTTTGCCGGCTGGTACAACTGCTTGAGCTGCACCGGCCCCATTTGCAACAGGCCGGCTACGTGCACGTAGCCCGGGAAGTCCGAGAGGGCCAAGTTGGCCAACGGGCGTCTGGACCGATAGCTGGCCTGGAGCAGCACCGCTTTTTTTGGCTGCAAAATGTTTTCCTTGTCGTCGTGGGCCATTTCTGCGTCGAGCCCCGCGGCGGAGTGGAACCGGGAGTGCTCCTCCGGCGTGTCCTCGTAGATGGAGAATGGCTTCAGTGGAGGCGCGGCGCTTGTGCGGGACAACCGGACCCCAAGGCGGGGAATGCGGTTGGGGGTTCCGTGGAACGGACTGGGTGGGTATTTGTCCGGCGAAAGTTTCGAGGGGGAGTATTTGAAGGGGGAGTATTTGGAAGGAGACGATTTCGTAGGCGAAGGAGTGGACTTCTGGGAGTACGATCTGGAGTTGACGGCGCTCATTCTTTGGGGCGACAACGGCTTAGTGGGGGACAGCATGATGAGAGAGCAATACCGGCAGAAACCAACACCCTAACCGAAGGACAAGAAAAGGCGGAGGTTTTATAGGTGTAACCGTGTGTAGGAGGTCATGTACATACCCCAGGCGCGGTGATAGTGCGCGATTCGCGGCGCGACACGTCGGCCGCGCCTAATAGGACCTTTCTGTTGTGGAGAGGGTAAAGAAGAAGGGGAAAGAATAGTGGAAAGGGAAGGGCCAAGGCGGGGACAGACATAAACAGATATATTGCCCGGGGTATATTTCTACGCACTCAGCATGTCCGACTCAAGTAGTTACGGTAGATGGGAAACGGTGTTATGCACCGTGGATCGTGTCTTTCAGGCGCACCGCGCGACGCGAATCCACACCAATAAACCTGAATGGGACTAACGCTTCGCATAATGGCTCCTTCTGCGCATACTACGTGCACTGCCAGTTTCAGCACCACAGGTTGCCACCACGATAGCAGCAACTGCCGATTCTGGAATCGGGCCATGTGTGTGAGTTCCGTAGAACATGTCAATTGGCACGGTACATAAGTTCACCATTTAGACGTCGTATTTGGTCACCACACCGCCTCACACCCAATCCAATACGCCCTACAGTGACAATACGCACTATGCTTCTACACCAATAAACCGCAATTCCCTGTATTATCAACCTCTGAAAAAATTGTTGGCCACAAACGGAAGCTTGGTCACCTTTCCCGGTCTCAACTTGCCGCGGATGTCGATTTGCACCTCGGTGCCAATCTTGACCGACTTGTCAATGTAGCTCTGGGCCACATTCAGACCCAACGTGGGCGAAAGCGAGCCGGAAGTGATATAGCCCACCTGGGTGCCCTCAGCATCCACGATCTTGGCGCCGGTTCTTGGTGCCGGGCCCTTAGACACAACACCAATCCGGCGAGAGGTGGTGCTCTTTTCGCTCAATTGCTTCAAGATCTTGGAGCTGCCGTTAAATCCCGCGTCCGCGCCTCTTCTGGTCTTGGGAATCAACCACGCCAACGACGCATCTACCGGCGTAAGCTGTTCCGTCAACTCGTTGCCGTAGAGACACATACCGGCCTCCAATCTCAACGAGTCTCTCGCGGCCAAACCAATGGGGCGCACAAGCTCGGGGTTCTCGTCGATCAACGCCTCGAAGAACTGTCTGGCCTGTGCCGCCTCGGTGGCAGTGGAAGATGGAATCGACAACTCGAAGCCGTCTTCGCCGGTGTAGCCGGTACGCGAAAGGTGTATTTCCGAGTCCACGAGCCCGTTCAACTTCAAGAACTTGGTGTGGCCAAAAGTGATCTTGCTGAGGTCTTCGGTAGTGAACTTCTGCATCAAGCTGCCCGCAGCAGGGCCCTGGACCGCCAACAAGGTGCCTTCAAACGTTTGGTGCGACACATTGGAGAAGTGGCGCAATTCTTCGGCGATAAACGCAAGGTCTTTGTCTCTGCATCCTGCGTTGGTGACCATGTAGAACTTATCCTCGCCGTGCTTGGTGATGATGGTGTCGTCGATAATGCCCCCCTCGCCGTTAAGCAAAACCGACAAACTGGAGGAGAAGGGTTGCAACTGCGACAAGTCGATCGGAGTGATTTTCTGCAAAAAGGCAACGGCCTCCGCACCTTCGAACCGGTGTTGCAACATGTGACTCACGTCAAACAAGCCCACCTTGGACCGAACCCAGTGGTGCGACTCGATGTGGGACTGGCCCTTGTACATGATAGGCATCTCAAACCCAGCATAGGGAACAAACTTGGCGCCGTACTTGACATGACTCTCGTACAATGGGGTTTTGATCAACGCTCCGGTGGAGTAAAAACGACGAAGCATCGAAGACATGGTGCAAAATGGTGTAACTGGAGACGTTTTTATTCGGATATGGGTGGGCTTATGTACGGCTCTTTTTTTGACTCCCGCGCCAGACTCGGTTTGACTCGTACCGTCGCAGTCAAACAGGACCGCCCCTAATTGACTCCGCAATGGGTTCACGGCAACCCATTGCCTTGGACCTGGCCCATTCGTAAAATCCCAACTAGAATATCACGTAGTAGCACATCCCGACCAAGAGGTAGCTGAGCATCCCGCAAACCGAGTATCCCACAATCCGCTGGACTTGGCCCACGGTGCGATCGAGGCCCCGATGCATGCAGCACGCATGCTTTCTGAGTGTGGCCAAGTAGCAGAAAAGACCTACGTTCACCACCCAGAGGTTGGGTGACCCGGAGCCAAGAATGAAATTGTAGTAGAAGATCATGGTGTACTGTTGAAGAAAACGGCATTTCTGGCAAAGAAGTGGCTCTGATGTTTCCGGGAAAATATCACCGGCCAATTCTGCTGGAGGCGACAAGTACAGCATAGGATGCATGCGTACGTTGAGCAGGACGTCCCGGCTTGACACGGTTTATCTATTGGCATTTATTTGTTGCACTGTCGCAAGTACGAATCACAAAGTTTCCTAAATGGGCAATGACAAAGTATTATGCCGTTGGTGTGGAAGATGTTGTAGTGTAACAAGTATCAAACACTGGATGAGACGGCTCCAGGCACCATCGCGTGCGCAAATTCATGGAACACCATTGATAACTGTCAGACTATTTTGAGGTTATTCCAGCGGCGCTTTTATCGGCAACTACACCGCTTGTTCTATCCAACTATCACACTACCTATACATATTTCTCTACCTGACCATCGTCCTTATGTCTGCTTTATAATTGCATACCTCAAAGATCGACTTATTTTTCGCACAGCATGATCAACGCGAGCGATCTCACTACCGCATCACGTCTGATATTTTGGTGCGATCTTGAACGCGCACTATCGTGAACCCCAAATGATCTCTTCAATCTAATGTCCACATTTGACCTTTCCCCAATAGTCGATGCCCTTCTGTCCTCCAAGATAAAGAGTAGAAATGATGCTCTCAATCTTCTAGAAACCTATTCTGCCTCCAAACTAAATGTCAATCCCCGCCAATTCGGCGCTCTTGCATCCGCATTACTCAAGCTCATACAGACCGAAAGAGACATATACTCCAATAACGCTACAAACCCTGTCATACATCGATTATCGACCGCTTCGAATTTTCTCTGTGAGATAGTGGATGAAGCTCTACGTAAGTCATCCAAAAGCCAACCCCGCTACAAGCACTTTATTTCGATTGTGCATGGCATCACCTCCAGCTATTTCGTCGATGGGAGGGATCTGATTTTGGACCCCTGTTCAGTTCAGTTCTCCCGGCTCATTAAGACTTGCTTACAACAAGACTTCTTCAAGTTCCACCTCACTAATGATGCATGGGTCAAGCTCTACCAATTCCACTTACGTGCGATTGAGAATGTCTTATCGCACGATCATGAAGCTCACATGCTCAACGAAGCGCTATTGCAGGAGTTATATTCTTCCCTTCATTTGCTTATAGGTGGTGAGTCTTCCTCAGTGTTTGCACCCCTTTTGGAACAAAAGAGATACTTTCCCATTCTTCGATTATTGAAAACCACATTGAGACTCTTGAACAAGAGAGAGTCGGCTACCGTTGTCGTATCATTCAAAATTATCAACAAGCTCCTCGTTGTCTTATCAACGGAAGACTTTGTATTTTTGCATGAACTCATCAAAATCGCTGTACAGAGCTTCATCCTGTTTGCGACCTCTTCCCTCGAGTCAGTTCAAAAGCAAATCGCCATATTTATTAACCTCCAGCCCTTTTACAGGTACATGGACATTTCTGAGCTTCCGAAACTAATAGGTCAAACTGATGACCTCGAGAGCGATACCGAGGAAGATAGTCTTGGCAACAAAAATGTTCAACTCTACAACCTTGGCTCACTAATTCAAAATCTAATAGGCCGAGTTCAATTACCGGCCTCAAGATTAGAACCGAAAGATTTTGGCTTCACCTCATCCGGCGATTTCAGCGAGTTTCTTTTCCGAGACATCTACCTCAAGTCTGACAAGGGAACTCCATGGCTCCTTCTTAGAGGTCTATCAAAATTGATTGACAAATATTACGAAATGAGAAATACCATTACTTCTGATCTGGTCCGAAGATCATTTGAGGAACTGAGTATGCACGGCACCGTTCCAGGTGCATCGTCTTTTAAAAGACAAAGAGTGCAAGAACAAAAAACCTACTTATGGACATGTACAAGTGCGTCTCAGTTTTTCAATGCATTAATATCAACTTCCAGCGACACCAAGATACAGATAATTGGCCTCCAGCTCTTGGTATTTCACGCGGAATTGCTGCCTAATTTAGACAAGAAACTCACAAGTTCTCTTGATGATGAGAGCGATGTTTCGAAAATAATGAACTTTAACGATTCAACAATACTTGACATTAATTTGGGATACGGAGACGAAAAACTCGATTCCATAGTCACTCTCACCAACGTTATTAAAGCAGTACAAGATAAATCTTTGACGTTTTGGGCTTTATTAGCTTGTCAATCACTTCTCGGCAATGTGGATATTTCAATATCAAATGGAAAACCTACTCTTGCCAAAAGATTACATCAGCTTTTGAAAATGTTGTTGCCGCATATTAATGATATCGAAACAGGTCCTTTGGCCTGTAATATCTTGTATCAAGTCATTCTGAATCAAAGAGAAAAGGATCTATCGAAGCTTCTCGATAAAATTCTAATCAATCAATTCGAAAATATATTGGATTTATCAGAGTTAGGGGGTCCAACCCACATGGATCAATGTGCCTTACGGTTCTGGTGGGCGGCAGCGAGAGTATTTTCCGTGTCCATTCATTCCAGCGAATTGAATATTGCAAATAGCATTGGGCGTTGGTTCATCTCAAGATGGAGTGAAACTTACATTAACTCTTCGGGCGGGTTTAAAAAATTTAATGCATTGCCATTTTCTCCTCGTTCGGTTGTTTCTGATCTTCTTTTGTGGATTGGAGGTATCGAGGTCTATCACAGGCCACTGGAATCGGAGGTGGATTTAAGCTCGTCATTGAAATACTTTGAAGAAATATTCGAATTTGCAAATACCCGTCTGGAATTGGAGCACTTCATCTGTCTAGATACTCAGAAACCACGCTCACTGGTATTTGAACCGTTTGGCGTATCATTCCCTATTTTAACGCCGAATATTTTTGTACTTGATACAATGGTTGAACGTATCTCTGACACCATAAACTTGATATGCAATTCAGAAGAGGGAGACGTTGAGATTTTAGTGTCATGGGCTTCTTCGTTGCTGTTGATAGCCGATTCATTGAGCAAAAGCTTTTTACAAGCGGCTTCCTATTTAAAGAATGGGGCAAGAAACATCTGGAATCTTGTTTTACGGAGTTTGCGCCTGCTGTACGATGCATCAATTGCAATTGCACACATTCTTAAATCGGGCGTATCAAAGAAACTTCTCGAAGATACATCATTTCCGTTTGAAGCTTTAGAGTATCATTTTCGCGTTTCACCTTATCACAGAGAACAAGAAACACATGTTACTTTCGATGCAGATTCTGATTTTGATTCTGAGTTTTCGTCGGCATATGATAAACCTAAAGCTAGATTACCTTCCCCACAGGAAAAAACGGCACTTGAGATCTCTACTCACTCAATTCAATATTTCCGTTTTCTATTTTCTCTCTATAAATGCACTGACGAGAGATCTTTGAGATATTTAGAGAGGCTTACCCCCAAAGAAGTTTTAACTTGCTTATGCTCCGTCGTGGATTCTGTTTCAAAAGAGGATGGTCACGATATAAATCCACTATTTTGGATCAGGTTAGTCAGATTAATGGGAGAAGGTCCCCTTTCTGACCATAATACCGACAGAAGTGATGAAACTGTGAAACTTTCTTGCAAATTACTTGAATTGTTAATTCCTATATCAAAAAGCGCTGGCTCTGAAAACTTGGCAAAAGATTGTTCTGATTTACTTGATTATTTCATTCAGTGCTGCCAGAAATCTCTTTTGATTACCGAAAACTCACAGTCGAGGGTTTGGAATTTGATTTTTAAATTGATAGTTGAAACAAATTTAGGCCCGATGGTGAGGTCTGATCTCGAAAGACTTTATCTCAGCTCGATTAAATCTTTCTCAAATGCGATGATCATCAGTACTGCTGAATCAATAGAGGCCTTTTTGACTCATCTTGACCTTTCAGTACAGATGACATTCTACAGGGAGATTATAACGCAATTGAAGAATTATCAAGAATCATCTGAAGCATTTGCGACCTATTGTCTCTTTTTTTGCTTGATTTCTAAAGAAAGGTCCCAGTTACGTATCTCCGCGCTATTCAACTTGATAGAGTGTACTACGGTTGACTTTTTTGACCCATATCTTAAACAGAGTGTGAAGTTGATTAGTGAATTCTCGCACAATGGAAATTCTAAGTACCTTTTCAGGTCTCTCAAACTTGAATTGTTGAAGTGTTGGTGGAGCCACAGACATCATCTTCTAAAATTTCCCTGCCGTTTGTTCGGTTACGCTGATAACCAATCATTTATTAGAGAAAATTACAAGGAGATAATTGCAATTCTGCTTTCAATAAAGCATCAATTTTCCACTGAAGAAGGTACTACAATTATAGAAAAAATATCGAAGATCAAATTATCTGATCCTCAGAGTATGGTTTGTGATTCATTACCTTTCATTATTCCATTGGCTTACACTTCAGAGGGAACTCGAAATAATATTTTCAAAACATTGGCACAACTTTTGAAAGATTCTTACAAGGTGCTAATGGTGGAGAAAATAATTTTAGTCGTGCTACAGACTATTAAATTTACTGATCCAAAGAGTGAAGAGGCATTTAAAATTGCTCTTGATGTCCAAAATGAATCCCTTTTCAACTCTCCTAACATATTAGATACTTCAACCCAAGCTGTGGTGTCTCCGATGTCGAGTTATGATTTGATCGGGGCATTAGTCAAGAAATATTGGCCCCCTGGTAAGTCAAATTTCTGGTCATTGCAATCAGTATACTTCATCATTCGTCAGTTGGGAAGAGATATTGAACCTCAGTCAGGAAAAATAACCATCTCGACATTAAGAAGAATCAAATATGTGCTCCAAATGAGTGAAGTGAGGGTTAATCAATTAGAGCTTGTAACACTTCTAATCGAGATATGTGCTCCTTTGTTTAATACTGCCGCAGCAAGTGAATTAGTAACTATTTGGAATACAATCGATATGGATTTCTTGAAGATTTCCTCTACCGAGAAGACTGCACCAGTTATATTCGATATACTTGATCAAGTGCTTTTGAATAAAGACATTCTCCGAAATACCCGCTGTTTTGTTTGCCTAATGGAGTTTCTCAAGGTTTTTGGTCCAAAGTTTGGATCTGCCCTCCCAATATTTGAAGGAGCTATCAGACTATCATTAGGAGAATCTTTTAATTTAAGCATGAAATCAATTGAAGATTTTCTAACCGATCCTCACTATCGGAGTGTAATTTCCAAAAAGACTGTGAGGGTATTTCCTGTTATATCCAAAATATTTCCTCATGTTATTTCTTGCGAAATTACAGAAACAAATCCCGAGTTGGCTGCAGTTTTTATTTTTCTGGAACCTAAAGACTGTATAAGTGATGATTTTCAATTATGGATCTCTCGTTACCTAGCTGAATTTTACTTGTCCGGAGCGGTTCAAGAAGATTGGGGAATGGTCTTAAAAAATGAAACAGATATCTCAAATCAAGTTGACTTCAGTAAGAGCTGCAAAACTATGGATAGTTTTATTGATACACTCTTGTCACGTTTAGATAATGATGGTTTCCAAAACATTGCATTCATTGAAAACATCTTTGGAGCATTACTCTGGAAGTATGAAACTCGTCCTCGAGAAGTTCAAAGATTTTTGTCTTTTGATAAGTACCATGTCAAATTCGCGGAATACCTAATACTGATCGATTTTCATTCGTGTGTTCTTCTCAATTCTGATATTGATATGCAAATTCAAAATAGAGACCTCTCGACATTTTTGGCTAATTTCCGAAAAATATTTGCCGAGAATTCTTTCGATGATTGGACTTCCCAATTAATGTTAGCCCTTCTACAGGAAGTGGCGTCCCATACGAGTATATCCTCGCTTTTCGCAAGTGCGATTGTGAAGATTCCGTCTCTATCAAAAGATGTTTTACCAAGTTTTATATGTTTCTTCATCTCTATTACTGGTGAGTCTGGGGCAATGAAGATTAATGATTTTCTTGAAGTTTATTGGGAAAACTTCCGAGCTCCTTTCGATTCGGTAAGCATTGGTTTGATAAAAAACATTGTTTTATTGATTAGGATCGGGGCAATGCAGAAAATTGATGTCTTCTCAGACTTATATGGGAAGTTCAATCTTGAAAATATGTTTCAAATCATAAAGGAAAGCAACCTGCCCAAAATGTCGTTGATGATATTTGAAGACTCGATTGACGGCAAAGTCGAGACCGTGAATTGGAAGACTCATAGGAAAGCGATTACTTCTATTTATGAGTCGTTAGACGAAAAAGACATGTTATCAGGTCTTCCTGAAGACGGTACTTTGAACTACACGACCGGTATTATAGACGAACTTGAGAATTCTTTAGACAAAATGAGGTACTCAAATGGTTTTCTAGATGCATCTATGGCCATAACAGGAAATGTGCTGTCAGCAAGTATGATCAAATCCATGATGGGCGATGGTATTTTGGGAGCAGCAGCTTTGGTTGACAAGAGCTCAGGAGATAGTTCGAACCGCTATGAATGGGCATGGAAACTCAATCAGTGGGATATTGTTGCGTCAACCTCGTCTTTGGATGAGCACGAAACAATATTTTCTTATTTTAAACAGATAAAGGAGGATACAACACAAAGGCGGGAGATATTCAAGACGCTGATGCTTAATGTCATGAACAATAAAGGATCAATCTTTGATCGTGACTTGAGCTATAAGAACAAACTAGAGCTAACTTGCAAGTGGTTTGAGTCATTGGCTTGTATCTATGCGTCAAATCGAATTTTAACTTCCCCAATAAGTGGATTTAGCGAAGAAATCGAGTCTTTCGATGCACTAACTAGCTGGTTTGAAACAACAAATAGCGCCTTTTCAGAGAATGTTCTTCATGCGAGGCAATTAGCTTTTGAATTCTACGGAAAACATATATTACCCTTGCATGAAAGTTCCAGTATCTCAATCACTTCGAACGTGAATGCCAATTATGACCTTTGCTGGCAAGCTGCTACAGGTGAAATTTCACGCAAGGCTTCCTTGTATCAAGAAAATGCACAGGTTCAGAAGATGGTGAGTGCTACAATTCTCATGAATGAATTTATTCAGAGCTTAGAGTTCTCTGATTCAAATGTGCAAAACCAATTATTAAAGCTCGCAAAATTCCAGGCGGCAAATTCACTTTGGCTTCAAGGGAAAACGGGAAAATCTGTTGTAATGCTAGATGAGTTACAATCTGCTGAACCTATTTTGCTATCCTTCAAAAAGTTATGTATCGACACAGTTTTCATTAAGTCTACACTTGTCAAATGGTTAGCTGAGTCTAGACAAGAACTTGGAACAAATTTGTTGGATCGATTCGTTGACCCGATGAAGGAGGATATTGATTTGGTGGAGGACATTCTGCAAAGAGGACAAATTTATCACTCTCTTGCTTATTTTTGCGATCAACAGTACAAGTCACAAACTTTAAGTGAGCAGATAAAAGAATATTCAAAACGTGTTGAAGGAAAGAAGAAAGAAATTGAAGAGATCAAGACTCATTACGGTCAGACTTCGGTTACAGCACTGGAGAAGAAAGCGGTTCAAAAGTATTATTATCGTTTGAAGGGTCAAGTAACGGCTGATTCATCCAAGCTTGAGACTCTCGGGGAAACGAAGCGCCTATTTGCTCTGAATGCTGTTAAATTCTTTTTGAAAGCACTTCTTTTGAAAGATGCGTCAAACGGCGAAGATTTAGACAAGTTTTTCTCGTTATTTTTATCGCTAAGTAACGAAGAGGAGCTTCAGTTTTCAATTCGGAGTGATCTCAGCCTACTTCCTAGCTACAAACCGCTAGTATGGTGTACTCAGTTGCTTTCAAGGATTTCTAACGAAGAATCTGTATTCCAAACGTCAGTCCAGGATTTGGTAATGAATGTTTTCCGGGAACACCCGTTTCATTCGTTGTACTACCTCATATCCCTTATTCATCACGAGGATTACTCTAAGGATGCAGCAAATGTCTCTATGTTACCGAAGGTCGAAGCAGCAAAGAAGATGAGAGACATGCTCTTATCATTGGACATACTGTATGCTCAAAATATTCTTCTGCCGATTGAAAAATTCTTCAGCGAGAGTATTGCCTTGGCGGAGCTCAAAACATCCAAGGGGAAATCAATTCATCTTGATAAATTGAAGATCGGAAAGTATTGGCTCGACGAGCTTCCTTCAATTCCTCCACCTACGTTTCACCTTCCGGTCAGCAGGACTGGCTATTCGGATGTTCCGCGAATGATTCACGTGGATCCTAAAGTAAATGTTGCAACATCCGGTATAAGTCTTCCCAAAATTGCCAACTTCAGTCTCTCCGATGGAACCCAACACAAGATGCTTTTGAAATTTGGTACGGACGATTTGAGACAAGATGCTACTATGGAGCAAGTGTTCGAGAAGGTCAATAACTTCTTTAAAAAGGATAAGGAAACTAGAAAACGGCATTTACGTATCCGTACTTATAAGGCAGTACCGTTTGGACCCAAAGCAGGAGTGATTGAGTTTGTGCCTAATAGCAAGGCCTTTATCGAGGTGATTAGACCTTACCACCAAAAATATGATACGATGAAGGCAGAGAAGGCTAGAGAGATGATGAAAGAGTGCCAAACCGAACTGGCAAGTCGTCGACTCACTGTGTACAAGGGAATTTCCCAGAAAGTGCACCCTGTTCTTCGCCGATACTTTGTGGACACATTTACTACCCCAGATGCGTGGTTTGAGGCTCGCCAGATGTACACCAGAGGTATTGCCTCCTCGTCCATGGTGGGTTATATTCTCGGATTGGGCGATCGGCACTGCAACAATATATTGTTGGATCAATACACCGGGGAACCCATCCACATCGACTTGGGAGTTGCATTCGACCAGGGCAAGAGACTTCCAATTCCTGAAACCGTGCCTTTCAGATTGACAAGAGACATCGTTGATGGATTTGGCTTCTCTGGAACCAAGGGTGCATTCAGCAAGGTCAGTGAACATACCCTACGGGTGTTACGTGATAACCGAGACCATATTATTGCTATTTTGGATGTTTTGCGATGGGATCCGTTGTACTCATGGTCCATCTCACCCATAAGAATGAAGAAGTTACAGGAGGATAATGGCGGAATCGAGAAATTAGGCCCACAAGAAGATGGCTCGGAGGCCAGTGCGGCCGTGGCTACGGTAAAAGAAAAGATGCACCACGAAGGACTTAGCGCAGAAGCAACAGTACGCGAATTGGTGAGAGAGGCCACCAGTGCAGAGAATTTGGCAGTGATTTATTGTGGCTGGTGTCCGTTCTATTAAGCAGGTATTTTGCCGTTTCATCGGCTCGGACCGACATCTCTCACCTACATATAGATATAGCGATAAGGGTAATACGAACGGCCGCAAGGATCTGCGCTGTGTAAGAATATATCACGATAAGGCATTTAATGATAATATGATTAATCCTAACCTAAATCTATCATGGTGCAACTTGGAGCAGTGCGTAATGAAATGTGGTTACTCCATACAACATTCAGTGCATAAAACCACCGCGCGGCTGATTTAGAGTCCTGGTTACACTTCATCCTGCCACTCTGCAATGGAAGGCCGGATTATCACAATTCCCCTCGCTGTGATTCTGCGTGACGATAACAATGTGGTTAAACAAACCAACACCCATTTAAGAATCATCGCAAAGGAGAATGGTACAGTCCGGTTGATCGCCGCGTGCCAAGAGGGAGTGTTCGAACTGGTGTTTTCGCGGCGGAAAATGAAACAGGGGAAAGAAAAGGCCGACTTACTGGAGTCTGATTGGCTTGAAATCACCACTTCTTTGTTTGGGTGTGCTGTCAGTCAGAGACCTCGTGCTATTTTGTGGGGAAAACTCTTATCACTGGAAGAATACGATCCGGTAACAGGCAATCTAAGCGGCACCGAATTAGCCGAGGAAACGCCAGAATTCGAGTTGAGTCTACGTACGGCTGATGTTCTTCCTATTACATACGGTCTGTTTCGGCTACAGTTCATCAACGTGGATGAAATGAGTGACACAGCCGATTACGACATGCTCAATTGGGTAAGGCTCCAAACACGAGAAACGGAGCGCTTGTCGGAAAAGCTTCGAGCCGCAGAGGAGAAAATAGTGCAATTTAAGGCTATCGCTGATACCAAGGAGGCGGAGATTGTGGAAATGAGCGCGGACTACAATGCTATCCTTGAGGACATGGAGGATCGGTTCTTCCAGGCGATGAACAGCAAAAAGAGGAGGATTTCCGAGCTCTGCGGCAAACCCGACAATCCCTTGGCCGAATTGAACTTGGTGTACCGCCAGAAGAATGCATCGAACCTCAACCGGATGAACATGGACGAGATTCTCTCGGGCGACGCCTACAAGAAGTATGTTGCGGAATTGTCGGCTCCAAAGGCCCGAAGCAAACCCAGATCAGTTATGAAGCCCAAAAAGGAGATATTGGACGTATCTTTAGGGCTAAAAGATCTCCATGAAGACGAACAGGAAGGCGATCAAAAGGAGGAAGACGACCTCGAAGACGAGGAAGACAACTTCGAAGACGACTTCGAAGACGATCAGAACGATACCCAGGTGAAGCGTCTGACAATAGAGTCGGAAGAAAGCGATTCAAGCAGCAGCCAGCTGGTCCGGCAATTTTCACCCCGGGGATCAACCGATGGTGTACTGCGTCGTGTGGTATCCGAACACAAGGGTCTCCTTTTGTCTGAAAGTAACCATTTGTCCGTTACCACGCCACAGGGCGACCAAAACCAAAAGGCACAATTCGGAGACGACACAGATTATGGGTCGGAAGAACTCAACCAATTGGATGAAGCCGACACAGACTACGGGTCGGACTAATTATTCACCACTACCTATATCAGAGAGCCCTGCGAAAAAAAAAAAGCCGTTATGGTGCGTGGGGTCGCACACCCTGCGATGTGTGGAGTTCAATTTTACGTGTGATGACTTTGAGAGCTGCCCTGGACCCGCGCAGAGATCACCGAAAAAATTGTGAGGAGTACCTTTTCTTTGCATCTGCTTCGGAACACTCCCCTACAAGTGGATTAGAGCAGGTAAATCAACTTTGTCCTTTTTGCTATAGTGTTGGCTTCCGTCAATTCCCCGTTCGCCTGATTGCTGTGAGAATTCCTTCCGGTCACCTTTTTCCTGAAGTCGAACCCACCTTGTTCTAAGTATCCGCGTTCGCAGAACCACATTGGACCCTGGAACCCTGAACACCCACAGTAACGTTTAAGCGTGATTGACCCTTGCATTATTACTTATTTTTTTCCTGCTCTTGCACCTTTTTTTGCCTTTGATTCTCCCTGTGCCTTCTCTGCATTTGCCACTGAACCATGTCCTACTACGATCCATACCAAGGCGTTCCTCAGCAGCACCCTGCGCAACAATACTATCAATACTACCCAGGTAATGCTAACCCTATGATGTCTGCTGATATTAACAAACACGTGGACAACAGAGGTGGCTTTGACCTGTACCGTCAATACCAGTCCGACTTTGGCATTGTCCAAGACCCATCTCACAGAGACCGCATGTCCCTTTCCGGTAGTGCTGACATGTACTCCCACGACGACAACCTGTTCCTTGACAATGAACTCTCCCCAGCATCTACTACTCAGCAATCTCTCCACAACATGGGCCATGGCCATTTGTCCGACATGGGCATGGGAATGCAATCTATGCAAGATCCCAGCAGTCCGTACCACCTGATGTCTTTTGGTTTAGGCTCCAACCTTCAACCTCCCCAGCATAACCCTGGTGTGGAGCTTCTTTACCGCAATCCTACCCAACCCCCTATGGTGGCCCAGCAACAGAGCGTGCAATCCAACGGACTGGTTGCTCCCTCCAGAACGGTTTACTTGGGCAATGTTCCTGGCGATATCGAACCGAATGAGTTGTTGGACTACGTACGCAGTGGAATCCTCGAAAACGTTAAAATCTTGCCCTCTAAGAACTGTGCCTTCATTTCCTTTGTGGACCACCAATCTGCCTTGCTTTTCCATTCCGACTGTATCTTGAAGAAGTTAAACATTAAGGGCCACGACATCAGAATTGGCTGGGGTAAGAACTCCTCCATATCTCCTGCAGTTATGGAAGCAATCCAAAGAGACGGTGCCACTCGTAACGTCTACTTGGGCAACATGAACAACCCCAACTCTAGTGAAATGATTACTGAGGAAGAGTTGCGTGAGGACTTATCCACATACGGAGTTATTGACTGCATCAAAATTATCCCTGAGAAGGGCATTGCATTTATTCACTTCTTGTCTATTTTGAGTGCCATCAGATGTGTTTCTAACTTGCCCTTGAAAGAGAAATACTTGGACAAAAAATGCTTCTATGGTAAAGATAGATGTGCCTTTATTACAAAAACGCAACAGCATAATGCCGCTCAGTACTTGGGTTTGGCCCCAGGAATGGAGCACGTCGTGACAGCTGCTGACCGTGAATTCATTTCTACTGCCTTGGTGCAACAATCTGCCGCCGCCGCGCAAATTGCTACTCAAGCAGGCGGTGCTAACAACCTCGGTAACAGAACAGTTTACTTGGGGAACTTGCACCAAGACTCTTCTGTGGAAGAAATTTGCAACGTGGTGAGAGGTGGTTTGTTGCAAAGCATAAGGTTTTTGAAGGAACGTCACGTTTGTTTCATTACTTTCATTGACCCTATTGCTGCTGCCCAGTTCTTCGCGATGTGCCAGCTTCACGGCTTGACCATCCACAACAGAAGAATCAAGGTTGGTTGGGGAAAACACTCTGGTCCATTATCTAACGCGTTGTCTTTGGCTGTTTCCAATGGTGCATCTCGTAACATTTACGTTGGTAACATTGATAACTTCAGATACTACAATGCCAACAAGTTGAGAGAGGACTTTTCTACCTTCGGTGAGATTGAGCAAATCAATCACCTCGAAGACAAGAACTGTGCGTTCATCAATTTTGTCAACATTGCCAACGCCATCAAGGCCATTGATGGTATCAAGTCGTTCAATGATTACAAGAACTTAAAGATCAATTTCGGAAAGGATAGATGCGGCAACTTACCAAGACAGTTTCAGAACCAGCAGCACGCCGGGCAAATGACAGGCGCCCCACAAGCCTCCAACTACAACAATCAACAACAGTTGAGTGATGAAGGCTCCTTCTCGGAAACCGAATTTGTTGACGAGAACGTCCACGAATAGTTCATTCAATTAACAACATGCTACTTCTTTCCATTGAAGGGTATGAGTAGGCAGAAGATTCGAGGTCAACTGTCTGAATGATGATGAAAATTTTGAGGAATCGAGGGAGGAGAGAAGAAACAGAGAAGGAGAGAACAATGGACAACGACAATTGGGTGTTACAACTTCTACACGTCTATGGTTCGTGCCTGCAATCTTTCTCAATTCTTCAGTTATTGAACATTTGTCTCTTATTCTTCTTTTTGGCGTTTTTTTATTACTCACTAATTATCTTCTTTGTCCATAGTTCACCAACAATTGAGTTTACTTCTAATCTAAAAAAAAAATCAATAAATAGACTTATCACATCTTCGGCAATACCTTGATCAAAACTAGCATTATAATGGCCAAGGTGAATACACCAGCCATTGTCTTAATAAGGAACAACAAACTAATTTTTCCGCCCGTCTTCTCACTCAAGTATTCGTTCAAATTCATGCCAACTGTTTGCATAAGCGTCAGATTTTTTTCCATTTTCTCGCTTGTGGAAGCCACTAACTTGGAATCATCGGTGATTTTCGACGAAAGCGAAAGCGCTGATGATTTTAATGCCGATGCTAAATCTGTCAAATCAGAGTACAACTCTTCTTGGAAGTTTTCGTGGTACTGGTTGACCTTTTCGGAGTTTGCGGGAGATTTATCTAGCAAAGTCGAAGTGCCATCAGAAAGTAGCCTTTTTCTCAACAAATCGTAGTCTTCTAAAGTGGATTGAGGCTGTGGGGACAACGGTTCGATTGGCACCTGCTCATCGACACTAGTGGGCTCATATCGTTTCTGGAACTCGCGAGCTTGTTTCTTTTTTAGGCAAATCAATTCGTTCACGTTAGTGTGGAGTGACAGAAGGAGCTCAAAGGTGGTTTGATATATGACATTGTTTTTGTGGTGGTTGAGGTTGTGCAATAGTAGCGGGATGTCAGCGTTGATTCTTGTAAGAGCGAGAAGCAGAATAACCGGGTTGGAATCGAGTTCCTGTTTGAACAATTCCACCTCTTTCTTGTAGTGGGCAGCGGTTGCGACGATTTCTTTGGGAGTCTGACGTTGCATAGGAGAATAAGCTGGAGTTGACACTTGATAGGTGCAGGTGGAGATTAACAAGTAGCTGAGATCTACCAAATGGTGCGAACGTCTGTCGTAGGGCTCGCAATATGAACTACTTGGTCGGTTGAAGCCAGTTTGGATTATGCGATAAAGGTCAAGAGGTGAGATCCTCAATTGTATATAATAGTGTCGATCATCAACGGGTCGAAGGTTCTAACGGTACTGCATACGCCGAAAGCCATACGGGACGGAACGAAGGAACCAAATGGATTACTGAATAGCACCAAAGGATGGAACAGTTGGAACATGAACGAGACAATGGCGCTTGAAGTGCCACCATAGAAAACTCTTGAACCTCACAATCCTTACAGAGAACATATACTACATCTACTGAGCTGGTAAGCGATGTAAGCCCCACTACTATCAAACTTCGATCGGAGGAACTGGATCGTTGTTAGCGAAAAAGGGCGGTGATTTTTCTGCGGACCTCAAGCAATAACGCTAACCCCGTGTCCCACATCACCTTGGAGAAACCCCAATAGTGGAACCGAAGAAGAGGCCTGGAGAGAAGAAAACTTTTCGCGCCGCCCCGCGCATTATATATGGTGATGGGATGCACGGGTGTGGTCCAACCGCACCTGTTCAGGTCGAGGTTCGAGGGGCACGGGTGTTGGCGGTGCGGTTTCGCGTTCTTCACTCACAGGCACCGTGGGCCACAATAATCACGTCACTGGTGGGGACAGAGAAATAAATGGTTGCCCGGGAAAAAACAGGCACCCGTTTACAAGACGCAACAATGGTTTCCAGTAAAACAGGAAAAGAAATCAATAAAAAAAAAATCAACACCCCAATGTGTGAGGTTTCACCCGGGCATGGATACTTCGGGTAAGCAGGCGGAGGTGCTATATTTGTTTTTATCGCCTGCACATACACCAGGGTCTGAGCAAACCAAAACAAGTGATCCGGGAATCCGCACCTTCGGAAACGAGAATATGCCCTGGCGCTTTGGATGGGATTTTTCCCCGCCGACTCGCAAGTGGGTTACGTAGAATGTTGTATAGCTGTGCTTGCCAGTACACTGTCGGCGCTGTCCGAACTTCCCCCAGGTTCATGGCTTGGCGGTTATTGTGTGTATCGGTAATTGTTTCCCTGCACTACATGCGCAGGTGAAGGGTAATTTTTCCCAGGCGTCAACATACTTTTCCTCAACCACCCATTGAGCGAAAATTGCCCACCTCGACCACTGTCGTTCACACCCCACCATAACCACACTCCAGAAACATCAACTGCATCTACCTAACCACCGCCAACCCCTCATACCCACTTATCCACCGGTCTTAGTCCCACTCACCTACTGTGATCACCCATTCCCCGTGCCTGATACATCCACCGGTGATCCATGCCATATTCTATCGTCGCTTTCCTACTAGTGCTCTTGCGCGTGGCGCCGGCGCTTCTGGCCACCTACACGTCCGCGGGCTGCTTTGCTCAGGCCGACATTGGCTCCTACTTGACCAACATGGGCTCCTACACATACCAGTCGACGGGCTACTGCCAAGACGAGTGCGCCAGCGACAAGGTGGCGGCGTTGCTTGACGGCAAGTACTGCTACTGCGGCCTGACGGTGCCTGCGGCGTCGTTGCAGGTGTCCAGCTCCAAGTGCAATGTGCCGTGCCAGGGCTACAACCAGCAAACCTGCGGCGGCGACGGCTACTTCTACGTCTACGTCAACCAGGGCGTGTCGGGCTCGTCCATGGTAGCAAGCTCGTCCGCGGCGCTGCTGTTGCTGCTGGAGCTGTCAACTCAATCTTCCACCGGCTCCGTGGAACCCAGCACCCTGTCCCTTTCGAGCGAGAGCGATCTGAGCTCAGACAACGATGCGAGCTCCACCAGCACTGGTTCCGCCGACTCTGGCTCTAGTTCTGCCACCTCCAAGTCCTCCTCCACGACCAGTTCCCCCACAACCACCAGCAACTCGGTCGTGACGTCTGCGACCACGATAACCTCCGATGTCAGCGGCACCGCGTCGCCGTCGGTGATCGAAATCACCACCACGGTGTCCGGCACTTCCAGCACCTCCACCAGTGCCGCCAAGTCCGGCTCCAGCTCCGGCTCGGGCTCCGGCTCCGGCTCCAAGAAATCGCTTTCCGGGGGCGGAATTGCCGGTATTGTGGTGGGTGTGGTTGCGGGCGTGGCGCTTATTGCTGCGGCGGTATTCTTCTTCATGCGCAGGCGCCGCGATAACGGCGACGACGAGGAGTTCTACGACGACGTGGGTGGCGTGCGTCAGCACGGCTTTGACGCCATCAACGCCAACCCCTACATGGACGGCACCGCCACAAGTGCAGCTGCGGCCGGTGTGGGGGCCCACGGCCACCACAACTCCAACACATCGAGGTCATACTCATCCAACAACGAGGACATTCTCTACTTTGATAACCTCAATCGGGGCGACGACGCGCTACGCCCGCCGGATGAAGAGCAGGGCCGTCGCCGTTTGTCGGACGGCTCGTTGCCGGATATGGTGCAGCGCAACCCTGGATCGCTCAAGGTGGTCAATTAGCACCTTTCATTGGACAGTCATTAATAAAAGTTCACAGGATTACTCCTAGTGTAGCATGTTTACAGCCCAACAAATATGTGGAGAAACAATTAGCATCGGTTAAATCACATATGCTTTACAGAGAAGAGCTATGATGCTGTTTGTAGTATTGGGTGCAACCAGTGCAACCTGTAGATGCGAACCGGTGGATCACCCAATCTGATTTTCTCCTCGGGCAAAATACGGCTCGATCCCGCCACGTTTAATTCCGTCAGAAGGATACGTCGTGTGCTTAATATCGGCCGCTTTGGTTTATTCAAACCTGTTGACTTTCCCATCTCGGATCTCCACCTCGGATCTCCACCTCATCTCCCTCGCTGTGGAATCCGATCTGCGATTCCCCGCATTCACCAGGTCACGTGTGTGCGCACTTCCTTCAGGTCTTCAGCCCTAGACGATATGCCGCTTACGTGCACGCCCGCTCTGAAAAATTTTCCGCGGCCACGCACTGCGCGCAGCTTGTTGGAAAAAAAAAGTCTTGAACCTTTCTCCTTTTCAGTATTACCTAGTATAGAATATCAACATGTCTGGTTCTGGTGCTTCCGGTAACAAGTTCCGTATGTCTGTATGTACCTTCTATCCATTCCCCTTGAAAAGCCGATGCTGATTACCCTGTTCCCAACGTCCCTGCTATTCCCAGTTTCCGTCCCCCCAGGTCATCAAATCCCCTCCATCTTGAAATATTCCACCCCGAAAAAAAAAAACTTCCCCCAACATGGCTCGGTTTTCTCTTTTGTGATCAAATACTAACAGTAATAGTTGGGTTTGCCAGTTGGTGCCGTCGTCAACTGTTGCGACAACTCTGGTGCTAGAAACTTGTACATCTTGGCCGTCAAGGGTTTCGGTGCTAGATTGAACAGATTGCCAGCTGCTTCTGCTGGTGACATGGTCATGGCCACCGTCAAGAAGGGTAAGCCTGAATTGAGAAAGAAGGTTATGCCAGCTATCGTCGTCAGACAATCTAAGCCATGGAGAAGAAAGGATGGTATTTACTTGTACTTCGAGGACAACGCCGGTGTCATTGTCAACCCTAAGGGTGAAATGAAGGGTTCTGCCATCACTGGTCCAGTTGCCAAGGAATGTGCTGACTTGTGGCCAAGAATTGCCTCCAACTCCGGTGTCGTTGTCTAAACGCTCTTCATTTGTATATCATACATTAATTCATAGTGACGCAGTCTAACGCAATGTAGCAATTTTATTGATAGATGCCTTTGCAGCGAAACTACCTAGTCCGTTTTCACCGTTGGTATTATTCCACACTTCTCGATGTCTCTCATTCTCGCTCTCCTTCTCCCACTTCTTTATTCTCTGAAAATAACGGTACATCGTATTTAATACATAAGGCAAGCATACCAGAAGAAATGAACTGCTCTTTAAAATATGGTGCTTAAGCACTTGGCTCATTGATGGCTAGCTTAGGTAACTCTTGATCAATCGTCGACTCTTTGGTCTCCTTGTTTTGACTCTGTGCGTCAGATACCGGATGGTTATAAGCAGATGAATGGCTGGAGTCCCCGTGGATTCCATCTCCTAGTTGGACAGGATACGGGGCAAATCCCTCACCCAAATGCTGAGAGAGGTGAGGAATAGTCTGTTTATAAACCAGGCTGTCATTTGGCGCAGGTGCAAATTGGCCCTGTTCTAACAGAGGCGATGCAGCACTAAGATTGGGTGATAAGGTCGCAGCAGGGCCAATCTGGCTGGATTGGGTAGACGGGAAGTACTGGGGCATTGGGTGGCCGGGGTTAGAACTCGTCCGCTGGAGCTGTGGTTGTGGTTGTTGCTGCTGTTGTTGTTGTTGGAGCTCAGTTGGGATTTGCGACGCGGGGATCGGATTTATGGTGAAGAATTGCTGCAGAACCGGATCGTAGAACTGTTGCGGTTGGTGGTTAACCAGATTGACATAATACTGGTAATTCTGTGGAATGATTTGTTGGGGAGTAGCTTGTCCAACAATATTGCCGTTTTGCACGGGCAACATAAACGGAGCACTCTGGTACGGCGGCTGGGACTGTAACTCCAGGTGTGCGTCACCCTTAAGTTCCGGCTCATGTGTGAGGGTATCGCCGTTTCCGTCGTCAATCGTCACGCTCTTATCCGGGTTGGTCTCGATGGGAGTAACAATTGTGCCGTCGCTATTGATAAGGTTCGAGAGCTTGGGCGACTGTTGATACCGCTGGGAGAATGTGGAGGATATTCTGGGATTCTGGAAGGAAGATGAGTTGGACTCGTGTGACTCCGCGATGGATCTGACCGATCTGCTAGTCGACTTGGGGCTCAAGTGTCTGTTCAAGTTTGTGCTTTCGGAATAGTTTGATCTGCGCGACGACAAAGCTGTCGAGGTTCGGGATAATTTGGTCTCGTTCAACGCGTTGTTAGCCTGCAATCTCTTAGTCATGGCCTTGGCTCGGGCCACCGGGGATGCCAAGCTGGTCAAGGTCTTGATATCGTTATACCACTCGATCATAGATTGATAGGTATCACATCTGAAGGCTAAGTTGTGGCCCCTGTGAATCAAGCCATTTTGCAGTTTGGAGTACAATGCAAACTTGTACGCGCCACTGAGCTTGCCATCGTTCTTCGAGTGCTCGCTCACCAGGCAGTAGTCCAACGACAATGACATCACTGGAGTCTGGTCCTTTTTACGGTCGGACGACTTGAACTCATGAAGGTAGCTGCAGGTCAACACGTACCATCCGCTGGAGTAGGACTTCAAGAACTTGGATCTTCTCTCTAAGGGACCCTCTTTGATTGCCACGTTGACCAAGGAGTCGTAGTACGGAATGTTCAAGTCGGAAACCTTTCTTGCCGGGAACGAAAGATCAATCAAGCGGGATGCCAGGGATGGGTTGTGGGCGGACTTGGGCAAGTTTCTGTCGACAAACGACTCCCACTCGAAGTTGGGTTCCTTGGCCAAAAACCCATTGGTTAAGTTGGGCACCAAGAACTTGGTGAGGGTACTGTGCTCCGTCTCCACCAAGTTGAGGAAGTTGCGGAGATAGTTCTGGATTTCCACCACCACGATCGACTCCAACTTCTCGCTGGAGGTCTGCAAGTTCTTGTAAGCCTCGTAGAGGTAGTTTTCCTCGGACAACTGTCTTCTCAACTGGCGATTCAACTTGAGCTTGGCCAAGTACGGGTCGGTTCTGGCGGTCTCGGTGTCGTTGCCCGAGTCGACGTGGTGGTCGCCGCCAGAGTTCAACACCTCGAGGCGGTGGGCATAGTCCACCGCATGGTTGAAGTTGGAGAGCAACACCTTTGTCTCCAGGAACTCCTTGCCAAGCGAGTTTTTGAAGTCGTTTTGCAAGTTCTTGATCTCCTTGATCTTGACCAACAAGTCCTTGCGCAACTCCTCGAACTTGGGGATCACCACCAGATTGATGTCCTTCAAGGTCTTGGTGCCGTTCTGGATGTTCTGTTGGTGGAACTTGGTCAACAACGTGGGGATGTCCTGGATCGAGCCGTTGCCAATGGGCAAGAAGAAGTTATTGAGGAGGTTGACCTCGTCTTTGGTGGTGCGTTCGGCACCCTTGGGGTGGGCGGTGGGGCCGGCCGACGCGGCGGACGCGGACGCGCCCACCGCCTGCTGGAGCCGGACCTGCTGTCGCACAATCTCCTCCTGGACCGAAGCGTATTGTCGGAGGTACGCAATCAAGTCCTTGATGATGGAACGGTACGCCTGGAACCGCTCAGCAATGATTTCCGTGGGGAAGTCGGACTGGCCGTGGAACAGGTACGGGACCACCACAGCAAGCGGGTTGTGTACGTCTGTCATGGTTTACGCCCGGGCAGTGAGGGGGAATAGGTATGGCGGAAGCTGGGGGTTGCGGAGCCGGATGGGGTAAGTAGATGGGGGAGATGGGGAGCCGTGGAGAAATGAAGGAACACGGGTTGCTTCTTGGGCGGTGGGCGGAAGCGGTGTTCTTCTGCGGTGCGGATGACGCGGGGTAGAAAGCGGCGGCGGCAGTAGCAGAGGGTGGTGATAAGAGCACGGCAGTCGCGGGGGGAGAAAGATGAAGTGTTTTTTCTATGACCGCATAAAGGAAATCGGCACTGGAGAGGTGGCCCCGCGCGGTGCAGGAGCGCCCACTTTGGGTTGCCGGGAGAAGGGCCCACCAACGGCCCGCGCCCTGCCGGATACGGCGGCATGGTTAGGAGGCGGCGGGTGTTGCTGGCATCGGACAACGCGTCCCGCGGCGGTACGGCGCCCCCGGTGCGCCCCGTGGTCCCACCGGAGCTGAAGCTGGGGTGTTTTTAGGTTGCTGCGGCCCTGCAGGCGCGGCGGGTGGGTCCAGCTTCGGTGCCGCGCCCAGAGATTTCGCAGTCATCCAGGCGGCGGAACCAGGGCGCAGTGAGGTGGCGCCGGGGCCAGCACCTACCCAGGGCCACGCCGGTTGGTGCTGGCGCCACCGGCTTTAGGCACCGCGGTGCAGGCGGAACTGGGTCCCAACCCCACCGCAGTGAACAATGGGAGGTGCGGTGGAACAACTGGGGCACCCTAGCCGGGCCCGGCCTGCACCGTGCGCCGAGGCCATAGCGGCGGATCGTGAGCACCTCCGGTTCTTCCCCATGTCGCAGCCGTATGTCATCAACATTTCGTCGGACGAGGACGACGACGAGGTCGAGGTGCTCGAGTTCAACAAACACACGCAGCAGTTGATCGAGCAGCCTGCGCCCAAGGTGGTGAAGAAACTCAGCGACGCCGAGTGTCCCATCTGCTTCGATGCCATCACCACGGCCACGGCCACGTTCTGCGGCCACGTTTTCTGTTTGGAGTGTCTCCAGCGGAGCATCGCGTCGTCCTCGGCGCGGGGCCAGACCCGCGGCCGCAAGGGCGTGGGGCTCTGTCCCATGTGCCGCAAGACGGTGGCGTTCAAGGATGCGACGGTGCTCCGGCTTAAGACGGGCGAGGCGGTGCGGCCGCCGGTGGAGGAGAGTGAGGGGGAGGGTGAGAGTGGGGGTGAGAGTGACGACGAGACTCTCGGGGGATTGTTTTAGGCGACTGGGTGATGAGGAATTGGACGAGTGCCTCGCTCTACAGGATGCTTGACGGAATACTTGGTTCCAGTGATCTTGGTTTAAGTGATCCTGGTTTAAGTGATACCTGACTTCAGTGATACTTGGCTTCGGTAAGGACCGATTCATTCAAGCACGTCTATCCCGGAATTGTCCGTGCCATGCCGTGGTCATCCCTGACTTCTGGCTGCTCTAACATCTGGACCCTTATTTGGTATTCTCTGGACTGGCTGATCTCCGGGTGGCTTGTCCTGCACCAATTACGTATCGACGTTAATATAATACTTTGCATCCAAGTAATTATCTTCCACACTATCATACATTTTGACCTACCCCTCTACTCGCTCGCTATCGTCTCCCCTCGGGTTCCGGCTCTGGCTCGGGCACGGGTTCTTCTCGCTACTCTCGACAGTTAAAGCTTCTCTACAGCGTCTGCAGGAACACTCATTTATCCATTGAATCAACCGAGTCGTATCTATACTCTCTGAAACCAGTAACTGGGAGGCTCTTCTCTATTGATAATTTCACTGGGTTTCCCACGTGGTCGAATATTTCAGGGGTTTCCCTATGGGTTTTCTACAAAACCTTAGGGTTTAATCTGCAAACTCCGAATGAACTGCACACACCCATTTCACGGGGTGTGACCTTTATCAACCTGCTCCACCTCTCTTTGCCTCATCATGTCTTACACCCAAGTACCACAAAATCCCCCCGCCTACGGGGAGCCCCTGGCCCCCAGAACCTCCGGCGATAACATCCCCGATGACTTTAAATACTCTTCCAACGTTGCCGCGTGCGAATTGCCCGTGAGACAAATGTTTCTCCGCAAAGTGTACGCTCTTCTCTCAGTGCAAGTATTGCTCACGGTGGTGGTGGGCTACACCATCCGCCTGCACTCGGGTATTCAGAACTGGTGCTTTAACCACATGTGGTTGTACTTTGTCTCCATTGCCGGTGTGTTTGGCTTCTTGATTGCCACCTATCTCAAGGCTCGATCTTACCCCGTCAATTTGGTCTTGTTGACCGGCTTCACTCTCTGCGAGTCTTACGGCCTTGGGCTTGCGTGCTCGTTTGTTGAGTCAGGCGTTCTTGCTCAGGCATTGCTTCTCACATTCATCATTTTCATTGGTCTCACCTTATTTGCGTTCCAAACCAAGTATGACTTCACCAGCTGGCAAGGTGTGTTGGGCATGGCGGTGTGGGCGCTCATCGGGTGGGGTTTCGTGCAGATGTTCTTCCCAGTGCAATCAAAGGGCATGGAAATGGTGTACTCCGGTCTTGGTGCCATTGTGTTTTCCGTGTACGTGATTGTCGATACCCAGAACATCATGAAGACGGCCACGCTTGACGACGAGATCGTGGCCACTATCACCTTGTACCTCGACGTCATCAACCTTTTCTTGTTCATTCTCCGGTTTTTGCAGAGCAGCAGGGATGATTGAGTTTACATAGTTTGAATATTACTTTCGCCTTGTTTTATGTTGCATCATTTCGCGATATCTGCCCGTTCACCCGCCTCCAGTACCTTCACCAGTATCTGCACCCGCCAGTACTCTCACCAGTACATTACCCTTCCCCTGCCTCGAATCTTTCCATCTCTACCCTTCTTCATCTTATCTTTATTCATCTATTCATCTGTATTATGCCTACAAGTATAAACCCTCAAGGTTCTCCTCCACCTTGTTTTTGAGCACTCTCTCCTTGGCGGTCTTGAAGTCTTCCGCCTTCACTTGCATTCTTCTCTCTCTCAACGCCAACAAACCCGCCTCGGTACACAACGCCTTGATGTCCGCACCGGACAAGTCATCCTTCGACGTCACCACCTCCTCCAAGTTCACGTCAGGTGCCAAGTTCATCTTGGACGTGTGGATCGACAAGATCTTCTTCTTGGTGTTGGAGTCGGGATTCTCAAACAAGATCTTCCGGTCGATTCTACCGGGTCTGATCAACGCCGGGTCCAACGACTCGATTTTATTGGTGGCCATGATAACCTTGATGTCCCCACGGTCGTCGAAACCGTCCAACTGGTTTAACAACTCCAACATCGTTCTCTGGATCTCACGCTCGCCACCGGAGGTGGAGTCGTATCTCTTCGTACCAATGGCATCAATCTCATCAATGAACACAATGGACGGCGCCAACTCGCCGGCAATCTGGAAAATCTGGCGACACAATCTGGGGCCGTCTCCTAGGTACTTCTGGATCAACTCTGACCCCACAATTCTCAAGAACGTGGCGCTGGTCTGGTTGGCCACCGCCTTGGCCAACAACGTCTTGCCCGTGCCCGGCGCACCATATAGAATCACACCCTTGGGTGGTTTGATGCCCATCTCCTCGTACAACTCCGGGTGGATTAACGGCAACTCCACGGCTTCCTTGATTTCCTGGATCTGCGACTCCAACCCACCAATGTCCGCGTACGACTCGGTGGGCGACTTGTCCAACTTCATCACCGACACCATGGGATCCGCGTCGTCCTGTAGCACACCCACGATCGAAACCGTCTTGTGGTGCAAGAGCACCGAGCAGCTGGGTTCCAACAACCCTTTGTCAACAAAGGACATGATGGACACATAGTACTCCGAGCCCGCGGTAGTGGACACAATGGCGTGGTCGTCGTCGACAATCTCCTCCAACGTGCCGATCGACATGGGGTAGCCCCGCAACTCGTCCACTTTCTCGCGTTCTTCCGCCTGTCTCGCCTCCGTGGGCTGGAACGCTTCCTGGTTGGAGATGAACTCCTCTTCCAACAACAAGTGGTCCTTGATTCTCTCCAACTTCAACAACTTCAACTTACACCGGGTCGTGGGGTTCACGCTCGGCAACTTGACCGCGGTGTCCGGGCCCTTTCTTCTCTTCTTGCCAAAGTTGGATTCCACGGGGGGTTCGTATTTGGGTTTGTCTTTCTTCTTATCATCTTTTTTCTTGCCGAAGTCGCCGCTTCCGGGCATTCCCGATGCGCCTTGTCCCTGTGGGGTTAGTATGTGTTGCAGTTAGCGGCGGTGGTTGCTGACGTACCATTGTCGTATGTTCTGGTGGGTAGTAGTGAGCGGTAGGACATTGCCACTTCGTGTTGGACCCCAACTCTGTGTGCAGTACGGTGGTCTCTCTCTCTCTCACATTCTATCTCTCTCTCTGCCTAGGGCCTACGCCTACATGTTATACCAATTAGCTCCATTGTCGTATTGACAGTCTGAATATTTGAGACGCTGGTATTGTCACTTCCCTCTGGAGTCCATCGTCTGGTCCCACCGCATCCATTATCTCAGTCTGACGTCAACGCCAGAGTACTGCTCAATGAGCTTGGCAATCTTGGGCACATTGGCGCCAACAATGGTATCCACCTTCTGCCCGTCCTGGAAAAACAAAATCGTGGGCATGGCGGTGATGCCGTATTCCGCAGCAACATCTTCGGCACGATCAACGTCGACCCGGGCGAACTGGACTTCGGGGATTCTTTCGGCCAATGCCTCAAAAATCGGCGCAATGGCCTTACATGGGCCACACCAGGTGGCGTAGAAGTCAACCACCGACACTTTGTCTTTGGCACTGACTAAGCCGTTGAATTGGGCCAAATCTGCCACCTCCTTCACCGAAGAAGAGGTGGAGTGGAAGCGAGAAATGGTCGCGGATCTCAAGTATTGAGCTGGTGCTCTAAAAACAGCAGCGCTTCTGGCCGTACGCAACATCATAGAGCAAAGTAGAACTGGTTTGGACGCAAAACGGATCTTCCGCCCGCCAAATATGACGCATGGGTGGTACGGGTGTGCGGGGTGTCTGTATATACTCCGGTAGCACGCCTTATAGCTGAGGTGAACTTTTGCACCCTCATGGCTGCCGTGTGAAGACGGTCTGAAGCGTGGAATGTGACGAGTTCTCCCGCCGGCACATTTGATTCAATTCCTTATTTTTTTTCTCTTTTCTGGTTTTCTTTTTTTTTCTTCTCTTTTGCTTATTCTCGGTCAACGGCATCGAATGCTCATCAGTGACAGCTAAATAAGCCGTGCCGACGGACACAAAAACATAGCATTTTCAAGTTCTCTTCTCTTTTCGTCTTTTCCCCTTCGTTGAGAGACTTTCGGTTTCCGGTTTTCTCGTCGTTGCCTCTACCTTCTCGTCTCTTTCTGGTCTAGTCTCCATTCTCGGATGTGTACTCACGTGACCTCATCGCACTCGGCCTTTTTTTGGTTACACTTATGGGTAAATTTGACTCAACATCCACAATGGCTAAAGGTACAAAACGTTCTGCCTCGAAGGAAGAAAAGCAGGTCGGCTCTAAAAAGGCCAAGACCACTCCCCAACCCCTTCCAGAAAGCGATAGTGCATCCGACAATGACGTGACTATTTACGAATCCGCCGAAGAAGGTTCCGATGCCTCTAGTGTCATTTCTGATTCCTCCGAAGATGAGCTTGATAACCTCGATGAGGAGGAGGGTGATGACTTGGATGTTTCCGATGACGAAGAAAAATCGTCTGATGCTGAGTCGAGTGACGAAGAAACCAAGGAGGTTGACCCAAACAAGAAAACTTCTGCGGAGCAGCACGCCGAGCAAAGAAAATTGCTTGCCGAGCGTAAAATGAAGAGAAAGTCCGGTGCGGAGGTGGAAAGAATCAAGTCGTTGTGGGAGAAGTTGAGAGTCAAGAAGCCAACCCCTCCTAAGCAAGTGAGAGACAAGTTGTGTGACGAGATCTGGGAATTGGCCCATGAGGTTATCTACGACTTGGTGTTGAAGCACGATGCGTCTCGTGTGGTGCAAACCTTGGTTAAGTACTCCTCCAAGGAGAGAAGAGAAGCCATTGTGCAAGGTTTGAAGGGCAACTACTACAAGTTGGCCACTTCATCGTACGGTAAGTACTTGTTGGTCAAGCTTTTGCATTATGGCTCCAAGGAGTCTCGCGAGCTCATAGTCAACGAGCTCCACGGAAAGTTGCGTAAGCTCATGAGACACAAGGAAGGTGCCTACGTCGTCGAGGATTTGTTCGTGTTATACTCTACTGCGGAACAAAAGCAGCAGATGATTAGAGAGTTCTGGGGTGCGGAGTATGCCGTGTTCAGAGACTCCGGAAAGGGTAAGACAGTGTTGGAGGTTGTCGGTGAATCCGCTGAAAAGAGACAGTTGATTATTGCCAACTTGAGTGGTACCATCACTGCTTCGGTCGCCAAGGGATCTACCGGTTTCCAAATCTTGCATGCTGCCATCAAGGAGTACGTTTCGATTTTGGTGGATGATGTTGAGAAGAACGATTCTCAAATCAGAGAGCTCGTGGAGTTGTTGGCTGACCAATTCGCTGAGTTGGTGCACACCCAAGAGGGTGCTGAGGTTGCTTGCACACTTATCTCTTTGGCCAATGCCAAGGAGAGAAAGGCTATCATCAAGTCATTGAAGGCACATGGAAAGGAATTGATCAAGAACGAATTCGGTAACTCCGTGTTGATTACCTTGTTCTTGACCGTGGATGACACGGTTTTGCTTCACAAATCCTTCAGTGCGGAGTTGTTCACCCCCGAACTTTTGCCCGAGTTGATTCAAGAGAAATTTTCCCGGAGACCTTTGTTGTACTTGCTCAAGGGCTTGGACGGGAGATACTTTGCTCCTAAGAACAAGGAGGACTTTGCCAAATACGAGAAATTGGCCTACGCCAAGACCTCCAAGAAGCCTCAGGAACAGAGAAGAGAGGAGTTACAATCTAAGGCCACTCCCTTGATTTACAAGGCTATCTTGAGCACCGTCAACCCTGACAGCAACCCAACCTTCACCAAGCTCTTGTCGGTGAACATTGCGGCGCAATTCATCACCGAGCTTCTTCTTACTCCTTCCACCGATGACGAAATAAATGGAGAGCTCAGACCTCAGCTCGTTGACACGGTCTTCGAGCTCATATTTAACGGCGATATCTTGGAGGACCACCACCTACTCAACAAGACTCCTTTTGTGTCGAGATCGTTGAAGGCGTTGATCCAAGGTAACGAATTCAAGTGGGACAACGAGTCGAAGAAGTTGGTCGCGGTGGAGGGCACCCAAATTCCAAGAGTTGGAACCGAATTTGCCCAGAGAGCTGCTGACGCTTTGTTGACTGACAATGCACTTAAGAGCTGGGTTGTGGGACAAGGTGCGTTCGTTGTTCTCGCGGTATACGAGGTGTTGGCCATTCTGGACGCCGCCAAGGCCAAGAGTCTTGCCAAGGCGTTGAAGAAGTTGAAGGGTGACATGGTTAAGGACAAGGACAACAAGGGTGCCCAGTTGTTGGTGAAGGCTTTGTAAGCGTAAGGTAGCTACCCGTTATTTCATCGTTTTTAGAATTGCATACGAATGTCAGTTGATTTCGTAACCTATTTACAAATAAATTATCTTCTGGGCTTGATCGACGCCGACTCGATCGGATCGGACTCTGAGCGCGCCTGTGCCTCGGCCCATGGGTCCTTCTCGGACTGGCTATGTGCGTTTTCGTGATTCTGCTGTGACGCCTGTGTTTGCTGTTGGTCAAACGCCTGCTTTTCTCTCTCCACCCGGTCCAACTCACCCTGTAGCTTGAGCTGCTCGTGTGCTTCAAGCCGCTGTTTCTCTGCGTACCATTTGCTCTCTGCATGCTGGGCCAAGATCTTGATATTCTGCTGGCGGATCTGGTCACTCATCAACTCCTGCAATGTGGGGGCGTATTGTCGGGTGCGGCGGAGCCACTGGAGCCACTGCGGTGGGACAGTAGAAAAGTAGTCTGCTTTGAAGAACCGTTCTTCGTACGGTTCGAGTTTGCGCCGTAATCTCTGCATGTTCCCATCAATGGTGAACTCCCAGTATGTGTTGCCGTGGAGGTCATAGCCCACAAAGAACTTTTTGCGGAAAGGAATATCCCTTCTCGCCTGGAACTTATGAAGCACACGCTTCCAGTATGGATACTTATTTGCAATCTGGTCCATTTTTGGTTGGGGTGGATCCGGTTATAAGATATCCGCACATGGCGCGAACCAAGGGCGATGATGGTGTATACCAGTGCAGGACTCTAGGCGATCGCATAAAGATTCGACTACGCAACCTCCCTTGCTACTATTCTCCGATTCAGCCCTTTTTTTCTCTCCATCATTGGATGTGTATACTATAGATTATATCCTATTAGCATGCTGAAGAAAACCCCAGACCTGGCGGTGTTGAATATGATTGCACCGGATCCCATTCAGTTGACCGATGGAGAACTAAGTCATAGCCATTTGGGGGCATCATCGCACATCACGGATGTCCTAGTTGGTGAGTCGCACCTCATTCTGGGTGACTCGTCGGGGCTGTACATGGTCTGGCCCATCCGGATCGTTGTGGACGAAGCAACCCACTCGCTGATCTACCTATATAAGCGATACAGTGATATTGAGGCGTTTCGTACGGAGGTGGTGAAAGCGTTTCCGGATGAGGGCATCCCGGTGCTACCACCAAAAGATTCGTTTCTGGTGGCCCGGTTGTGTCTGCTGGAGCTGTGGCTTGAGAAGAGACGAAAGGGCATTCAGTGGTTCTTGACTAATGTGCTATTGAATCCCCGGTGCCAGCACTCCGAGGTGATCACACATTTTGTGCTCAGTTGAAGCATGTGGTGACGGGCGAGATTACATGTATAGGAGATGTAACCTGGGAGATTACAAAGACTTCTGATTGCAGAGGTTTAAAGTGATTGCAGAGATTGCAGAGATCGCCGATACAGGGATGATGGAGATAGAAACACCCTTCAAGATCTGGCAGAATTAAACATCCGGCAGAATTTCTCAAAATTCGCATGGTATGTCATTTCGTTTATCTGATGGTGAGGCACATGGGGCTATCTCTTAGCGGCACGTCCAGTGGTATCAGTGATTGCTTTTTATCGCGCAACCTTCGAGAACAGGGGAAGCGTCAAGGTCCGCTCGTTATGAATGGCAATTGTCTTAATTTTCTTCCGCTGCTGTTTCATCTGGATTCACCCGATTCGCCAATTACCGTTTTTTTTTTTGGGGAAACGCTTTGTTTTCCCTCTTTTGGGTATGCGGTCCCGGTCCGGAGTACGCACACACCAGACCGTTTGAGATGACAAATGTGCGGCTGCGCATCAGTGACGTGATTTATCTCATCTCCAGCCATCGGTACTTGTCTCACTATACACCCATAGCCCGAGGGCCGAGCGTAAGCGCGGCCCCTTGATCCACAGAATAAAATTGTACCGTTAAATTTTTACCGCTAATTCTCCCTCCCTTCTGGTGTAGAACCTAATTTTGGTCAGTATGAGTCGTGGGCAAAATGTACGGGTGCTCGGCAGGGCATGTGCCCAATCAGGACCGGTCCCCGTCCATAACTATATCTATCAGCTCGTCCATGCGTGTGCATTGCACGGAACCCCACCTTGTGGGCCATCTTACAAATCAACGTCATTGTTCAGCAACAGCCACACGCCCGGGTTTGTCAAGTAGGTAGTTGTGTGCAGTCTTTTCGATTTGTCAAGTGGCCGCGGCCAGACCAAGACCCCAGTATATATTCCCGCGGTCGGAAACGTTTTACTCCTTTTATGATAACTGTTTTACGCCCACAGTTTTCTAAATCGCTTCAAATCATCACAAAAAAAATGGTTCACCACAGAGTTACTATTATCGGTTCCGGCCCTGCTGCCCACACCGCTGCCATCTACTTGGCTCGTGCCGAGGTTAAGCCTACCATGTACGAGGGTATGTTGGCCAACGGCATTGCCGCCGGTGGCCAGTTGACCACCACCACTGACATCGAGAACTTCCCTGGGTTCCCCGAGGGTATTTCTGGCTCCGGTTTGATGGACAACATGAGAGCCCAGAGCGAGAGATTTGGCACCGAGATCATCACTGAGACCATCTCCAAGGTCGACTTCAGCCAAAGACCATTCAAGTTGTGGACTGAATGGAACGAGGACGCCGAGCCAATCACCACCGACGCTGTGATTCTTGCTACCGGTGCTTCTGCCAAGAGAATGCACATCCCAGGTGAGGACACTTACTGGCAACAAGGTATTTCTGCCTGTGCCGTTTGTGACGGTGCCGTGCCTATCTTCAGAAACAAGCCTTTGGCTGTTGTTGGTGGTGGTGACTCTGCATGCGAGGAGGCTTTGTTCTTGACCAAGTACGCCTCCAAGGTGTACATGCTCATTAGAAGAGACGTGTTGAGAGCGTCTCCAATCATGCAAAAGAGAGCGTTGAACCACGAAAAGATCGAGGTGTTGTGGAACACTAACCCGGTTGAAGCCAAGGGTGACGGCAAGTTGATGAACGCCCTTGAGATTCTCAACAACAAGACCCAGGAGAAGACCGACCTCCAGGTCAACGGTTTGTTCTACGCCATTGGCCACACTCCTGCCACGCAGGTGTTTGCCTCCCAATTGGACACCGACGAGTCTGGCTATGTCACTACCGTCCCAGGTACCGCCCAAACTTCCGTTCCTTACATCTTCGCTGCTGGTGACGTGCAAGACAAGAAGTACAGACAGGCCATCACCTCTGCTGGTACTGGTTGTATGGCTGCGCTTGACTGTCTCGCCAAGTTGGAGGAAGAGGAGGACTGACTAGCCGGGCCAAAGTTATAGAAGCATAAATAGACCAAGGCCACTAATATAATGCCGTGTTGATTAGAGTATGGACGTAGCGCTTAGTCCACACCGAGGCTGGTCACGTGTATTGCCCACAGCTAGGGACCCCAGAGTGATGATAAGCCTCAGCCCGAAATTGCCCTTCCACCACAACCTGCCCCCACGCCATGTCGTTTCACACGTCATTTTCCCCAGACCTAGAAAACGCCGAAGATGTTCTGTCTCATTACAAAGACTTCCCTGAGTTCGATAATTTGTCCCAGACCATAGACAGCGCACTCTACGATATCAATAACCACCAGCTAGTATCGATCAAAAACCTCTTGCACCAGTTGGAAGCATGTTCAAGAAACCCGGACTTGGAGCTGCAAGCTAAAGCCAGCAAAATCTCGAAAAAGATCTCTGATCTCACCACAAAGTGCACTGAAGCGTTCAAGAACATCAACGACAGTGCCCAGGAGTTGAACCGCTATTTGCGGGAGTGCCAGCGCAACCGTGAAGACGAGGACACGATGAGATACTTGAAGCAGAAAGAGGCCATTTCGCTCAAGTTGATCAAGGCCAGTTTGCACCAGTTCCAGCGCCACCAAAAACAGTTCACCCTACTACAAACGGAAATTCCGAGGGAAACCTCGGCTGCCGAGAAAACTGCGGACCAGCAGCAACCGTCACGTTCGCCACAACAACACATCCAAATTGCATATGAGCCTCTCAATGCGGAGGAGCTTGAGCAGCAGACCTTGCTTATCGAAGAGCGTGAGCGTGAAATCCAGCAAATCTCCCAGGACACCCAGGAGATCAATGAGATCTTCCTGAATTTGCAGGATATCGTACAAGAGCAGCAGTTCCAGATCGACACCATCGAGGACAACATCCTCAGCTACGGCGCCGACGCGCAGGGTGCGTCGCGCGAGTTGCGCAAGGCCGAACGGTATCAGCGGCGCGCCGGAGGACGGATGTTTTGCTGCCTTCTCATCCTCCTAGGCGTGGTTGGGTCCGTAGTTTTTATTGGAGTTGTGTTTTAAATTATATGAATGCGGGTGGGTTAAACCTCCCAGATATTAACGTTTCCATCGTCGCCTGCGCTCACCAACACCTCGTCGCCGTTGCTGAGCACGCACCATGTAACACAGTTTATCTCGTACACGCCGTGTGCTGCCTTCTGCACGCTGTCGATCGTCCATGCGCCATTGTCCTCCTTGTACACCGCCACCTGGCCGTCGGCTCCCGCACTGGCAATGCGGCCGCTTTGGGCCGACCACGCAACCGAGTACACGGCGTGTCGGTGGACCGGTGGGAGAATCGCCTGGAGTTCCCAATGCATCTCGCTGCTGTGGTGTTTGATGGAGCTGGGAATGGCCGCCTCCTGGCTGCCTTCTGCTCCTTCGGTGGAGTTTGAGTCGCTGATCCACACACGCACCGACAAGTCGTCGGACGCAGATGCTAGTCTGATCTTGTCTGAGGCGGGGGTCTTCGGCGTTTCGAACGCAGAGCACCACACCGTGCCCTCGTGGCCGTTCAAAACTCCCACACACGACCACTCGTCGTCGTCTTCGTCCTGCTTGTACAAACGGATCGTGTCGTCATAGGACGAGCTGGCGAGCAAGTTAAGAACCGGATGCCACACAATGTGCTTGATGTCGTGCTCGTGGTCGCTGAGCACAGAAATGCACTCAAACTCCTCCAATGTCTCGGCGTCCGTTTCCCAGATCCAAATGGTCTTGTCTCTGGAGCACGACGCCAAGTAGTTGCCGCCGCGGTTCCATGCCACCGCCTTGACCTCGTTTTCGTGGCCCTCGATCAACGCCATCAAGTTCCATTCATTGTTGGGGCTGGTAATCAACTCTGCCTCTCTATGCTTTCTCGCCTTTTGCGCCTCCTCGGTTTCGAGGTAGTCCGGTTCTTCGTCCAACAACTCCTCTGGTTCGTCAACGCCCCATACAGATATGGTGGAGTCAAACGAACCGCTAGCCAAAGCCGGCAAATCGACAAAATTGCTTTCGCTTGTATTCAAAGGCGGTTTGAACGCCACTGTGCGTACCGACCGTTTGTGGGTCTCCTCTAACGTGGAAATAAGCGGGAAGCCCTGTTCTTTGGAAAGCTTGAAGATCTTGCTGGTTTTGTCGGTAGATGCAGTAGCCAATAACGGCAACGTTTGGTGTGAGCAGACACTCCACGCCTTATCCGTATGGGCGGGGATGGATTTCAATAGCTTCGCCATGGTCTAAAGGTGGGGGTATTGGGGCTATCAATTAATCGGCGATTATCGCAGTGTGGCGGATGGCATATACTAATCGCACATCTCGACCTGCAACTACCACTACTACTACTGCTACTACTACTACGGCAATTTGTTAATGGCATCAACGGCCACTCAATGTTTATTGGAAAATACTAGTAATCACTTTCTATCAATCCTAATTTTTTGCTGAAGTGCACCAAAATTCTTTGTGCATCTCTATTTTCGGCGCACGAGAGAATGATCTCCTTCAATAGTTCTCGCTTGTTGTAGCCACATATCTCCGTATCCTTGTCGGCGGCGATAAGTTGCTCACATATCTCAAATAGCTTGGCCTTGAGCCCTAGCTCCGAAATACGTTTGACGTAGATAATCAAAAAGTCATGGAAGTCAGATTCCTCACCCAAAATTTCACAGCACAAGATTCGGTTTTCCAAATGCGATAATGACACAGTGTTCTCCAAATTCTCGAACCCTTCTTTCATGACCATGTTCTTCGAAATTTTGTTGAAGTACTTTCCTCTTCCTACCCGACTCTTTCGAAGGATCTCCTCGTTTGTCTTGTGCTCCAATAACCCCACAATCGACGATTTGGCTTCTCTCCCCAATAACTGGGAGCTCTGTGGCTCACCTGAGGTCTTATCGTCGGCAATAGAGTCCCAATAATGGGACCCAAAGGCCCACCACGCTTCAGACACAGTGTTCCATACCCCCATGTCTATGTTGTATAGGTAACCTGAACCATTTGAAAGGGTAACAAGAGGAATTCCCCGTGAAGTGATAGAACACATAGTTATGTTGTCCGTCTTACTGAGAGTGTCCTCCTCAAACTTATTATTGAGGTCCAAAAGGTTCGCAAGGGACAGAGGGGAGCTCATATGTAATTTTTTGAGTTCCACATCCCACACAAATACTTCAGCAGTAACGGTAACGGCCATTAAGTAGTTTTCATGACTCTCCAAAAACGATATAGGCGATCCCATTATCATCGGTGGGAGAATTCTCTTACCGGAAATGTGCGAATACGTCAATATTTGGCCACCAGCGGTGCAGATAGCCCAGAAATTCTTCCCTTCTGTAGCCAACTGAATGTATTGCGGAACAAAATCTGTCCAGATTTGCAGTTCCTTCTTGAAGCACGTCACCCGTGAAGGCGCTGTTTCGTTGCCCAGGCCATTTTTGATATCAAGATATGTGTCAGAAGAACCACGAGTAGCCACTCCGAAAGTCATCCGTACTTTGGGGGCCGATAACCTGACCTTAGCAAATGTGGTGGTAGGGTTAAGAACGACTGAGCCCACGAATTTTATCGGAACCAAATCTCTTTTAAACTTTTTAGTCGATCCCCCGTCGTCCTGTTGTTTATTTTTCTTGTTTTCCTTCTGAACTTCTTCTGTCACGGAGTACGATGGCTTGTCAAATTCCATCAAAGTTTTGCTTCTCTTTGAGCCGATATCTGTCTCTATTCTGCTGGCTAGCGTTGTTTCTCTTTGTTGAGCAGAATTGTTTGAGCCCAGCCCATTACTTATAAGAACAGGCTGAATTCGCTTTTTACCGTTCTTGGTAGTAACTTTCTGCACTGGGGGGGTATTTACCTTCGACGCTATGGTGGAGGATTTTGTCCTTGTCATGGCCTCGGAAGAAGTTTCCCTTCCTTTCATTACGGAATGCAAAATGTCACTAGAATCACCGTCTTCGTTGGAGGTTGGAAGTAGCACTGTTGGCAAAATTTCCCCATTCAGTTTCTTTTCATTTTTTACTGGCTCTTCTTCATCCTTCTCACTTTGAACCACAGGGTCGTTTTTGGTGATGATTTTCTTTTCTTGAAATGCTTCCTTTATTTTTGTCGCATCTGTTTGACTGATGACATCCAACAGCAGCTTTGTTTTTCTGGCATTTCCAGCATCTGGTTCAGTTTTGAAAGAAAAGGGCTTGGTAAATTTTTCCTGCGATTCTTTTAGCTTGTTCAAAAGGTTGGGGGAGATTGAACTTCCTAGCTCGCCTGCTTCAAATCTTACAACACCAAGACTACCGTCCAAAGTGACGAATAGAAGCGTTTCACCAGTTGAATCCCATACTAAATCTGAAATGGGCTTTTCTGTAATATCACGTAATACAAATACCGGAGATTCCTTTGAGGTATTCCACAATACTAACGTGCGATCCAAGCCTGCTGATGCAACCATGTGGTAGATACTATGCTTGCTTGGATCAAACTCCACCTCTCCTGGTTCACTCTGAAAGATATGTGGGGCAAATTGTACCACATCACACTCCATATCATGACCCACGAGACTGGTCTTATTTTCCCAGCCTTTTGATTTGGAAAGTAACGAAATCAATGCAGTTTGCTGCTTAGTCGCATTTGGAACCGCAAAAAATTCTCCGTCGCTTGACCAAGAAATTCTTCGGTGGTGAAGCCCATGGATGACAGTAGTGTTGTTGTTCATCAATTTGGATATCTTTATGAGAACTTTAAATTGGTACTCATCATCTCGGTAATGATACTGGTAGATGTGGACCAAGGTATCATCACCTATAGTTACCAAGTAGTTATTAGAGGGATCAAACGCAATGCTTCTTTGAATGGACATTTCCTCATCCTTCGCATCATTCATGAGTGGTTGGTAGGTTTTCTGGACAGTGTCAAAGATGTGAACTTTGCAATCACTTGTACTCCACGCAAAAATTCTACCGTCACTTGACCAAGCCCCATCAATCATCGGCTTCGCGTCATTTTCTATCAACGGCCACGGATACACAAGTTCAGAAGTGCCATCTGTAGTATTGGTAAGATAGACAAAGCCTGTTTGATCGCCCGAAACAAGGATGTTTTCTTCTTTAGGTGACCACCTCGCCGCCGTAACGTTAGTCTTGTGGATGTCGATAGTCTTTTCAGGCGAAAGATGCAAGGAGTGACCATGTTTGGCAACGTCGGCGTGGATGACATTCTGAAGCTTCCAGATGGCGATGGAGTTATCTTTTCCACCGGTAGCTATAAGATCATTCGATGAATTGATATCTATTGTGGAAATTTCTCCATCGTGAAGCTTTTGAGGGAGAACCTCGAATTTCATACTTTGGGAGTAGTCTTGTTTCGCCAGAACCTCAATCAATACTGCACTGCACTCAAGCCTGATGTAGTTCGATTCGGGTAAATAGGTGGAATAGAAGTCGAAAAGGGATTTAAAGAGAGTTAAAGGGTGTAAATCGATGGTTTGTTATTCTTTTTACATTATGAACGCTTTTGCTGTTCAAAATAAGATTATTTCATTTTTTTATCGTAATAGACTATTATTGAATTACCAGCATTGTATGTTTCGCATTCCACTTTTGCTAAACGCTGTCTGAATTACCCATAACCACAAATTGTTGGATAAAACTGAAGCAACAAATCCCCCACAAATATCATAAGGGGAAAAGCTGCAAACAGAAATAAACACCCAGCATTTTTCAAGAGTAAGACTCAAGCGTAATTACACATATACCTCAGTGTATCCAGTGACACATTCATGGGATTCCTCCATACAAGGGGAAGAGCCGAGCCAAAATTAAAAAAGCTGTACACTCACCCTTATCAACTACAACCAATCTAAAACACCTAATTCACTATGGCAGGTGCACGTCACGACGACGTAAACGAACAGTTTACTGATACAAGCTCCGATTTCTCTGAATACTGGATTGATTTATTCCTAGGAATTAAAGGAAACGAGTACTTCTGCGACATAGATGATGACTACATTAGAGACCGGTTCAACTTGACCGGCTTGAACCAGGAAGTGAGCAAAATGGCCACTTTGGTCGATATCATCACCGACATGGTCGATATTGAATTACAAGCTGAAGAGCACAGGGATGCATTAGAGCACAATGCGCGTATCTTGTATGGGTTGATTCACGCGAGATACATCTTGACCCACAAGGGGTTGAACAAGATGTTTGAGAAGTACAAGAATGGTGATTTCGGATATTGTCCAAGAGTCCACTGTCAGTTACATCCATTGTTGCCCGTGGGATTGAGCGATCAACCCCGTATCAACTCCGTTAAGCTATATTGCGCGAAGTGCGAGGACTTGTACAACCCCAAGTCGGGTAGACATGCTGTTGTTGACGGAGCATACTTTGGAACTTCATTCCCAGCCATGTTTTTCCAGAACTTTCCCCAAGCCATCCCAGTTCATAGCAAGGAGACATATGTTCCAAGGGTTTTCGGATTCAAGATCCACGAATATTCCAAGTTGGAGAGATGGCGGTCTTTGCAAAGAAATAAGCTTGAGAAAAGGCTCACAAACCATGGCATTAACATCAATAATACGAACGGTGGCTTTATAATCGAAGGATCGAAGGAAACTTGAGTGGAGGGAGCCACGTTACTGAAAGGGGAACTTTGGTATTAGTGTCGAATGTATGATAGAAGCACGAGCGGTCGTAAAATAAATATCATCTCGGTTGAATCTCTCGAGACAAATCTGTAGCCGGCGTAACTTAATTAGGCGTGCGCTTTTCGGAGCCTACACATACCAGTACTAATCGCGAGACAAATGTACCGAAACTTACAAGAAAACATGCTCCAAACGGCAAAAGCTTTCCGGGCGTTGCGGTATGCGAGCACTGTGGCCACAGTTGACAAGCTCCCTAATTTCGAAAAGGGGGCGAGAATTTTTTCGTTGATCCAGCCAACGGGCAGAATACACATCGGAAACTACTTGGGTGCGGTGAGAAACTGGAAAGAGATTGCCGATAAGTCTCCAGACGGTGTCCAGTGCATCTTTGGTACCGCAGACCTACACTCGCTTACACAAACTCTAAAGGCCAAAGAGCTTTCGGAAAACCGCCTCAATACCATTGCCAGTCTAATAAGTGCGGGTGTTGACCCGGAGAAGTGCATTCTCTTCCACCAGTCCAGTGTCAGCGAGCATGCCGAGTTGTACTGGATACTCACTTGCTTGACAAGCATGGGTAGTTTGAATCGAATGACTCAGTGGAAGCTGAAGGCGCATCTCGAGGAACAACTGGACATATACAGTGAGCTGGTTATGGGGAAGACCAAGGCGGGCATTTTGTTGTACCCTGTCCTTCAAGCAGCAGATGTATTGCTCTACAACTCAACACATGTCCCCGTTGGAGATGACCAAAGTCAGCATTTGGAATTGTGCCGAGGCGTGGCTTCGACATTCAACCACACATACGGCGATTTTTTCACCTTGCCCAAGACTATCTTGACGCCCACAAAGAAGATCCTTTCTTTGAGAAATCCGGAAAAGAAGATGTCCAAATCCGACAAGGATCTCAATTCTGCCATTTACATGACCGATGATGCCGATACGATTGCACGGAAAATGCGCAAAGCCGTGACCGACTCAATCCAAGGGCCAGTCACGTTCGACCCGGTCAATCGGAGCGGAGTATCGAATCTCGTCAACATTGTTGCCGGAATTCAGGGAAAATCTATCCAGGAGACAGTCGCAGACATGCAATGGATCACCAACCACAAGCAATTGAAAGATCATGTTACTGAAGTGATTGTGGAGGAGTTCAAGGACAAGAGAACGTATTACGAAAGATTGATGAGCGACAAGGCGCACTTGAGTCAGATCTGTGAAAAGGGCACAGTTGCAGCCAGAGAGATTGCTCTGAAGAACCTCACCCAGGTTAAGAAGCTCACTGGGTTGTTGTAATGTACATAGAGCGTATAGCTGAATAAAACACTTGAATAATACATATGCCCGTATATATTGACATCAGTTACATAGTTGAACGAGCACGTTTGATCTAGCGCAATCAACCAGCCACAATTGGCTTCATGGACTGCTTATTGGTTGTTCCGTTATCTAAAAAGTGGTTGCCCCGTACGCTTCACAGGACTGCCTGTTCGTGTACACCTTGCAGCAGAGAATACGCGCTGAAATGCGCAAGGCTTCTCTTACTGCAGGCAACACCAGTGTATCTGGTTGGCAGTGTCGCTACAAAAGAAAAGGGACGACCGTTCCATATCCAAATGAAGATATACTGGCATACGTCCCACAATAAGCGTCCAATTAAAAAAATAAAAACACCAAAAGACCGGCCAGTGTTGCAACAGCAAGCCGTGTTCTAAGTTGCAGTGTGGATCGCGTGCCAGATCGCGATCGCGACCGCGACGCGTTATTTATGTGACTGGCTAATTAAATGTCGTGCCTCATGTAGACTCAGCTACGTTCCGTTCCAAGACCTGCGTAGTGGCCAGACATTCAATTAGCGGTTCGACTGCCTTAGTATTGTTCTCTTCATTTTTCTACTACCTAGTGAGAATCGCTGTGTTTATTTTTTTTTTCCTTTACTCGCCACACACTTTTCTTCTTAAGCTTACCAACCGCAGCTCCCCCACCATCTGCTTCCATCCAATTTTTTTTTAGGTTTACCACAGCCTATTGACTTATTCCCTTTGCATCTACCATTACCATGAGTTCTGACGACCAGGTTTACAGACGAATGCAGGTCAAGGTGTTGTATTCCTTCGACAATAGCCAGACCGTGTTTCTTTCACGGTCCAAAACCCAATATTCGGTCAAAGTGGCGCAAATACCTATGCCCGTATCTGACAACGAGAACGAATTTCTCACTCTAGGCGCTTTTGACTTGAAGAACTGTGTCACACAAATTCTCAAGAGTTCGCCAGAGAACTTCAAGCTCGATACGGAAGACTACGCCGTGTACTACAAAGATATCACTGAACAGCCAGACGAGCCATTCGTTGCCAATGGCGAATTATCTTCTTTAGTCTCATCCATTAAACAACATTTAATCCCGGGCCGGGTGTGCCAGAATCTATCAGCATCGTTTTTGTTTGGTGACAAGGCGAACGCGTCCTCTCTTACACTTGAAATCAGACTTAAGCTTCATGTGATCGACAAGAACAAGGATGAATCCCGAGGCAAGGATTCGGAGGTGGAACGTGCCACTGCAACCAACTCGGTGGTGCAAAATCGCAAGAGAAAACAGCCACCATCGTCATACTCTTCGTCGTCCGCGGCGATGAAGGCTACCCGAACCAAATCCCTCCCGATTTTCTACCACCCACCCAACCAACAGATCTCCAATATTATCAACGCAGATAAATTGAATACCGCTCCAAAATATGATAGCAAAAGCATCCTGGAGCGGTTCAACCTGGCTCCATTTTTGCTGGCAAAAATCATTGACAAGCCTTCGCGCAAGAGAAGACGGTCCAACGCTCCGTTGACCCCAACTGTGCAAACCCCAATCGACGGCTCCTATCCTCAACGGGCGATGCGGACTCGTTCCATGATGTCGCAATTACCCCCAATGTCGTCATCCCCAATCAATGAAGATGCATCGTCGGATGACATTGACTATCTTGATCATACCCGTGCCATTGAGGAGGAAGATGAAGAAGAGGAAGATGAAGTTGACGAGGATATTGATATGGAATACCGTGTCAATGGAAATTCGTCGTCTCCATACATGTCTATGCAATCATACAAGCAACTTCAATCGACTGCAATCTCAAAAAGCGACACAACTTCAACCACCATCATCCCTACTGATAGCAATAGTTTCCAGGCGCTTCCTGACCTAGAGGACTTGGACAGCAAGAAGATACACACGATTCCCAACACGAAACTCCCGGATAACCATGATCTCACTTGCATCAACAAGAACTGTTTTGCCAATGATTCTGTCACATGGAGATACTTCGAGACCAAGTTCAACTCCAACTATCTCAACATTCAACGGTCGAAGGTGTTTGACAAGAAAATGTACGATGGCATGTTTGGTCCTTTATGCAATGCCTGCTACTTGTTCTTGAGAAACAAGGGCTTTATGCGGCCCGAGGCCGTGGTGAAGAAGTACTTGCAGCAACAAAAGTACAAGCGGGAGCTCAAAATGAAGGAAGATTCCGTTTCCACCTCCATGCATCAAGTGTCATCCCCTGCTCTTCCTCAATCCTACAAATTTGCTACTCCTACACATGCACCATCAACTATTAATGAAGTGATTAAGAACCAGGAAAGATCTGCGCAACAAATGAGAGCTGGCTCAAACCAAACACCCACAGGTGACGACTTCCAAGATCTTAATGATTTCATGAACCAGCTCAATACATTTGGTGGTCCCTTGACGGACATTGACTTACCCCATGAGGCTAATGCACCCCGCCAAGAGTCCCCACCAATGATGGCCACCAAATCTAATACAAGAGTAATCAGCTTGTACCAGGACGAGGAGGATAAGGAGAACTGCCCGCCCAGTGGCAAGCATAACCTCACGGATTTTGAGCAGATGGTCATGAAATCTTTCAGTCTGCGCTCAAGTCCAGATCAGAGCGAGTGGTCTCATTTCTTCAACGAGCCCACACCGAAAGATAACTGCGTTACACCTGGTGCTAACAAGACCCCACTCAACGAAGAGGATGTTCCGTCCTCCAAGACTTTTAAATCTCCGCCGGCAAAGTTGAATAACAAGAACGCAACAGTGGTGAACATGCCTTCATCGCCGCTTCTCGGCACATTTGATATCAAGAAAACGACGAAAGGGCAACTAGAAGGATCGTCTCCCGATGAAAAGGCAACAAGAAATGACACCACCATGTCTTATGTCAACGGAAGAAAGTCGAGCCCCCACAGCGAAATTTTTCCTGACGACCTCAAAATTTAGCATTAGTCGAAGTATGAATATATACTATGACATTCTTTTCTCGCAGCGTAGCAAATAGCCGTGTAGATCGATATTGAAATTGGAGACTTAAGGCTGCTGTTTCGGTACATTTTTCAAATAAGAAGAATAGTAGCAGCTGTGCTTGTAACAAACATATTACGCTGTCTATTAATATTAAATGTAACAGTGTTCTGGTACGTACAGAAATATTATGAATTCATAATTGCCTGGTTAGCTCAATCGGTAGAGCATTTGACTCTTAATCTTCATAAGGTCAATCAAAAGGTTGCGGGTTCGATCCCCGCATCGGGCTTAATTTTTTCTTCCCCCACGAAATCATCTCGTTCACGAACATTTCAATATCTTCTTTTTTTTTAAATTGTCGATATCTTAAGCTTTCCGTTAAGGCCATTCTCGCAGATTATTTCTTGTGGTTGGGCGCTGAGTGCATATATCTACGTTATCTCCAGCGCGATAAGGTCCAGCGATCATTTACTAACACCAAATATAACCATGTCATCCAACCAATTGCCCCCCACCGAGTATATCAGTCTTTTGAACGAGGCTGTGTCATCCATTAAAGAAAAGCTCAAACCATCAGCCGGAACTGATATCGAAAACCCGCGCGTGCTCATCATTTGTGGATCTGGTCTTGGTGGGATCGCGAGCGTGTTACACAAGGAACCAAGATTAGAGCTCCCATACGGGTCCATTCCTGGATTCAAAACCTCCACTGTTCCAGGACATGAAGGGAAGCTCATTTTCGGATTAATCGGAGAGAAGAAGGTGCCAGTTGTTTGCATGGTGGGCAGATTGCATTTCTATGAAGGGTACAACTTCCAGCAAACGACCTTCCCTGTGAGAGTGAGTAACTTGTTGGGAGTGAAAACCGTGGTGGTGACAAATGCTGCTGGAGGTGTTCGTGAAGGATTCAAGCCGGGAGATCTCATGATCATCAACGACCACATCAATTTTCCTGGTCTTGCTGGGTACCACCCATTGAGAGGACCAAACTTGGAGGAGTTTGGCCCCAGATTCCAGCCGTTATCCGACGCATACAGCCATGACTTGAGAAAGTTGTTCTTCGACAAGGCCCAGGCGTTGGGTGTGACTCGCAACATCCACGAGGGCACCTACTTTTTCGCTGCGGGCCCGACGTTTGAGTCGAGGGCGGAAGTGAGGATGATCCGGGCGATGGGCGGCGACACTGTGGGTATGTCGACTGTGCCGGAAGTCATTGTGGCCCGACACTGTGGCATGGAGGTTTTGGCGTTGTCGTTGATCACCAACGAGGGCGTGGGCGAAGCTCCAGCCAGCGCGTTCGAAAAAGAGCCCAAGGCGTTGGACGAGGGCATGGCGTCGCACGCCGAGGTGTTAGAGAGCGCCAACGAGGCGTCGCAAGATGTGCAGCGCATCATCGAGGCCACCATTGGCGAGTTGTGAACCAGCCACGGGATAAATGTTGCATTGTAGGTAAATTTCCGTATATACGTTCGCTCGGTGCACCACCACTGTGTAGGTCGCGTCTACTGCTCCACCTCACCGGCAGACTCCCACTTGCCTTGCAAGTTTTCCTTCCACAAAGTGACCTTGTTGTCGCCGCCCGACACAGCCAAGATGTTGCCCGACAATGACCACGATACTCTCCAACACACGTCGGGGAACTTCTCCTCGGTCAACTGCTGCTTCTGCCACTTGCCGTCGTTGTCCTGCGACCAGATGAGCACGGTGCGGTCCTGCGACGCCGACGCAATGTACGACCGCACCAACACCGAGGGCGACCAGCTCACATCCCGCACCCAGTCACTGTGGCCCTTCAACTCGTGCTCCAACTCGTAGCTGTCGGACTCTTCGCGGTACACCCAGATGCGGACCAACTCGTCGGAGCCACCCGTGACAAATCTGCGCTGCAGAGGCGAGCCGTCCTTGGTGCTGCTGACGGGCGCCCACGACCCCGAGGTCACACCGATGGCGTGGGCGTTGAACGCCTTGTGCGACGTGGTGCCGTCCTCGTTGAACTCCACCACCGACGCCTTGCCGTCGGACGAGGTGCACAACAAGAGCGCACCAAGCTCGTGCGGCGCCCACGTCACCGAGTTGACGCTGGCCTGGTGTATGGCGTGTTCGGCAATAATGCTCCACTGTTGGGTTTCCGGCACCTCTTTCCAGATGATGGCCTTACCATCGTAGGAGCAGGACGCCAAAATGGACCCGAATTTGGGGTGGGCCCACGCCACCTGCCACACAGGGCCGTGGTGTCCCACCAATGTTTCCACCAATCTGTAGTTGTCGGTTCCGTCCACCTCAAAGATCTTGATGGTTTTGTCGGAGGAGGAAGTGGCCAATCTTTTGCCATAGTAATCTAGCACTGCGTCGTGGATCAAGTCCTCGTGGGCGTCAGTGATGGTAACCATGGTTGCAACGGTGGGTCTGCTGGTGTAGTGATTGGGGTAGAGCCAACAATCTCACCGACGTGTCGAGAGAGACGAAAACCCGTACATCCTACACTGCCTGCCTTTCTCCGGCGACTGGGTCCGGCAGTGTACAGCGCCCGATGGAGCAAAAAAAAAAAGGTATTAATGACAACGTAGAGTTGGCCCATTGCGACCGCAGGTTATGTCTGGTTATGCCTGGGTAGGTCTTTTTTGCGGCTTGGACCATGGCTCTTGCACTGTCCCTGCATTCGTTTCAAGACCTCCAACTGCACCCCAGCCATGATCGCGGTGTTGTGCGCACTACTGCCAGGTGCTATTCACCTAGTACCTACTAGCCATCAAACATGGATCAGCAGGAAAAGTCCCGTTCGTTGAACGTGCTACTAAATCTCCTCAGCTCACATATAGCCGAGGGCTCCTCCCATACTGAAGCGGTTTCGCAGTTGACCAGAGCGTTGGTTTCTCCGACCGAGTACGCAAAGCTCGAAAAGCAGAACCCCGTCTCGGTGTGCCCCGATTTCACGGAGCAGGATCTCATTGTGGAATTGGAACGGCTGCGTTTACTAGTGGAGGCGGAAATTCAATGGCAGGACTTTGCTACCGGCCAACTTCAGGAGTTGATCTCGGACAGCGATGAACTAGTGCGCAATGTATCAGCCCATTACGCGGAGGCCGAACGGATTCGCCAGGAGGAAGAGGAAGAAATGAAACACCGCATGGCAAATTATACCAATGTCATCATTGAAGACAAAATCTTTCAGTTGGAATCGAACATCGACAAGCTTACTGGAAGCCTCGCGGCCGCGAGTAGCGATACATATCGACTCCTTGAAAACCTCTATTATGACGAAAAGAAACTACTTGATAACAAATACAAAACGGAGTTGTTAACTTTGGTGGATTCGCTCAATCAATCATTCAATGCCCAGGTCCACAAAGACACCAGCTAACCCGTTTTCTGCATTCCCTCCTTTCCCCCATCTTGCGAGTTCAACGTATCCACCGATACACTGGGCGATTTCATAGCCATCGAATCTCTTCTCACAAATGTGTATGCGCCATCAATGTATCTCCTGCTTGGATCAACCATGCTATACGAGCGCCGGATACGGTCAAGATTCATCTTTGACCGATCAAAATTAAGGAACTGCAAAAAGAAAACCATCAACTCATATGCGAAAATCACAATCAGACGGAGTCCCCAGTACGATTTATCAGCGTCTTTTTCATCACATATATTGTTTTCCCGACCACCGAGCTCCAAAATAATTTTACGCCGTTCGTCTTGATCCTTGAAAACATCTCTAAACTTGTTCGAGTTGACCAAGCTGTCAACAATGTCATCTAGCTTTTGAAAACACGACTCTTGTAACTTGTAACTGAAATTGTTCGCATTCTCTTCCAACTCATTGATTTTTTTCAACAAGTCTCGAGACCTGAAAGTCATCCGATCAATATTATCCGTAAGATCCTTGATCCGATTGGCCAAGACAGACGAGTACTCGGAATTGATGAATAGCTGCTTGTTTACCATTCTGCTATGGATGCTGTGAAGTTTAACCAACTCAATATTAATCCGTTTGTATTCCCTGGATATCGCATCTGTCTGGTCTGCCTCAATATTCTTCCGCAACCGTTCGAGTTTAATCATGTTCAACACATTATTGACATAGCTTATCTTCAACTTCTCTTTATTTGCAAGATCGTGACTTCCGTAAAACAAATCGTCAATAGTGGAGAAGCTCGCACACTTGCGAAGAACATGGCCTTCGAATGGCTTATGTTCGGGCTCAACTGCTTCCACGGTATGGATATTGAGCTCAGCACCATTGTATAAAGTGGGGTAAGAACTCCGTCTATTCAACAAATGCGGAAGATCTTGCGCCTGCTTAATTTTCTTGCACGATGATTTTCTTTGCAAGTCCGTGCATGGTATTTTTTCGTCGCCACCGGCTTGCTTCTGCATCAAACAATCCAATTGTTCACTACTAGAAGTTAATTTTTTATCATAGCCATGTGTGTTGGAATCCGCCATATCAAGTTCTCGAATAGGGTTAGGTCTCCGGCCCTGTAACGCAAACTTCATGCGACCAAGACGACCGGAAGTCTTTTCTGAGTTCTGTGACGTCAATGACTCTCGATTCATCATAATACCATCTCTAAGACAAATAAACTGGTATTTTGAATCCTCGCCATATGAATTGACAGAACTAGAAGGATCATGGGAGCCATTCCGTCTATGGAGGTAAGGATGATGATGACTGTGAAGTTGATGCAGATGAGACACAGACAACCTATCATCCAGATTCAGGGTGGGGACTTCGGAAGATTTCCCCAATCCTAGCCAAAGTCTTATCAAAGTTTTCCCAACTAAACATCTTTTTACAAAGACATCCAAATCGGTAGTTTCAACGTCGTTTGGCGTTACCAGGTCGGATAGTTTGGAGGCAATCTTGCTCCTCAATTTGGCCCCCGTCTTATTCGAAGGTTCTGGATAAAAGCCCTCGTGATCTTCCCGAACAATAATGTGGTCTTGCACGGTGTTCTTCACTGCATTTGTGAGTTTCTTCAACTCTTTTGAATAGTATAGTTTGTTTCTTCTATAGGCAGATGCGGTCTGGTTGGAAATGGACCGCGATGGGTACAGCGATGACGGAGACAGTCTGTTAGATGCAAAGTGAGACGAAAGGTCTGTATGGGACCCTTCCTGTAATGACAACTCGGTACCAAATGCACCATAATGTTGCTTGGTAGCAGAAGGTAGTTTCTGATTCGTGTAGTAGAACAAACGCAGAAGAGTGATTAGATTGAGTTTCCTTTTCTTTTCTAGCTTAACCTGTTTCTGAAACTGTCCGATGGATATCATGAAGTTCTCGAAATCATACGGATCTTTCGGAGCATCACAGCCACCAAAAAGTTGGAGTCTCATCTTCACACTAATGGTCAAGCTGATAATGGATGCCACTGTTTTTGACGGGAGAATACCGGTTCGGGGATTTGGTTTAACGTTAAAGTGGGGCAAGCCGATCAAGTTCCACCAATTATTAATGGCATCCTCAGTCTTTTGGCAAAGAAGGCCATCGCAATATCTCGCGTCCAAAAGATCAAAGTAAAACAAACTGGTCTGGATCAAGTTGACAAGTTCTCTCACCGCAAACCGGATGGGTACCAGTTCGTTGTACACACGGTACATTTGGCGAAACTTGTCTTCCGACGCAGCAGAAACCCTCTCTGTCAAGAGAGATAAGGTGCGTCCAGCGCAGTTGAGTTTTTTGAGGTTTGAGTTGATGACGAAGGTGGCCTTGACTGCCCGTGCATCGCCACCCGGGATAGGCACCAAGTTGACGGTTGACGGTAGAGCCGCGATATTCGTGACCAAGAGGTATTCCACCAACTCTGTAGCGGCAAATAACAGAGCATTGGACGACTCGGGAGCACTCATGCGCTTATACGAGGCATGGTTCAGAATCGTCTCGTTCAAGTACTCCTGGAAACGTGCCGGATAGAGCTTGGTAGGCATCTTCTTGATCGTGAACCGAATCACCTTGACCTTGGACTCGTAGTTTCCGGTAAACACGGAAACCACAGTGCCAATGCGGCGGTGGCGGACCCACAGGTCCACCAAGTAGATCTCAAACCCCAACGCATCCGATTCTTCCACCACATGGAATTCGCCGGTCGCAGCAAACTCCTTTTGGAAATACTCCACCGCGCCAAAGTCGGGCAAAATGTATGTGACGAGTTCGGTCTCGGCCTGGGGATTGCGGCCTGAAACCACCAGCATAGACGAGGTGCTTCGGGTTCGTGATCTTCGGACTTCGCCCACGCCACCTTTGGGATGGGTGTAGGTGGGCAGTCGGAGCAGAAGCTCCGAACTATGTAGCCCCGCACTCGAAACGTACATCCAAACGGCAAATTCTCGGGGCAGGCCTATGAAAAACTGGAGTTGAAATGCCGTTGCAGTGGCAGATAGCAAAAGATGGGAAGATGACAATGGGTCTGTCTGCAGGGAGATACACCAGGCGAGATAATGACAGGCGTGGCGCGGGGAAAATCTACAATGGAATCGAGCCACATTGAGGCGATGTAAATGACAAGGGCCGGGACAAACATTGTGGGAAATTCAATCGTCAAGACAAAGCACACTCGATTAGAATTCTACGCATACTTGAGGATACATGTAGATACGTGTAGATATGTGTAGATATGTGTAGATACTTGTAGATATATGTAGATACGTGTAACGTGTAGATAGTACATCGCAGCTCCGCTGCTGGGAATTACGGTATGTCACCGGCAAGGGAAACAGAATAAAACAGAAAAAAAAAACAGAAAATCCTCACATCAACACACAGCACCGGCTCCCCTTGCCGGCACCGTCGGACTTGTGCGACTGTCTTTTTCTCTGCACCGACCCATTGTCGGACTCGGCCGAGGCATCTCCATCGTTAGCGGCAGTGGTATCGATCTGCGCAGCCAGCTGCTTTAGTAGTTCCTTCTGCTGCTTCTTCTCGGCACTGATATGCGCCTCCTTGCGCATGATCTGCCGCACCACATCGATAAACGCCTCGTCCACGTTGGTCTTGTACATGGCCGAGGTTTCGTAGAACGGCACAAGGCCCCACAGCTGGGACACCTTGATACCGTCTTCAATCGACAACACACGCTCGTCGTCCAAGTCACACTTGTTACCAATGAGCACCATCGGCACGTTGTCCGAGTCCTTGATGCGCAACACCTGCTCCCGCAACGCCAACATCTCTTTCAAAGAGTTCTCGTCGGTGACCGAGTACACCAAGAGGAAGCCTTTGCCCGACTTGATGTACAACTCCCTCATGGCGGTGAACTGGGCCACGCCCGCCGTGTCTAGAATCTCCAAATCGCACGCTCTTCCGTCCACCTCGATTTGTTTACGGTACGAATCCTCGATTGTGGGGTCGTAACTCTCCACATAGATGCCTTGGACAAACTGAACGGTCACCGATGACTTACCGACACCGCCGGCTCCCAAAACCACGATTTTGTAGTCTAGAGTGTCAGTAGGCGGGTAGCAAACAACAGAAACACCCACGCCACTCAGCCGGGTGGTGCTGGGGTGGCGGGGGAAAGTTTCCGATAAGAAACAAGTAACAACATACCTCTCATCAATCAAGAATGAAACAATTATTAACACGAGGGGGATTAACACGTTAAACGAATGTGGTTCCAGAGCTCTGTGATATTTTCTCTTTTGTTTTTCCACGCACCGTCTAAACTTCACGCGGCGGCCACGTACATGGTCCGATTGCGTGCCCTGACCCGGAATCAACCGCACAGAGATACCTCCCACTACCGCTAACACTGGGGAGAAATGCAGACGGTCGCCCGTCAAAAAAAAAAAAAACAAAACAAAACAAAAAACAAAAACAAAACAAACAAAACAAACAAAACAAACCCCATACCCAAAGAAACTTAAATCAATTTTATTTCGTCTTATATATTGTACAAACCCAATCGGAACCCAATCGTCGCGGTGTCGCACCCACATGCCAGACTCAGCATTGCGACATCGGCCGCCGCACCACTTCAACTTGCCTTAGCCCACTTACAATGGCATCACATTGGGAACCGGACCAAGTGGGGTAATGTGGTGCGGGTTGATGGCAATGTGCGACTTGGTGTAGTGCTTTTTGATGTGCTCAAAGTTGGTGGTGTCTTTAAACCCAGGAATGTTCCAGTACAAGTTTCTCATCCAGTCGTGGATGTAGGGGTAGTCGTGTCTGATCATCCTGATATTGGTTTTGAAGTCCTGGTGATACACCGGGTCGAAGCGGATGATGGTGGTGTACAACCGCACATCCGCTTCGGTCAAGTGGTCCCCAATCAAGTATCTGCCACCGGCAGCAGCGTTTTCCTTCAAGATATCCTCCACCTTGTCCAAGTACTTGAACACGCCAAGAACCTCCTTCTCGTACACCTCCTGGCTAGTGGCGAAGCCCGCCTTGTACACACCGTTGTTGATGTTATCATATACCCAACCGTTGATCTCGTCGACCTTGGCCTGCAACTCAGCGGGGTACAAGTCAATGGCGGCGTGCTCCTCGTCAATGAGGCTGTTGAACCCAGTGTTGAGCATTCTGATAATCTCACTGCTCTCGTTGTTGACAATGGTCTCCAACTTCTTGTCCCAGAGTACCGGCACAGTAAATCTGCCGTTGTACTCGGGGTTGGCCTTGAAGTACAACTTTCTGATGCGGTCAAGAGAGTACAAGTCGTCGGCGGTGCCCACATCGGCACCAGAGGCGAGCTCCTCCTCAGTGGGGAAACGCCATCCTTTATCGTCCATATGCCAGTGCACAACCGACACTGAGATAAGCAGCGACAACCCTTTGAATTGTCTGGTGATGAGTGTTCTGTGAGCCCAAGGACAGGCGTAAGACACATACAAGTGGTAGCGGCCGGCCTCAGGGGCAAAACGGGCACCCTTTTCAGTAGAAATGAAGTCTCTGAACTGAGAGGGGAGTCTCTTGTAGGCGCCGTCCTTACCGGCAAACTTAAGAATGTTGATTTTCTGGTTGTTAGTGTCAATTAAGCCGAATAAAACCCGCGGGAATACTTACTTCGGACATGATGTGGGGGAATTGGATGAATAAGATGGAGCAGAAACTGAGCGGTATGGGGCTTATTTGTAGTGGTCATGTACGGCGCCTACGCACCCAGAGTGCACACTGATGTTAGTAATATGACTAAGGGTTCGATTACTAAAGCCGGGGAATATTGCTGCAAGGCAGACAAACGTATGGAACGAGAAGCAGCCGTGCGACTAAACACAGAGTGACCTACACCCTTCCATTGCTTACAGTGCTGGAGGTTCAGGTTTTTGGTTCGAAGAAACCTTTTTTTTCGTGGGCTTAGTGTTGCGCTTTGGGTGCCCGACCTGCGGTGCCCGACCTGCGCGTGATTACGAAGAGTGCAGATGCGGGACCACATACCGTCATTATTTCCGACACGGCGATAAAAAAAAAAGAAAAAACCTGCCAAAGAATAATCGAGTCGGTTTTGATCTCTGTGAAATGACCCGGTGCATAGCGCCGTTGGGGGTGCACCTAGATCCACTCCCTCAAGCCATTGATCCAGTAGGCGGACTCCATATATGTCCTGCACCGCCGTAGTTCTTGCGCGCGGCTAGCCACTTCTCATCTTCCGAAGAGTCTTTCCAGACATAAAAACCGCTGGGCTCGAACCCAAGAAAAAATCGGAAACTCTTCCCGTGACAACATGTCAACGCCTCCCGCACTGTATTTACAGGTGGCTCACGCAAAGCTAGACAAAACCGACGAGCCGCCCAAGATATCTCCGCCGCCACTACCTATCCAGAATCTGATCAAGACTTTACCTCCACCATCTACCACTGCGACAGCAAACACCAACTCATATTATGGGCTGCTCGGGTCGACGTACTACCCATCGGCATTGAACACCTCTTTGCATCACACGACCCCCAAGCAGCAAATGGGTTCGTACGGGTACATTTCCCCCGACCCATTTGCGATGCCTCAGATCGGTCTGCTACCGCAGCAGGTACAAACACACAGCCTTGCGGACCAGCACTCGTTCCAAGACAAATACCAGGGAGCAGGGGCCAACCCCAAGCCAATCACTCTGACGGGGAACCACTCAGTGACCCGGACAGCGACTCTGAACCCCAACCTGACTGCGGTGGCCATTCCGCTGAGCCTGAGAACCAGTCCCAACAACCTAATCCTGTCCAAGAACCAAACCTCGGCCAGCCAAATCCCCGCCAACGCCCAGTTTCAAGCCCCGCGGACGTTCATTTCGTCGGCGCCCCATAACTACTCGCTGCATATCCCCTCGCATATCCCCCATTTACTGTATGACTCGCCCGCACCGCTCACGCCGTTGCTGCAACATCTCCCGCTGCAACATCTCCAGCTGCAACATCTCCCGCTGCAACATCTCCCGTTGCAACACCTCCCGCTGCAACACTCCCTCCAGAACCCGTTGTTACCCCATCATCTTCCGTTGTACCTGAGTGAAGCTTCCAAACCGGGTCTGTCATATATACGCAACTCTAAGCCACCACTTGGCCGTCCCGTAGACGACCAGTTCTTGTACTTCAAGGACCTGGCCATCTTCAAGGCCAAGCTCGACATCAAGGACAAGTTTCAGGACAAACTATTCATTCATGCGAAGCATTTTAAAGTGGCGAAGGACTACAAGGACAGTCCCGTCAGGCGAGGCGATCACCCGGCTGAGCAAGATGGCCCCGAGGAGAAGCCGTACACCTGCTCCTTTGGCGGGTGTAGCTGGGCGTTTGCCCGCCAGTCCGATTTGCATCGGCACGCCAAGTCCCACACCGAGCCCATGTTCCACTGCCCGTACTGGCGCACCGACCCGACATGCCATCGGAAAGGTGGCTCGTTCAGCCGGCTTGACATCTTGAAGCGTCATTTGCGCTTGATGCACTTTGTCAAGGACAAACAGCACATGTTTCCTGGAACCGACCCCGGCTGGTGCCGCGCGTGCCAGAAAATGTTTCCCACATCCAAGGAGTTCATCGAACATTGCGTGGCGTGTGCTAACAACATCTCGCCCGCCGAATGGCGCACCAGCAATGCATCCAAGAAGGAGGATGACGCGGCGGAAAAATGATAGAATACGCTCGTGTGCGTTCCATATGGCAATAATTTATGAAATAAAATCTAACTAATATACACGGCCACCGCCTCCAATCCCATGCCTTGGCCCGGGGCCCATTCCGCGTTCCCCGTTTATTCCTCACCCATCTCGTGGTCCTTGTCCGTAGTCTGGTTGTCAAAGAAATCCATGATGGCACAGTTGGGGTGGATGATGTAGACCGTGCGGCTCGCCTGTTGCGCCCGGTCGTACTCGTCTCCCGGCAAGATGTCGTCGTTGATGTTTTGCGTCACCGACATTAAGATTCTGTCCTTTTCTAGTCTTTTCAACACCTTGTACGCGAGCGCCCGCTCGGCGTGGTAGTCCTGCTCCGTCTGAAGCTCGTCTTCCTTCTGGTGCAAATACCACTCGACAATCTCATCCTTGGTCAAACCCTCTCCCCCAAGCGAGTCGTCATCCGATACCTTCTTCACAATAAGGTTCATCATCGCCACATACTTGTCGTAGCCAATGGTGGTCTTAGCGGCCCGTCTTGCTTGTGTTCTGTCGGCAAAGTCCGACGCACCGAACTCGGGCCCGGGCGCATCATCATTGCCGCCATTGTCGCCGCCATGGTGGTCTTCATCGTCATCGTGCATTCCGACGTCTTCGTTTTCATCGTCAATCTGCACGTCATCCATCTCCACTCTGATGATAGACAGACGCAACAAGTCGTACGCCTCCGACACAAACGTGGGCGTGATCTCCTCAGTACAGTTGGCACGGGCAATTGCTTCCGATAATCTGATCATCGACTCCAATTGTCTGACGGTGATTCTGTACGACGATCTGCCGAGTCCTTGCGCATCATCGCTTCTGAGCTCCTGGTATCTAGCAACCAAGAAGTCACGCGCATCCTTGGTCATCTTCGGCTTGAACGTTTTGGCGTACTTGATGTAGCGGGCCAACTGCTCCGCCGCATAAGGTGGGTCAATGGCCTCGTCCCGCAACATGTGCAAATCCACAATGTGAGATGCCAACTGGGTATCGATCTTTTCATTGCAGTCGTCCAACACAACGAAGAACAAATCGAATCTCGACATGATGGGCGCCGTCATGTTCAAGTTCGCACGCAACCCCATTTTCCGGTTGTATCTTCCGCCAATGGGGTTAGCGGCCGCCAAAATAGAGGTCCGGGCATTCAAGGTGGCGTGAATACCTGCCTTCGCAATAGAAATGGTCTGCTGTTCCATCGCCTCGTGGATAGCCACCTGGTCGGTGATGTCCATCTTATCAAACTCATCAATGGCACAGATACCATTGTCGGCCAACATAAGCGCACCCGCCTCGATCGTAAACTCGCCGGTTTCTTCATCTTTGACTACTGCCGCTGTCAAACCAGCAGCGGAAGAAGCCTTACCCGAGGTGTAAACCGCACGGGGAGAGAAGTTGCACACGTACTTCAAGAACTGCGACTTGGACGTGGAAGGATCACCCACCACGCAAATATTGATATCACCTCTCAAGTTGATACCATCCACCGTTTGCTTGTGAACGCCTCCCAACAATTGCAACAAAATACCCTTCTTGATGGTTTCATGACCAAACACCGCAGGCGAAACCGACCGCACGAGCTTGTCGTATACATGTTCGTCTTTGACCATTTCTTTCAATTGCGACACCTCGGAGTCGGACAAGGAGTTCAAGAACACCTCTTGATCGTTTGGACCCTGGAACTCTACCTCGCGCTCTCCGCTTTCCGCGCCACCAGAAGCCTTCAGCACAAGCGAGCTCACATGACACGCATAGAATGCAAGCTTGTACGTGAGGTCCCTCACACCCAACGCCTTCAAACCCGTGACACCGGAGTTCAAGCCTGACGCGGTACTGGCGTTTTCCTTGACGGATTGCGCCTTGATACCTGGTAAGCCCAACTGGGACACGTCGGGAATGACAATCTCTGTGCCCGTGAATTTGCATTTATCGCCAGGATTTGCTCTTTCAACGGCTTCACCGCGCAAAATAACATCCAATGTGCGGGGCATGGAACCCGTGGGAATTTCACTGGAGTTCTCTTGAATACGCACCTTTTGCCAGTCAATGAATTGAGATTTGGCCACATTCAACGTCCAGTACGACTGGTTCGGACAAGAAGGACACGCCGTTGGCTCGGTGTACTTGAAAACCTGCTCAATACCATCGACCACAGCGGAACACATATCGCACGTGAAGGAGCCCTTGTACAACTCGGGTCTGACCTCCGAGGTTCTGGTGACGGTTCCCGAAATGGCCATCAACGATCCAATTTTCTCCGTGCGGATGTCTCTGATTCTGTGAGTAACTGGTAAGTTGAAGAACGAGATTTGGATCACTCTCTCGTTTACGGTGGAACCGGTGGAGTTGGAGGAGGAGTTCTCGTCCACATGCGACTCCTTGCCGTCATCACCGTTGTTTCCCAACAAATTCATGTACAACAAAGAAGGAGCGTACTTTTTGAGAAGACGGTGCAACCCCTTCAAGAGGAACGGGTTGAATCTGTAGTACTGTTCCAAGATGGCCGTAGCCAACACACCGTTTTCTCTTCCAACCAAGTGTTGGTAGTCCACATACAAGGTGCTATACTCGAAAACACGCATACTTTCAATCTGGGCCAAGTAGATCTTGCCCAGCCATTCGTCATCGGCCGAGGATTCATCAACGAATTCCTCAATGAATTGTTCAAACGATTCGCGGACTTTTTCTCCGGTGACATCAACCACTTTTGGGACTTCCACTGCGCTTCTGATGGACGCGGGCATTCTCACGTCTCGTTCTCTGGACGCAGCTTGGCCTTGCAGAGCATCACTAAAGGTGATATTGACCGGGCCGCTCAGAGGCGAGTTGGCAGATCTTCCGAGGGATGAAGATATGCGAGAAGAATGGAGTAGCTTGGCGGCATCCGAAGGAATGCTTCGGGGCGACGACACGAAATTCGACATGGAATGGTGATGTGGTTGAGAAGGAAAAAGGATGGAAGACGAAAAAAGCCCGAGTAGTGCGGCAGGCGACGCGTTTAATTTAACGAATCGGGCAATAAAACCACGCGCGGGTGCAGGTTGGGAAATAGGTGTAGGGATTAAAAGTGGGTAAAGGAGGAATACCGGGTGAAACAATCGAGTTAAAGGAAGACGCAGAGATTGTGATTCGGATTGAGTTTCATGAATTTTCCAAATATACTGAGTTTGGACAGGGGGTGGCTTCGGAGTACTACCGCGCGGCCATGAGGCTCTATTGTAAGTGATTAATCGAGCAGTTGGAACAAAAAGAGACAAGAAAACGCATTACAGGATTACATCCGCAGTACGATACACATATGACAACTAACCAACAGTACATTAACAGTACAGTACATTCACAGCATGCCAAGTATATATAGCCTCAACTTCAGGTCTCGCCCGAACTATTCATCTACTGAGGGGCCTTGGTGGTTCTCAAGTATGGCTTCACAGTGGTAAAGTCACCGAACTTGGCCTTGGCGTCAGCATCAGAGACAGTAGGTGGAATGATCACATCTTGGCCCTGGGTCCAGTCAATAGGAGTAGCAACGCCCTTGGCATCGGTCAACTGCAACGCATCAATCACTCTCAACACCTCGGCAGAGTTTCTGCCAGTAGAAGCAGGGTAAGTCATGATCAATCTGACCTTCTTGGTGGGGTCGATCACGAACACAGATCTCACGGTGAAAACAACCTCGTTGGCCATCTTGTGGAAGTCATCTTCCGACACCATGTCGTACTTGAAGGCAATCTCCTTGCTTGGGTCAGCAATGATTGGGAAGCTGAAAGGACTGCCGCCAGTGACATCCTCAATGTCCTTGATCCACGCCTTGTGACTGTCAACACCCTCGGTGGACAAGCCAAAGAGAGCAACGTTACGCTTGTTGAACTCAGGCGCAAGTTGGGAAAACGCACCCAACTCAGTGGTGCAGACAGGGGTGAAATCCGCAGGGTGAGAGAAAAGAACAACCCACTTCTTGTTTTGTTCGATATACTCGTGGAAGTTGAACTTGCCCTGGGTGGTATCGGCGGTCCAGTCAGGTGCAACGGAACCGATTCTGATTCTTGGTTGTTCCTCGGCCTTGAAGGTGGAGTACAATTGCGATCTGGCAATTTGAATAGATGGTCTGGCCCATTGACGTGGAACAACAGCGATACGGGAAACTCTGGAAAACATTTTTGGCGGTTAGTACAATGGGATAGATCTCAACGGCAATAGAAAGTTCCGCCCCGGAGCGCTTGCCAAATCGCACGTGATCACAACCGGCACGCAGGCGTATGCATCTCGGCAGTTGCGAGTTCCGGTCTGGCAAAAAGTTACCCACGGCACCTTTCAATAACCCACCACAACCCAGTTGGTAGTATCGTCGATTCGTATAAATAAAACCCACACAGTCGCATAAACAGACATAAAACATTATATACATACAGGCGCCATTATTTTTCCGGAAGCATGTTGATATCGATCCAGCCGAGGAAATCGTCGTCCTGGTGCGAGTTGTTAAGCCATCCATGGGATTGCTGTTGGAAGAAGCTATCCATTTGGTTCATCATCCCTGCTCCTTCCGCCATCGTAGGGTTAAATGGGTACGTGTTACCTATTACAGCCATCCGGCCATCTTCTGAATTTGGCGGCTGATCGTACACCACAGGAACCACCTGAGGGGAAAAGTCACCAGCAGGAGACTCGAGCTTCACTGGAGCCATGCCTGGAGCGCCCATCTCGAGTTTCGACTCGGCCAACATACCTGGCTGGTCAAATTGCGTAACATTACCTGGCACGGCCTTGGAGTCGGAACACAGAACATCCTTTGTGCTTCCTGTGGCTTCCAACATCGATAACGGAATACCGTTGATCGCCAACGGCTTGTTTGTTCCATTGGCACTTTCAAGCTTCGCCTGATGCAAGGCATTGTCGGTAGGAACCAACGTGGTGATGGTCGTGCCATTGGGAGTGGTGGTGGTGATGGTCTTGAAGTCATCCTTGGTGATTTGATTGTAAAATGGGAGAGGCAAAAACCGCTTACCTAAAGCTCTTCCTCCACTCTCTTGTTCACCATTATTTTGGGGTGGCTCTTCCCCATCTTTGCAAGCAAGCCGTCTTCTCTTTGCTTCGTGAATGCACCACACAAGATCATAGAACAAGGAGGCGGTCAAATGCGACCGCATGCGGCTGATGATACTTCCTTCGCCATTGTTTTTAACATCCGCGGCGTTAAAGATTTGCGGGCTGGTGTAGAGAACAATATTCAAATTCTCCAACACCTTAGCTGTCCGAGATATATCGTTTTGCAAATCCTTCCATGATGATAAGGTGTTTCGATAGAGTCTGTGGACCGTGACAATAGACTGCCGTGCACTATCCACATACTTATCTATAAGGTACCGGGATAAGTGCAACCTGAACAAGATGAATGCAGAGTAGGTAATGGCTTGTCTCACGTAGATAGGAAGCTCAATCAAGGAAACAGAGTCCCGACTCAACAATTGCGAAGCAATGGTAATAATTCGAGTGGCCGACAAATACGCGGTGCTCACATACCTCACTTGGTCCTCAATTGGAGTTCCGGGAAGAAACGCAAAGCAGCAAATCATGAGCCTGAGGTAGGAATAGTAGATTTCGATGGAGGAATCCTCCATGATGTTCAACTTGAACTTCAATCTTTCTAATTCTCTATCCAAAATGTTCAAAGAGGCAGCTCTATTCAGCGGTTCTAACAAACCGTCAGATCTCGTTACCGAAATACCCAACACATTAACCAATTTGCATTGGAAAATAGAAAGGGAGATCAAACATCTGAAATTCGCCGGTAAAGATGAATCAACTCTCGCGTGTTCTAATAAATAATCAGTGGTACTGATGGAAGGAGGTAACCCCAAGGCTGATGACCAGAATTGGTCACAGAAAAATACCGCTAACCATGACCTGGTTCTCCAAAGTTCCGAGTTCGGTCCCAAATTGACCTGGGTTCTGGTAAACTCTTGGATGAACTCCCCGCCTCGATGTAGTCCGAGCTGGAGCGAAAGGTTTTTTGCCAAACCGACGAAACGGTAAGAACAATCATCCAATACCTTTTCGTTTGGCAATGGCCAAACAGAGAGAATGATCAAAGCCTGAATGACATGCGTAGAGCGGGGCGTGCGGATCCAGCATGTTTCGATCGCAAGCTGTTTAATCAAGGACGCCAACGACATGTACAAGGCGGGCTCAGGCTCAGAGAGCGAGGCGGTTAACATAACAGCCCAAAAGAGAAGTCGGGACTTGCAAAAGAGTGTGTTGGCATCACGAGAGTCCAAAATAGGCAAAAACGGAAGATAGTTGGCCATGAAGCGATCATGAAGCTCATCAGCTTTCTCCAACGACAACCTGACCTCTCCGAGAATGAACTCGGAATGCGATTTAGCTGGGGCTTCCTCAGGCACCGGGGTCTCCTCCATGAGGTTCGAGCCCTGTATGAATGGCGCCGGAGAGTTGTCAGAAGAGCGGGTTTCGCCTATTTGTGGGAAGTTGGTTATTCCGTGACTCGTGCCTGTAGCATCATTAAGAGTAGCATTGTTTCCGAGGGCAATATTGTACATGGGACTGATCTGGGAAGAAGGCCCGGCGGACATAGGTTGGGCATGGAAAGAAGGAGGAGCGGGAGGAGAATAATGGCCGCTAAACTGGCCGAGAACACTGTTGGGCGTGCTATGTGTTGAATATGCTCTGTTCAGTAGCGAGGAACGACCCTTCGGACTCTGAAGATAAGGCGAGCCTGTGTTCGAGGAGATTCCATTCTGCATGAAATTCAAATTGTGTTGATTAAGCGCCTGGGTGAGCAAATTTTCGTTTTTGCTGAGCATTTCAATTTTGGCCTTGAGTTCTTCCACATCACCAATCAAGGTCTGGATCTGAGATCCCTTCTTCGGCTTGAAGAGGGGATCAATTTCACACTTCAAATCCATCTTGAGGCACCGAGCACATGGTTTCGGATAATTATCCGAAGCATTACACTTGATCTTGTGTTGGCGACAGAAGGTACAGCTGGTCACGGGTCGGGATTGCTTAGGGTTTCCACCGGAACCTAGATGGCTCTCTTCCAACGGACTCAAGTCCATGCTAAGTGATGGGTGATGGCCCGAAGAAACCGGAGCCGAGACGGGGGATGTACTTGTGACCAGTCTCAGTCTCTTTGGGTACACCTCGTTGGAAGAGGACTTTCTTTTAATCAAAGCAGGAGGAGAAGGGTGCATTGAAGGCGATGGCTTAGGTAGAATGGACTTGATTTTAGACTTTTCCATGGTGGTTTAGTGAGATGAAGCCTCGTTTGCTGATGGATTAGGGAGAGATTGGTTGATATGGACGGAGTGTAGTGTCAACAGCACTGGCAGACAAGCGGGGGAATGGGGAAAAGGGACCTTGAGAATAATCAGCCAGAAAGTATTTTCGTTCAGAAAAGACTTTGAGAGTGTCAGTTGAATAAATATACCAACGGAAAGTCCGGGTCTGAATGTGTTCCGAGTGCGGAAGATCGGTTTTTCTAAGGTGGCAGAAACGAATTTCGGGGATGAATAACTCAGACAACGGCTGGGCAGAAGTGAATCAGTACAGACGGCGTCAACGTTGAAAGAAGCGGAAAGAGCTCGAAGCGGATGGTTGGCGGGTAAAGGAAAAGGATAGATTCTGAAGCGGCAGAAAAAAAAGGTAAAGGTATTCTTGAGGCTAGGCGTTGAGCATGTTACCCGCACGCTGATGAAAAAGATAATTTGTTTGTGCATATTCAGATTGCCGGTTTTGGAAGCGCCGCACGGTGGAAAGTTTTGATAATTGGTGAACGTTTTGCATTAGAGTTGTGTTACGGGGGAATCTCGGCGCCCACAGTTTTGTTTAACGTTGCCAACATTATTTTGGGCCAATTCGATTTTTTTCTACAAAACGGCCACCGCTGAAAGCGTAAATGGCGAGTATGAAACCCCGGCTCGAGTACTTTTTTTTTTTTCAACGGGAATGCATGTTGGAGAGTCAAGCGGCATTTCGCGCCGGGGTTCACTTCCCGTTCTCGCGTTCTGACCAAAAAAAAAAAAAAAAGATGGGAAGCAACTCAGCGTCTGTAATCAGAAGCGCCGATGACGGTGCTAATTTTTTTTTCTGCACTTTTCTTTGCATTAGCTATAGACCAGGATAGAGAGTAAAGAAATGTGCCCGAGCTTCTTTACACTACGACTCATCATCGTCAACCTTCGGGTCACCAATACCATCTTCATAAATGGCAAACACACAGTCGCTTTCCGGCAAGCACGGGCTGTCGTAGATCTTACAGATTCTCTGCTCACCGCGGCCTTTCTTAAACGACAACCTCGTGGTGGAGCTGTGGGCAATAATATTACCACCAATGGGTTTCTTTGGGTCCGGGTTGAACATGGCCGCAGACCCGTCCACTTGGGCCACCACCTGGTTCGTGATGACTACGGCAATGCCAAACTCATCCGCAAGTCGCTGCAATGTTCTCATGAATTTTGCCACGTGCGTCTGTCTCGCAGACAACTCACCACGGCCCGAGTAGTCGGTCCGATACAACGACATGATCGAATCGACAATGAGCAACGAAAACCGCGACTCCGACATCATCTGCGCCGCCTGATGTAAAAGCTGGAACTGGTGCTCCGCATTGTACGCGCGGGCGTACGCCACATTGTCAAGACAGTCATCAGGGTTGAGGCCATACCGCTGGGCAATCGAAACCAACCGCACCGGCCGGAATGTGCCCTCAGTGTCAATGTAGAGACACTTGCCTTCGCCTCCGCCCATGTCGATAGGCAACTGACACGTGACGGCCAAGGTGTGACACAACTGCGATTTACCGGTTCTGAACTCGCCAAACACCTCGGTGATAGAGCCGGTTTCCACTCCGCCGCCAAGCAATGTGTCCAACTGCTTCGAACCGGTGGTCAAGCAAATCAACTCGGATCTTCGGCTGTGGAACTCCGACGCAGTGGTGAACCCCATAGGCACGAGTTTAGCCGCCTCCTGGCTGATGCGGTCTGCTTTTGCCTCCGAAATGCCTTTTACCGTAAGCAACGCCTTTTTGGGGGCATACGCCAAACTTTCCACGGTGTGATAGCCTTCCAGCTTCAACTTCTTGATGTCACCGGCGGAAATGCCGTTTCCTTCGATCTGCTCGATCAACAATGGCCCGGAAAACCCTTCCTCCTCTTCTTCGATATGGTCAGACATGACGCGAGTGGGGAATAGTAGAGACGCGTCTTTTTGGACGGGAACACGGAAGAGTACGGGAGTACTTCTATTCGGAAAGAGTGATAAGGGATCGTAAGCGAACGGGCGCGTGTTCGAGTAAACTAAAGACGTGTAACCAGTAAATCCGCGAGGGCGAAGTGAGGTGGATGAGAAATCACCAAAACAAAAACACTGCGCACCGGTTTAGGCCTGGAGGCATTACGGTATAGGCATTGCATACGCACGCATGACCGACCACTGATACTCCTTTCAACTGTGGATGTGACAACGATATATTGGTCCAGATATAAAATAGCCTATTTTCTTCTTTTCTGCAGCTTCAAATTCTCATCGTTCCGCCGATATATATTTTTTGCTCTTGTTCATCGTCCTCGTTATTGAACCGCACGTACAGATCGTCGTTCTGGAAAACTGCATTCACAGGACTGAAAATGTGGTTGATCACAAATGCCCGAAGGTATCTCTGTACCAATACAAAGGGGTTACGCGCTGTTTCCCCCAATTCATACGAGGTGGTTGCCCGGACGCGGTTGGTTTCAAAAATGTGAAGCACGGCCACTTTCCCGTTGTCTCCTCTGAATTGTTCCACCTCCGAAAGTTTGTTCAAGATCTTCTGCGATAACTGGTCGTCAGTAACCACATCCTCCATGAAGCCGAAACGGAGAATACATTTGTAGTGCCCAGGAAGTTTTGTGGGACCGACAAGGATTCTATCTTCTGCCGTCACAGTAGGAATCGAAAGAACACGAATAGTGCAGAAAACCACCACCGAGGGCAACAGCGCAAAGTTTCTGACAATACGCTCGTAAACTCCAGGGACAGAATTGGGCGACAACAAGTCGCTATATGGAGTGCTCGAGTATATAATTGCAACCCCGGGGATGAAATTGACTTCAACCCTTCCAAATTTGGTAGTGACCGCCCTTATGGACAGATACTTGTCCTCACTAGGCTCTACTTCAGAGCAGGAATCGTAGTGAACCTCTTCAGTAGACAAGCCATATTCAGTGTATGAAATATTTTCGTTTGTGATATCTTTCGTTCCCAAATCCACCACCGTAGGCAAAGGCTTCTCTCTCCACTGGGGGAATAAACTCGCAATTCTGACTCTGGATTTTATCTGCTTCTCCACAGTTTTCTCCCGGCAATATCGCCAGAATGAAAACATAGACAAGAATATGGCACCCATCATTAATGGGAACCAACCGCCGTGAGGAACCTTTTTCAAATTGGCAATCACCAAACACGCTTCCAATGGCACAAAAATCACGCAGTAAAGAAGAGAGACCCACCACCTGAATTCAAAAACATAGAAAAAGCAAATGATCATTAACACGGAAGTGACAATAAAATCGAGCGAAATTCCCAAGCCATATGCGGCGGTAACATTGTCGGATGTCTTGAAACCGGCCGTGGTGGCACATACACCCACAAAAAGACAGAGATTTACCATGGGAATGTAAACCTTGCCGACATAAGAAGCGGACACATGAACAATTTTGAACTTTGGGAAGCAGTCTAAATTGATCATTTGAGACAAGATGCTGAACACACTCAAAATCAATGCTTGAGACGCAATTATGGTGCTCAATATCGCCAACACAAACATCACCCAATAGGCCCAACTGTTGACACCACCTGGAATCGACTCATAAAACACATTAGAAAATTTGCTGGGGTTATCTATAAGGTATGCGCCTTGCCCCAAATAAGTAATAATAAGACAGAACAAAACCCCCACGATGCCTATTTGGGTTGGAACTTTTCCAAAATGGCCCAAATCTGCGAACATCGCCTCAGTTCCAGTTATGGCCAACATTGCACCACCCAAAGCATCAATACCAGAGCCTCTCAATAATTGGACAGCATAGTACGGAGATAAGCTCTTGAGAATAGCGGGGTGGTAAGAAATGTTAATGCATCCACAGATGACAAGACCCGCGAGCCAAATGAAAATAATGGGTGCAAAAACGTAGGTGATCTTTTGTGACCCGTATTGTTGGATGAAGAAAAGAAAAATAAGGATAACCTCAGAAACAACCAAAACATGAGAAAATTCAGGCTGAGCTACCTGAATACCAGCAACCGCACTCAAAACTGAAGTGGTCGGTGTCAATAAACCATCGGACATCACCAAAGAACAGCCCAAAAAGCAGCCGAAAAGAGAAACCACGGAAATTAATTTTGCCATCGCAGGGTTTTGACCCTTCTCAGTTTTAATGAAGCTGTTGGTAGTTTCAACTCTTTTCAAAAGTTCCAAGTCGGATCTCTGCGGTGCTCCAGGGATGGTAACTCCCTTGGGGCCAAAGTGCATGCAGCGAGCAATCTTGGCATAGATGGCCACTTGCCCCCCTTCACCTTCATTAGGACCAAAAGTGAGAACGATTAGCGCATATTTGACGATAACAAGAATAATGAACAAATAAAATATCACTGACACCGCACCATAAATGTCTTCTTTGGTGGGTTCACCATGAGGATATTTGATGGAGTTCAACACATATAGCGGCGAAGTGCCAATATCACCATAGACAGCTCCAAGGGAAGAAAAAGCCAAGAAAAGAATTTCTCTAAGTGATTGCTTCTTCTCCCTGGAAAAAAATTCCTCGCCAGATCGCACTTCTTCTTCGTCTGACATGGTTTCTGGAGCTTTTGCTGGAGTTGCAGTCATCAATTTTCGTTAAGCCTAAGAGATCTACGAAAAGAAAATCAATTACAAGAAGTTCTAGCAATTTATAGAAACAGGACCATTGACGGCTTTTGATACGAACGAGGCTGTATCTGCCATGATTTTCTTTCTAGCCAATTCGGTGAACATCCCATAATCAAAATACCTCACGACTTGCGCACCTGATATTGGACCCCATCGAGGCAGCAAAAGTCGTTTTTTTGCGCCTTTTTTTCTCTCAAATCTCGCATTTATCGTGTCTTGATTCATCATTATAGAAAGAGCCCTCACTTTAAAGAAATAAACTAAAGTTTTCAAATTATTCACTGTTTTCAATTTCTGAGGTGCCGTCGTAGTCGCACAGCCCAAATGGTTTTTGCGCTTGCCAGACGAGACAGAAAATCGCGCACAGGCAAATCCTGCCCCACCATTGGGCCTGTCGATGACATGTCCCGAATGGGACGGTTACGAAAACTTTATTGGTAGATGATGTCATACACCCATATCTTCTTTTCTCAGTGGGCATGCTCAGAAAATACCTCACCAGGAACAGGAAACTGTCACCTTCCGGAATGAGGAATTTACGCTGATTGCGGTGATGTCAGGCGCGCCAGAAACCGTGTGCAATAATTGAACTCTGGGTAAAACCTGTTCGCTGGTTTTGTGATCTTGGCGTATATTGTTTTTTGGAAGCAAGTGATTCATGGGAACGGAATCAAATTGCGCCACTAGGCGTATATAATAGCCGTTAATATTGTATACGTACAATCGTCAATTTCAGTCGAGAAAAGAGCGGAAATTCATCCGAATAAGTTGGTTGAGTCAGGCCAGACACATTCGACGATGTCGATATTGATGGGATAATTTAGATCACTGTATACCAGGTACGTTATCCAAAGCTTTTTTATCTGATTTTGGCTAACATAATTTCGTTTGAACATATTTTTCTGAGATTATTCCATCTGAAGTTGTTTTATCTGAAGTGATTATGCGGGGTGTCAGCTGGAGTGTGCTATGTGGAGTATTCTTATCCGGTGTAGACAACGTGGCGTAGCTACATATCCATCGCACTATTAACGAGCGGATAAGACGTTACGACACAGTAATAAACCCAATCAGACGAGCGGTCATCCAAGTCGACGTTTATGGAGTGTATGTACTCGTGGTTAAAACATTCATGTCTGAGAAGTGGATAATCTTCCGCAGTGAGAAGCGGTGATAGTAAAAAAGTCGCGTAGCGCGCATCAATTTACGCGTACATCCACCGCGTCTAGTTGTTCTTTCTCCAAGTATGCTGGCAAAAATCCCTGCGTTTCTTGATGGAAACTCTTTCGTTCATTTCAACGACAGCCTAAACCGCATTTTAGTTGGGAACAGTGAAGGCTTGATAAAAGTGTTCAATCCCGACGAACCTCAGTCGGAACCGGCTTCGATCGATATTCCCGAGAACTTGACGTCTATAACCAGCCACGGCGAGAAGATTCTTTTAACTACTACCGAAGGTCACTTGGCCACAATCAAAATTAGCCCCAGTATCACTGGAGCCGAAGCTTTCGATACCATCTACCGTTCCGAACTTCCATTGCGCGACGCGGTATTCATCAATGGCGGCAACAGAGTCGTATGCGGAGGTGACGACGATAAGCTTGTGGTGATTGATTTGGACAATGGTAACAAGACCTCAGTTGTCTCTGTGCCTGATCAGATAGTCAATATCACCTATAACCCCAGCGGCGAGATTGCGGGTGTTGCTCTCGCAAACGGCGATGTGCACATGTACTCAGTGATCAATGAGTCTCCAGCACTCATCGAGAAGATCACCGGCGTCATTCCTTCCAAGGTGAACACATCCATTGATGCGATTGATTACTGCGGCGAACACGCCCATGAGCTCATTTCTACAAAGCCAATGTGGTCACTGAATGGAGAGCATTTGTTTTTGCCCACGGCCGCGAGCTCCATCAATGTGTACAACCGGGCTGACTGGAGCGTGACCAAGGAACTCAATCCCCAAACGGAGAATTTGATCGCGCTTGCGTTTTCCCCCAGCAACAAGTTGCTTGCGCTACTCCACAAGAACGGCCAGATCAACGTATTCGACATTGCCACTGCCAAGATCTTGAAAAAGTTCACTCTCGATCGTTTGGATGCTGGAATTCTCCCCATAAACCTCACCTGGTACAAGAGTACCGTATACGTGGGATCCAGTAATGGTGAACTTCACACGATCCCAATAGATCTCGACGACGCTGCCGAGAGACCAGCAATTAGTGCCGACGTTGAGAGCTTGTTCTTGGATGAGGCCAGCGAATCGGAAACGGAGCAACAACTACACCCTAATGGCCACGCCAAGCCCACCCGTAACGGAATTGATGATTCAATGATAATCGACGAGGACGAAGACGAGACAGAGGATTTCTACAACACAGGAGTGGACGACTATCTTCAAAGTAGAAAAAAGCGCCATAAGTCGCTGCTGGCGAGGTCACTGGAATATTTACCGGCGCCATTGACCGAAGAGATTGTTCCGTATTCCCCCGGTTCGACTCCTTGGATAAAGTCGGTCAATTCCTCCACAAGTACAACCATGAGAAGGTATATCTTCATGAACAATGTCGGTTACTCGTGGTCGGTCAAAAATACATCCTCCAACAGCGTCAGCGACGAACAAAAGAGTATCACCATCTCCTTCTTCGACAGAACTGTCAATAAGGACTACCATTTCATTGATAGCTACGGTTATGACTTATGTTCAATGAACGAGAGAGGCGTGGTGCTCGCATGTTCAGGGTACCAGAATGAGAAGTCTTCCCATAATGGAAAGGTGTTTTACAGACACCACAGCAACACCAACGACTCCTGGGATAGAAAGATTCCTCTTTTATCAGGGGAGTACATCACTTCCGTGTGCATAACTAGTACGGCTAATATGAGTTCGGGTGACTCAATTATCGTGGTGGGCACTAATCTCGGTTATGTGAGGTTTTTCAATCTTTACGGTCTCTGCGTGAATTTGATGAAACTCTCGCCTGTGGTCACTTTAATTTCGTCTGAAATATCCACAGTGTTTATCGTGAACCAAGTTGCGCCTCTGAATTACACATATTCGATTTTGAGCGTTAATGATGACTACGCTTTCTTGCAACAAGATCGTGTTATGCCACTTCGCCCCACGAAGGGCCAAATTCCACTTTTGAAGGGTCTTTTCTTCAATGAACATTCAGACCCCTGTGTTGTCGCTGGATTTGATGACTCGCTCACCGTACTCTCGCAATGGAGAGAACCAGGAAATGCGAGATGGGTACCTATTCTTAACTGTAAAGACATCGTCACCGACTATGGCCTCAACGAATCGAAGATGAATTGGAAAACATGGCCGTTGGGATTGCTCGACGATAAATTTGTTTGTTTGGTGTTGAAGAACTCTCATGAATACCCCGGGTTCCCACTTCCTTTGCCAATTGAACTCGAGATCAAGCTTCCAGTCAAATGCTTTGAGTATTTGAAGGCATCCAAGGACAATGAAAACGAAGAAGAAAGTATCTCTGCCAAGATTGGCAAGACACAAGAAGAAGATCCCGAAGAACAGTTTTTGCGCAGCTCCACGTTGGGCAAGCTCCTCAGTTCATCTTTGGCCGACGCTGAGAATGACGAGGAGTACGAGGAGAAGTTAAATAACTACAGTGTTGTGTTTGACAAATCGCTACTCAAGCTATTTGCCAGTGCATGTCAGGATTCTCGACTCAACAAAGCATTCAGCGTGGTGAGACTTATCAAGAACGATAAGGCATTACTTGCCGCATCGAAGATTGCCGAGCGTTTTGAATATCTCAACCTTTCATCGAAAATCAGCAAGCTCAGAGAGGATTTGATAGAATTTGAGAATTCTTAGGGCTACTGATTACATAGGGTTGAATTAGCATGATAGAGAATTGTCATTTAACTATAGACAAACAAGTCCAGACGGAAGTAGCACCACAGGGGCTGAAATATGTACAGCATGAAATAACAAGAAAAAAAGGAATAATAATCAAATAAACCCTCGTATACTACTTCCGCCAGCCCGTACTAAATGTCATTAAATATCTTTAGATCTGCTTCTTGATCCAGTGGAAAATAATTGGAGTGACCCACAAGGCACCAGCAATAAAGCCAGCAGCCTTCAAAGTGTCATAAGCGTATTGCTCTTGCAACTTCTTTTGTTCTTCTGAGGGTTGAGCACCTGGACCGCCAAACATTATGTAATTCTGTTGTGATTGATGTAACGGCAACGGAGAAGGTTGACTAAAATTTTCCGGAGCGCACACACGTGATTTACCCGGATTGTATGGTTACCACACTAGTGCTACAGGACCTACTTACGACATAGTAAGTTGCCGACTATGACGTCAATTAAACCGTTCAAGATGGAGGATCTTTTTGAGCTCAACCAAGTAAATTTGGATCCTTTCACAGAGAACTTTAATCTCCTGTTTTACTTCCTGTACTTGTGTGACCATCCACAGCTCTTTTTCAAGTCAGTTGAACCAGTATCGACTCAATTTCCGGAAATCAGCGGATACATGATGGGGAAAACCGAGGGAAAGTTGAGTAAAAAGGAATGGCATACCCACATTACAGCTGTGACCATCAACTCGGATTTCCGCAGAATCGGATTGGCATCAGACTTGTGTTTGCATCTTGAACGAATCACTGCCGTGAAACCATACGAAACGCTTTTTGTGGATCTTTTTATGAAAATAACGAACAATGTGGCCCGCCAGCTCTATGAAAAGCTAGGTTACACTGTTTACCGAAGGGTGGTGGGCTACTATGGGTCAAAATACCCTACAGACGTAAATGCGTTGAATGATGACGACGACGCATTTGATATGCGGAAAGCCCTACCCCGTGATACTAAAAGAGAAACCGTCCGTGACAATGGCGAAAAGTGTTACGTTTTACCAGAAGAGGTGGCGTTCTAGATGGTTTATTTCACCGGCGGACTCGAGGAGAGAATTCGTCAACACCAGGATTGCCATTTTTTGTTGGGCCTGCTAAGCTATTTATTCAGGCTATCGGAATGATATCACACGGCCATCAGAAAGATACCGCATCTGTTGGAACCTCGAACAAAATACGGCTTAGATACGCCGTTTCAGCCAATCCCAACCTGCTAGTTGTAAGTGCGAGCGCACTTGACTGCAATGGCACCACAAACACCCTTCAGGACCGCTATACCCATGTTAAAGTTCTTTGAAACAAATCATACAGCGCCATAGTCACTCCAATGGGAAATTTGCCTCACGACCGGTCCTGAAATCTACCCGCTACCACGTATAATCACCGACATCCGTACCCCACGGTGTAACAAAATGCATGACATATACCGCGCCACCTGTAGTATAATTTATTATCAAGTATGTCTCGCCCAATGAGTGTTGCCGCCAGAAGTCTCCAACGGGATGTGTTGTCGAACCCTTCTTCTCGTTCGAGCTCGCGTGCTCGTACCCCAATGCCCGACAGCGATGAAAACGGACAGCTCGATGTGAATTTCAGTTCGCTCGAACAGTTGCTCTCTACAAAGTTGGAGTCGTTGCAAGCATTGCTCTTCCAAAGTGAAAACGAGGAGCAAGAGAACAGAGACTCGATGGTTGCCGACGCCCAAGACCGCAGACAGAAGAGTGCCGAGGAAATGAGCAAGGCCCGCATCAAATCGGGTGCCACATCTGTTAATGACATTCTTTTCTCCTTGAGACATTCTCGGGCGGAGGTGTCATCGCTGTCGCGTGAAATCTTGTTGGCACAGTTGTTCAAGTTGATCGTTATACGGCCAATAGCGATTTTCAACGAAGAGAGTGCTGGAACGAAGGATTATATCGGCGAGGCCGAAGTGGCAGACTTTACCAAGTCCGTCCTTAGTGGCGACTACAGATCGCCCAGCGAGTTTATTCTAATGTTCAGGTCGATGGTCAGTCTTTTGGCAAGCGACCTTGACGATTTTGGTGAGTTGGTGAGCACCGATTTGTTCCTTCACCTCGAAAGGTTGATTCTGGACCCCCCTAACGCCAACGTGACGTACGAAAACAAAGCGGGCGTGGTTTCTGGATACTGTGGCTTGCTTTTGGTTTTGTATAACGAAACCTCTGCGTTTGGCATAGATGATAAGATCAAGTGGCTAATGGAGATTGCCCAAGGATTCGTTCAGAGCGCGGTCACGTTGCAGAAGGAATTAGACTCGGGCGACCGTGAGTACTCTACGTTCATGGATGCAAGTGTGGACGAGAATTTGGTCAACGAACAAGAGGGTAAATTGAGAGCTGAGGCTGACATTGCCGTGGCCTCTTTGCATGGCATTGGTGCGTTGCTCACTTTACTTCCGAGAGGAGACTACTTGAATGATCTTATTAGTACTATCGCCCCCGAAGTGGTGGAAATCATCGACAATGATGTGAATATGGACTTGGCCAAGGCAGGAGCGAGACTTTTGGCGTTGTGCTACGAATTATTCACATACGAAACCGGTGAAGATAATGACGATGAGGGAACGCAAAGTGACGAGGAGTTCAATTATGACGCTCCATACTACGAACAGGGTAACATACTCACGATTTGCTCGAGATTAGCCAATCAATCGACCAAGCGAGTGGGAAAGAAAAGTAAAAAGGAAGTGAACTCCGTATTCAAAGAAGTTGCCAACACGATCATGAATTTCACCAACAAAACCACACGTGAAGAAATCTACAAGAGATCGCCAACTGGTCTTGAGCTACTCTCTGCTTCTACCGGATCGACTACATTGAAGTTGTCTCGCTCCAAATCCATTTCTATCAACAGTTGGTTCTTGTATTTCAGATTGTTGCATCTCAAATGGTGTTTTGGATTTGGTCTACATGACCAGCTTGTGTCTAATATCAACATTAGATCTATTTTGAAGGAACCTGCTACTAAATACCAGGCCAAGTACAACTACGACTCTGATGATGTTGCCACGGGCCATGGTTTCAGCAGAGACGCACGTTCCGATGTTGACAGATTTGGCAAACAAGAGAAGAAACGTGACAATGATCTCAAAAAGGCCAGAGTGGATAAGATTTCGCAAGAGCTAGAGGAGCTTGAGTTGAAGTAGCTGGCGCTAGAACTCCTTTCAATTTATATAAAAGAACTGTTGTTTATTCTAATAAATTTTTTCGCATTCTGCTTAGAGAATGTCTAATTGCAATTCCACCGCCCCGTTCACAAGACTAACCTTGGCTTTTGTCATATCTTGGATCACGTATTTCGCACCCGCAGCGAGAAGAGCATCTTTTCCAAAAGTAGTAGCAATTCCCACAACCACAAAATTGCCATTTATTCCCGCTTTAATACCCGTAGGCGCGTCTTCGAATACAATAGCTGTGGATGTGACTGGACTAGTTCCATTTTCTTCGCAAAGCCTTTCAAACGCAGCAAGATACCCTTCTGGGTTGGGTTTACCATTGGCCACATCATTTGCGGTAATAAACACAGTGGGTTTGTTTTCAGGTTTAAATAAAGTACCAAACCAGCTATGGGCCAAATTTCTAGTGCCCGATGTAACAATAGCCCAGCGATTTTGAAGTGTCGCATTAAGTGAGAGAAGCAATTCCGGCGCCCCACCGACCGGTTTTGCCAAGTGGCCATAGTTTTGGACAATGCCAAGTTCAAATGCTCCAATGTATTCTGGATCTGTTGGTTTATAAGGAAATTTACTCCGAAACGTCTCAATTGTTCTTGCACCATGTGCCGCTTCAAGAAACTCGACCGGATCAAGCGTATTCTCCGGATGCAACCGGTTATGCTCCACGATAACATCTGTCCACGTTTGCTCGACAGAAGGGGTGGAGTTCACTAGAGTTCCGTCAAGATCATAGAGGAGATAGTCTGTCGAGATAGTAACCATATTCAAGAGCGTCGGAGTAGGAAAAAACGACAAGTCTAAATCTGGTTACACCGAGATTTACGACGGTACCCCACACCCCGCGCAGACGGTACGTCAAGTCCGGTTATCACCTGACCATGTTGCAGAGGACGATGATCCATGTTACATTGTAAGTTTCTTCACATTATTTTATTGAATATATCTATCCCCAGAGAATCGAGGGGACCGATACGCATAGACTCACCGGTGCAGATGTCCTTCAACGCCTTACTGGACGACAAAGTCGCTCACGTCAAACTTTTCGGATGAAATACCCATTTGTCCGATGGATTTCTTAGCTTCATCAGCCAACTTTTTGGCGGTGGCATCGTCCCAGCCAAGTTCGTTTCTCATAATCTCCACCACACCATCAACGGCACCCAAGGCCTCTCTAGCGTTCAAAAATGCCAATCTGGATCTTCTGGCCAAGAAATCAAGTGGGGTTCTAGTGTACTCGTACTTGATGGAGTATTTCAACTCAGCAATGGTGAATGGCTCATCGAAGGACTGATATGACAAGTTGTTATCCGCGCTGGCCTTGGTTTCCGATGGCTCGAACGAATGGTTCGCAGCCAAGGTTACAGGAAGCTTGTTGAAATCAGAAGCAGCGTATGACTCTAAGATGAGGGACGCTCTGGTACCATAGTTGTGACTCAAATGCTCGGCCAACTTAAGAGGGATCTTGTATTCGTGGATCAATCTGGCAGAATAGTTTTGAGTGTAGTTTTCACCACCAATAAGCACAATCAGGTTGGTCTTGCAAGGGCCGACTTTCTTGTTGAAGTCAAAGCCCTTAACCAAAGTGTCAACCGTCTCCTGAGCCATTTCTCTGTAAGTGGTCCACTTTCCTCCCGAAATGGTAACCAAACCACTGTCAGTCTTGGTAATCAAGTGCGAACGAACCAATCCTTGGGTAGTACCGGCGTCCTTACCCTTTGGCAACTTGGAAGGGTCACGGGCCAAAGGTCTGATACCAGACCAAGCGGACAAAACATCATCTCTGTGAACAGGGAAGGTGAGGTACTTCTGCAATTCATTCAAGATATCCTTGATTTCTTCTTCGGTAGGAATAGGGTTCTCTGGCACCTTGTTCAATGCATTGTCTGTGGTACCAGCCAACACCTTTCCTTGCCAGGGCAAAAAGAACATAACTCTGCCATCGGAAGTGGAAGGGTCCAACAAACCCATGGTGGAGGAACCGTAGTATTCAGGTAAAACAATGTGTACACCAGAGGAAGGAACAATCATCTTAGGAGGTTGAGGGGTCTTTGGAGGTAAACCTTGTGGGTCTTGGTCCATCTCCAAAAGCTTGTCAGCCCAAGGTCCGGTAGCATTAACAGTAGCAGTAGCCTTCACGACAAACTCTTCACCGGTTTCAGTGTCAGAAGCCAACACACCCACCAACTTGCCATCTTCCTTAATCAACTGCTTCACCTCAACGTAGTTCAACACCGTGGCACCGTTGTTGATGGCGGTAATGGCAAGTGACGAGTTCATTCTCGCATCGTTGAAACTTCCGTCATGGTAGACACAAGTAGCCTTCAAGTTCGAGTTGTCAATCATAGGAGCCATGGCACTGGTGGTTTCTCTGGAGAAAATAGTGGAGTTTCTCAAGTTCTGGTACCCCGCAAACCAGTCGTACATCTTGCATCCGACGAAGAAGTAAGGTACCTGCCACCACTTGTACACGGGAATCATGATGGGAAGAACAGTACACAAATGAGGAGCCGTACGGAGCATGTTTCCTCTCTCATTCAACGCTTCGATCACCAAGTCCAACTGGTCCTTGGATAATTGGAAAATGGCCTTCTCCAAGTATCTCACACCGCCGTGGGCCATCTTGGTGGACTTGGAGGAGGTACCAGAGGCAAAATCCTTCTTTTCCAACAAACAAACGTTGAGACCACGGCTGGCCGCATCCAACGCGGTGCCAGTTCCGGTAGCACCACCGCCAACGATCAACACGTCAAATTTCGGAGTGGTTTTGGCTTTCTTCAAGAGTTCTTCTCTAGAGGGAGGAGTGTCAAGCGTCTTGACAAGAGGTTCGTAGGCAGTAGGGATACGGTGTGCCTTTGGTGCCTTGACAAAGTCAAGATATACCACAGTGGCACCCACCACACCTCCCGTGGCCGCAAGCGACTTGAAGAGGGTTGATTTGAAAAAACGAGACATCTCAGCGACACCAGAACAAAAGTAATAGGCGAACGGATGAAATGATCAAGTATAAACGACTAATAGGAAGAGCCTAGCAGCCAAATATAAGGAATACCAAGAGGAAAGATGAAATAGGCAAAGAGGAAGGTTTTTTTTTTCGGTTAGAGTGGTTTAAGAACCGAAGACTGCCAGACGCAAAATGTTGCAGTGCTCCGAACGGTTATCGCGCCGCAAGCCGCCGCATGCAATATAAAAAATGCACAGCAATCAGCCAAGCAAGCATAACCTCCACGTAATAGTGCAGAAAATGGGGTTAGCGTCCGAGAAAAAAAATACTCTCCGACAATTCCACCGGTTCTGAGTTCCAAAAAAAAAGCTTTTGGACGGGAAAAAAGACTGTTTATTTCATCTGTCTGGTGTACCAAGAAACTCCAAGGTGGTGGTTTGAAGTGATAATCCTGCGCGTGGGAACC